>SSNS01000174.1:276051-364769 GCA_006937985.1 Aphyosemion australe | reverse complement strand
CACAGTCTGGTCTTTTGCAGGCTAACCAGAGTCTTGCTTGTGTCTTGTAGGTGGCTATCAAACACGTGGCCAAGGAAAACATCCTCACACACACGGTAAGTGAGCAGCAGCAGTGTGTGTTTTAATCTGCTCTCTGACTTCTTCCAGGATTTCTGATGAGTTCTGAGATTATCATCCCTGACCTCCATCTTTGTTGTGTTTCAGGATGACAATGGGCAGCAACTCATGACTGAAGTTGCTGTCATGGTGGAGCTGGACAGGAAACGCTCCAGGACAGGGGGGTCGTTGGCACCAGTGTCCCTGCTGGACTGGTACGACCTGGACCAGGAACTCATCCTGGTCCTGGAAAGACCAGTCCCAGCAGTGGACTTGTTTGATTTCGTGGAGGACGGACCAATCAGAGAAGATGAGGCTAGGGTAAGAGGATGGATGATCTACAGGTATATCATAACACCACCCAGGACTCTGGAAAGTCTGACCTTTCTACTTGTGTCTTTTAGGTCATCGTTCAGCAAGTGGTGGAAGCTGCTCAACACCTCCTGAACAATAACGTCTTCCACCGGGACATAAAACTAGAAAACATCCTCATCAACACGGAAACAGCTGTCCCAAAAGTCAGACTCATCGACTTTGGAAGCAGCTGCTTCACCGACCCGTCCTCTGGTCATACTGAGTTCTTCGGTAAGATTTCACTTTGAATTATTTTCTATGTTGTGGTTAGCGTTAGCTTAGCATGTAAGAGGTAGAGGGATTCGTGCCCTCAATCTTCCAAAAGTTTGTGTGCTTCCTGTTTATAATGTCTGATGATTATGTGTCATCTAGGAACATTGAACCACGCCCCCCCTGAGTGGGTCACCGATCAAGAATACGCCGCAGGACCATCTACGGTCTGGCAGGTTGGGGTGCTGCTGTATGACCTCTTACATCGGCGGCGCTTCAGGTTGAAACGCTTCATGAAGGACAAACTCCGAGTGAGGAAGAGGCTGTCTCAACGTAAGACAAACACTCGTGCACGTCTCAGAGTCGACCCACATGGGTTCTGTGTCTTTGGTGTTACGCTGATCTGCTCCAGCCCTAACTCTTGCTCTTCTGTCTTTCTCCAGGATGCAAAGACTTTCTGAGTGGCTGTTTCACCAGAGTCCCAGAGAAGCGCCTGTCCTTAGAGCAGCTGCTGACTCACCCGTGGCTCTCGTAAAATAAGACCACCCCCCATCCCTGCATGTCCCTCCATAGAGCCGCCTAAAGGACTCAGAGAAACACCTGACCTGAGACTTTTTAACATTGTAAATACTGTAAATAGTTTTGTTTTCCAGTTTTTTAAGCGTGTTTATTACGATAACTGACTTCAGCTGATTTTAAATGTTCATGTTTTGTTCAGAGACACACAAATCAAGCTGAGTCAGGATTTGTTCTGTCTTTTTTTGACCTTTTGTAAATAAAATGAGTTTGTTGTTGCTCTTCCAAACAGTTTCCTCAAAGATGCCTCAGTGTGATTTATTTGTGTAAAGATAGGTGAGTTCTAACGCTACGTCTACAATCCTGGTTTGGTACATGCTTCGGTTTTAACGTCACGGTTTGGCAGATCCAGGTAAATGAAACTAACTTCATAAAAAGAAACTCACATGGGGTCATGTTAGTGATTTAAACTAAATAAGGGCTAAAGGGTGTGACCAGCAGCAGCAGATGTAAGGAGAAGCTAGTGGCAGCAGACTGAAAGGTGAGGCTCAAACTAGGTGCACAAAAACAAGTCAGACTGAAAAATAAATAAAACATGAGCATTTCAGGGGTTTGATGGACAATAAATCATTTTCATGTCTCTTCATGCTTTTATATCAACGTTTTGATGATTAAAAACTCAAGTTTTCTTATTCTTTACAGACTTTAAGACATAACAGGGCATCATTTGGGCATTTGGTGCATTCTGAGCAGCATTGTGAGAAAACAGTGCTTTGACATATAGCATAAGTGGGAGTAGGACGTGTTTATTAGTGAATTATTTTAGATCTGAGACTCCTCACTCTGGCAGGTCATCTAGAGGAGAACAATCAACAATCCCAAAACTAACGTAAAGAAAGTCTTCCTACTGCCAAAATACCTGAAGTTTTCTTGACTAGAGCTTTTCATGAGGAGCGTTGCTAGGCAACAGAGAAACAAACTTGACAGAACATCAATTTGCATTTTTTTTAAAAATGTCCTTTTTTGGTCAATTAAGAACTTTAGTCAACCTGACCAAGCTCAGATCTCACTAGAGACGGCGGCAGAGACGCTCGACGTTTGTTCGTTAGTTTCTGAGCTTTTGGACGTCACGGACCATCATGAGAAAGACGATTAAACCGAGTTCACCTTACTGCGCTCCAGCGCCGAACACTGATCCAGGTAAATGAAACTAACCAAACTAAGTTTCACGTGTCTTCATAGTTTAAAGTCAGAGTTCTGACGGGTTAAAAACTCCAGCTCTCTCATCCCTCACAGACTTGTAGCCTCCTCATTTATAATTTGAGCCAAAACTGGAGTTTAAAACCAGGATTTCTGCTCGACAAAATCAAAACAAACTTGACTAAACGTAAATTGAAAGTAGCACGTATGCAGGAACTTTGTCCTCTTCCAGCTTGACTCTCACTTCTGTAGGACTTAGGGTTTTCTCACAGCCCCCCCTGAGCAGAGTAGGCCCAGAAATCCTTTATTCTGTAGAAACCGTCCTCGACTTTTCCTGCAAGATCCTAAAAACTAAACTGATTTTACCAAAAGTGTACAAGATGTGAAAAAGCTGCTTCCACGTTTTGCCCAATGTCCTCTTTACAACAGAAGTATTTGCACACATCTCATGACCTGCTGTAGGATTTATGGGGACTTGCTCCTGTTAGCGCTGCATTAAGGCTGACATAACAATAGGTGTGAATGCGTTTCCTCCGTGTGTTTGAAGGGCGGACTCCTCAGGTTAGGAACGTGACCTTGTTAATGCCCAGAAGACACAGCACATGCAGCCTAGAGTCATTTCATTTAGCTTTATATCATCAGATATTTGTCTTTAACATGTTGTGTCAAAGTTCAGACCAACTTTTCATTCTTTTCCACGTTTGTAGAGAGCAGCAGAGGAGGCTTCCAGCCACCGAGACCGCCCGCATCCAGAAAAAGAAGAGTCATCCTCGACCAGGAGCCCCCGCACAAAAGGTCCAGGCGTGACCGCGCCGAACCCTCGAGGGACAAGGACCAAGTCAGAGTAGAGGTTGGCGAGTCCTCCGCAGACAGACGGCCACCTCCAGCATCCTCAGACACTGGTTAGTTGATTTTACTGAAATGACTCGTTTGAGTCGAGTAAAACAAATGTGATAAAATAACAAAGTGTTTATCTGTGTGTTCAGCAGAATTCAAGTCCAAATATCTACAGCTGGACAAACTGGGAGCTGGGGGGAACGGAACGGCAGATTACATACCGGTCAGTGTTTCACACTAGCGTGTACACACACACACACACACACACACACACACACAGGAGTTCCAGACCAGATCAAGTCTTTATTTTTGCTTCTGCTTGCACCACACACCACAAGTCTCTTTTTCAGTTTCACCAGAACCGGTCCTTGTCATCTGACTCCTGTTCTGTGTATATCAAAGAGAGAGAGCTGATTAATCACACGCCTCACCTGTCACGCTGCTCGCTCCTGCTGCAGCTCCTGAAGTCCCGCCTGCTTCATCCTCCCCTGCAGATGCGTTCTCACCAGTGCACCAACACATTACCCTCAAATTATCTGTTGCTTAAACTATTAAACAATGTGAATGTGTAAAATGAATCAATAATGTAAAAAATGTCTTGCCCAAGGACACAACAACAGAATTCTCTGCCAAGAGAATTACTGGACAACCCGCTCTACCTCCTGAACAGTTCAGTAATCAGAGGGCTGCCGGTTTCATCCCATCTCCTTCCTGGGAAGTCTACTGTTGTGTCTTTGGGCAAGACATTTAACATAACTTGTGTTGGTGTTGATCAAAGGGACAGATGGTGAAAAATGACAGCCTGACCAGCATCAGAGCTCTCCAGGGCAGTTGTGGCTACGATGTAGTTTACCTTCATCAGCAGAGTGAAAGCGTTGCAAAACGACCACAAAAAGGCCGCAAATCGTACTTTGCAGCAATGTTATAATGGACGGGTTCCTGTCCACTGGCAGCAAAGCGTAACGTTTTGGACGCATCCCAGAAGCGAAGGGACGCTATCATCAAGTCTATTTTTTATGCGCTACGCTTCCTAAACACGTCAAGCTCCGCAGTTTAGAGCAAGTCAGACAGGAAGTCAAACACAAAAGCAGTGTAAAACATCCGGAAACGTTCAAAATAAAAGTCAGGTGCAAATAAACGTACATCATTTCCTGTGAAAGACCTGTAGCTGAGGTAAACAGAACAGAGGAAAAAAAAAATTTTTTTTGGATACATGCAGCCATCTTTCTCCTTGCTTGTTATTGTGTGGATGTCTGAGAACACACAAGGTATTGCAATTTTGCAGGACCAGCGGTGTGGAATGCTTCCGCTCCTGTTTCGCGTCTGAAATGCTCCCAGATGGAAGTGAGCTAGCAGATAAAACGCTGCTATTACGTTTTGCGACGCTTTCACGTCTGGTGGAAAACCGAGGTAATGGTGTCTTTGTAAAGTGCTTTGGGTGGCTTGAAAATATTATATAAATTTAATTCATTATTATTATTTATCTGGTTTATTTTACTCAACTAAGTGTTCAAAACAGAACTAGCCTGTTTGTTTTGTTGCAGTGTTCTCCCTCTCCCTCCCTCTCTCTATATGTATTCCCTTTATCTGTTTATCCCTGTCTGTTTGTGTCTGTTTCCTTTTTAATCAGTGCAGACACACAGATGCCACCACACATTGTAACAAATCAAAGGTGGTCTGAATATAAGAAGAAATAGCAAATTAAAATAAAATAAAAACAAAAAAAAAAGAGGTTGCAGCTCCACAGAGGGAGCTGGATCTAAATGCCCAGTTTAGAGAGCCAGTAATAAGAGCTCTAACTTTTTACAAGTCAATAGATGTAATCTCATGTGTAACATCTACAAAGAGATCACATTAGTCATGGAAGGACATGTGGTTGCTGAGCAGGGAAAGACCAATATTCTCTGAGGAAAACAGAGTCCTTTGTTGTTTACAGTAAAATGATGCATATCTTCCATTCCACTTTCTGTGGATTCATCTGTGCAGCAATCTGTTGAGGCAGCAGCATCAAAGCAAGTGACTCAAAAGAAATGAAGTAGCTGGTTAGAAAGGCTGGCTCTATGCTGGGGTCTGATCTGGAGTGGTTGGACTTGACAGTTGAAAGCAAAAGAAAAAAGCGTAATAAGCAACACTGCACATTTTAACGTGCTGATCTAACACGCCGTTTTCAGTCGGATGTTCTTCAACTTTGCCTCAGGTACAGGAAGTCCTTCCGGCTCACCGCAGTGACCTTTTACAATAACTCTGTCCGCCAATAGACTGAGACTCCTTTAAGATGAAATGCATGATTCACAGCTCTGCAACAGTATAACTCCCCTTTGGCATTAATAAAGTATTACTCAATTCAATTTATCTTTGGTGACCTTAAATGCACTCAGTCACCAAATTACATAGCTTTATGGTTACATTTATTTCAGGAAATGCAACTGTCCTTCGCTTTAAAAAAAGTTTATTAAATGCAATATTTAAATTCATTTATACAAATTTTGTATTCAACTTTTGCTTTTTCATTTTTCAAAATTTCAATAAAATCTCTTTGTTAATCTGCAGCCACGTTTTCCTGACTTTTGTCTGATTTTAACCCAAAAACAAAAAAACACCCAAACCTTGTGTTGGTGTTTTAAAAATACATACACAGTGCACGAATAAATAACATCATGCACATTGGTTACGGCAGACTCTTGCCACTTGTTTGGACCTCATCATGTCTTTCACAGCTCCTGCATATTTTAGTTTCAACTGAAGCAGGTTTCGACTCATCCAGAGCCATGTAATTGCCTCAAAAGTTAAAATATTCATCAGACTCATAAAAACATCACCATTTTACTGGAAGGAAAAGATCAGCTATGCATAAGCCTTCCTCCCCCACCCCCACCCCTCTAAAATTGTACATCTTTAATTGGGGATAACACTCTCTGTGAAACTTAGTGGCTTTTCATGTATTTGGCAAAATTGTCACATCATGTTTCTAAACTCTCAGAGCGACCCAAGCAGTTTTTGCAAATTACAGGAGAAGCAGAGAGGAAATAGACGTGGCCACAGGAAATGTTTCAAAGAAGAAGGGGAGGTTGTTTTGAAGAGAATAGTGACTGGATGTAATTAAAGTTGGACCTCAAGCACACATCATTTTCCAGAAAAGTAATGCCACGTTTACACTTAAGTGCCTAACTGTGAGAATACACAGACTAATGCTAATTTTAAGATAAATACTTAGTATTTAGTTAGGGGGGGAAAGTATGAGATTCAAAAATAATTAAATAAACAGATGAAAAAAGAAAAACAATGAAAAAAAGATGCATTGAAAGACAACAATTTACAAAAAACAATTGCTGCTAGCCTGCTACTCCAGCAATAGTAAAATTAAAAATCACTTCATTCATTTAACTATTTATATTTTTTATATATTTTTAAATCACAATAAGCATGTAGTTTTGGACGTTTGAAAGAAACTGCTTATTTTTGCTAGCCTAGAATCTAGACCGTCATTTGCAGAAGCAAAATGATTTTGCTTTGCAAGTCTGTCAAGCAACGCTCCATTGGAACCTTCAACCTCCACCGCCCCAGACAGTATATGGCTGGCCAATCACAGCATGTTTATTTAGAAAAAAAAAATTATTTTTGTTTTCTTCCCTGCTTCCTCTACAATGTAATGGCAGACTGCCACGTTGACTGACATCCGTAGCAGTCCAATCACAGCACTCTATCAGTCAGGAGGGCAGGATGTTAGTGAGACTGAGTGAAACTAAGATGGCGATGACTCCGTAGCGGTCCAAAAACAGCGCTCTATTGGTTTGGTGGGCCAATCACAGCACTCTGTTGGTGGACAGGATGTTACTGACAAAACAAAGATGGCGACGACTTGTTTGAAATGGCTTTGGCATTAACTTTGGACTATTTTGACTTGGGTTTTTCTTTGAGTCAAGAGCAGATAGTGGTACTTAAGTTGTAGAAAAAGGATCTATTTGCATCTTCTCCAACAGTGTACGGCGGACTCCCTCATTGACCGATATCCATAGCAGTGAGTATGACATGTTGTTTGTAATCCAATAGCATGCAGAGACAGTTTAAAAGACAACCATAGATCCCGCCCCATGACTGAGAGTCGTCAATGGGCTGTGGCCAGACATATAATCTCATATATATATAGGACAGCTTGTTAGGCTTTTAAAATCTTCATAGGAAAATGTTTAATTCTAATTAAAAGACAACTTAAAATGGAATATGTATAAGGCCAAAAATAAGTAAACGGAGTCTCTTGTCCGGTTGCCTTTTTCCCTGCTAGCATGTTTTTATCAGACAGCATTTCATGTGATTACATTTATGAAAATGGTGATTTGTCCAATGACAAAGCCTGCTTTAATGACTGCAGAGATGATGAGAACACATAGCACTTACATTATAGCTGTGCTGCAGCAGCTACTGCCAAGCATCACTCATAATCTAATGAGAATGTCTGTTTTAATGCTCTGTGCTTAACCCCGCCATGAGGTAAGGGCAGCGGCACGTGTGTGTGTGTGTGCCTGAAAAAATACACAAAATATAAAGTGAATATTCTGTTTCTCTCCCTTTTTCATGCTTTATGAAGTGCATCTGCTTGCATTAAATATTACAGAATAATCTAGGGCTGGCAAGGTTAAGAGATGCACAGCAGATGGGAAAACCACAGTGGTTCCCATCAGGGACCACTCTCCTCTTCGGGTTTCACCCTAACTATATTTAATTTGCTCATCCTCAATTACAAATGTCTGTGCACCCTTCGTCACTTCTGTTATTACAATCGTGTGTGTGTGTGTGTGTGTGTGTGAGCATGTACACCTCTTAAACCAACTTACAGCAATTACTGAGTATTAATACAAGACCCACTAAAGCAGTCATGTAATAATTTTAGTTCCACAGATCTTACATTGTCCTGGCTTCCTGGCTTTTCCTATTTGTGTGTGTCCTTTATTTCCATGTTTTTCCCATGGATGATGGGCAGCATCACCGTTGTCCAAGCAACCAACTTTCCAGCTCGCACATTCACTCGCTGGTCAAGTTCTGTGTAAATTAGCTACTAAAATGGTTTTTAGAGAAATGTTCTTGGTGAAACAGATATTAGGATGCTGCTGTGGGAAGAGAGGGGAAAGCTGAGGAAAACTGGTCAGTTGGAAGTGGCTGAGATTCTGACAGCAACGCTGAAGATAATTTCCCACCCCCTGCGAAAAGGAGCCATGCCAGTCACCCAGTAAACAACAGGGAAATTTCATTTCAAGTTTTGGATTACAATTATATTTTTTTAACCGTATTTTTAGGTTTAGCCATAATGAGTTCACCTATAGCACACTGGAACCATTTTACTCTATGATGTCATTGGCAGCCTTGCCGGAATGCCAGCCGTCAAACTGACTGCTAGTGGGAGATCTAGTTGTGTTGGAATTCTGGTAGTCCTAGTGTTAAGGCTGGGTCATATTGCGTCATTCATTATCAGTTTTTTAACTTTCAGCCAGAATCTCCCAGTTGCCCCAAAATATTTATTTTGCTATTTATTTCTCAAATGACCTTAAATGGATCTTACAACATAATGTCAAAGAAAGCATGCATGAAATAATTTATTTAACAATTTCCTGAACTGTTATAACAACAGCTGAAGAAAAGACTGCAGCCAGAACTAATGCTGAGCTTTCAAAAGGTATGACTTTAAATCTTCTTTTTTTTCCCATTACATAACTGGGTTTCCATGGTGACTAGAAAGAGTGTGACAGGATGACCAACGTCATTTATTTTGATAAGCTGCTCCGAGGGCAACGGCAAGTGAGTCTGCTCCCTCCCAGGTTACTGGCGCATGACCGATAGAAGCAATGATGAGCTGAGAGAAGTGTTTATCTTTTAAATAGGGGGGAAAGTGTTTGCCATCGGGTGGGGAATGTTAGCAGGAACATCCTTTTACAGTGATAACAATCGTAGTAGGTATATGCCCTGTGTGCCAACAGATACACAGCCTGAAATGGGGTGCAAACTCCGCCTACTTGGACTCATATCTGCACCTGTGTCATTGACTTATTAAAGGTACAATATGTAAGAATTTTACACTGAAATAATCACAGAACAGTTTAATGTCTCAATCATGTTGGAAGGAAGGTTACATTGAAACAGATTTCCTTCTCAGCCCTAGGGGGTTGTCAGTTTTTCTCCTTTCAAATTGGCCAAAGAGGGACAAAGTCTATGTTTACAATCTGTGTAAACAGGAGCGACCCAGAAGTTATTTCTTGTACCCCTAAGAAGCCATGTTATCTTTTTGTTTTACTCTAATATCAGGTAAGTCAGGCTAGGGGCTAACATTGAGCTAACAATGCTAATGGTGAATTAGCAACAAATTTTTGGCACTAAAAAATCTGAAGCTACTTTCTCAATGACATACAACTCGATATTACAGTGATATGTATTTTCTATTCATTAACTTTCTGTCTATGACTCATCTTTGCTCATCACCTAGAATCTTTTTGCGCTGAGCTGTAGCTGACAAGAGCCATGAAACTCAAAGAACAGGAGTGAGAAAGTCACTCATTTGTTATGAAAATGGGCTGCAGTAACCAAATTGGACCACAGGATGTCCAAGACTGAAAGATTTAAAGAAATGAAAAGGCAAAGCTTCAAATCCCAAGAAGCAAGACAAAATATGATAACACTGATGATGCATGTCCAAAATCTGAAGCCGAGGCATTCAAGTCACATGAGCTACTGTGTGATAAAACATTGAAAGCTATCTATAGCTATTGATTATAATCTTTCACAAGAAACTCCTTTCAAAACATCTGAACAATGCCTTTAAGCATGAGCAAGTGTCTTATACTAGGCAGGGGACAAAGAGGTGGGCAAAAAAGTAAACTTTTGCCATTTGATGGATTGGTCAAAATATCAATAATGTTGTTTATAGCACTTGTATAGATTCTGTATGAGCATGATTGCATTTTTGTCCAACAGTGTTGTTTTTAATCATTTTATCAATTAAAGAAATAGGCAGGTTGGTGCAGAAATGATTTTCAGTGAATTAGCCCTGTGTTACAAACAAATGAAGCTACAAGAAATCTGTAAGGAGGGCTATTACTCTGAAAACTTCATACCACTTTTATTTGAGTCTTTGTTTCCATAACAATAAAAGTAAATACATAAGAGACACAATACCACTTTATTCATTTGCTGCTGTTAATGGAACGGTTTATCTTTCTGACTGGAGCACAGACTGATAACTTGACATTGTTGATCAGGAGAGCTTCTGCAGCTCATATCTCCCCTTTCAGTGGAGTTTGGGCTCCTAATCCCCAGAGCCTACAGATAGGCTAGTTGAGTCACTGCTTGGGCATAGCTGGACTGGATAGCAATAGGCTGTGTGTGTGAGAATTTATTTGTGTTCATCTTTTTTATGTCAACTTATGCCTGGATCTAAGCCTTCTGGCTAGCTGCAGCTCAATCTGAAGCTGTCACTCTGCATCAAAATGGATAGGTGACTGACATGTGTGTGTGTGTGTGTGTGTGTGTGTGTGTGTGTGTGTGTGTGTGTGTGTGTGTGTGTGTGTGTGTGTGTGTGTGTGTGTGTGTGTGTGTGTGTGTGTTTTCAACCATGCTGTTTTCAAGTATCTAGGGTGCATAAATCACATGGTGGGCTGCAGTATAAAAACTGTGTGTGCACTTGTGGGTGTACATTACCTGGAGCAGGACACAGCAGGATGGTAGGAAGCAGATGGAAAGCTTGATCCAGAACATAACTGAATGCAGGTGGGCTGCACAACAATTCCCCCCACCCCCTTATGAATGTAAACACAGAGTCAAACACTAAAATGCACACACTGGCATGAAATGGAAAAAATGTATATTAAAAAAAATCTTGCACATTCCGCTCATAAAATTTGCAAACATGGTTACAAAAATGAAAATTATATAACTATGAAAACCTCATAAGCACCTGGCAGTACAAATGCACCAGCTGCTAAAGGATGGGACTCACCCTGAATGGCTAACTGAAGAATCCTGATCCTGAAGGACCCCTCAAAGGGTACAGTCCCATCCAACTATTGACCAATAACCTCTCTACAACATGGAAGCTCATGTCAGGCATCATAGCAACTAAGATAAGTGGGCACATGGATCGATACGAGCACAGCACAGAAGGGCATCAGCAGCGATATCAGAGGAGCCAAACACCAGCTGCTAATAGACCGAACAGTCACCCAAGACTGCAAAGCCCAACACACCAACCTGTGTACGTCCTGGACCGATTACAAGAAAGCATATGACTCAATGCTGCACTCATGGATCATTGGATGCTTGGAGATGAGCAACATCAACAGGACTCTGAGAGCCTTCATCACAAACTTGATGGGGTTGTGCAAAATCACCCTTGAGTCCAATTGCATGTCAATTGCACAAGGTTCCATCAAATGTGGCATATACCAAGGAGACGTCCTGTCCCCACTGCTGTTCTGCATAGGTCTGAACCCCCTCAGCCAAATAATCAACAAGGCGGTCTATGGATACTGACTCAAGAATGGAACCACAATCAGCCACCTCCTCTACATGGATGACATAAAGCTGTACGCCAAGAGCAAGCGAGACATCGACTCACTGATCCACACCACCAGGATCTACAGCACTGATATCGGAATGTCATTTGGACTTGAGAAGTGTGGTCGGATGATGACAAAGAAATGGAAGGTAGTCCACACAGAATGGGTCTCACTCCCAGAAGGAACAATAGCAGACACTGAGGACAGCTACAAGTACCTTGCCATCCCACAAGCAAATAGCAACCTCGATGAGGCCGCTAGGAAAGGAGCCACAGCCAAATACCTACAACGAGTAAGGCAAGTCCTAAGAAGCCAGATCAATGGCAAGAACAAGATCCAGGCAATAAACAGCTTTGTCCTGCCAGTAATCAGAAATCCTGCAGGAATAATAAGCAGGCCAAAGGAAGAAATACAGACCACAGATGTTAAGACACAGAAACTCCTAACCGCACGGAGGGTTCCATCCCAATCCAGCACCCTGAGACTGTGCCTTAAGGAAGGAGGCCGAGGACTAGTGAGTGTGAGAGCCACTGTCCAGGATGAAACAGCCAAGATCCATAAGGACAAGGCTCCAACAGATGACATGCTCAGTGAATGTCTCAGACAATGGCGAACAGAGGAGGAGGTGCTGGAAATACCATTGAAAATTGTTCCCACGCACGATGGTTGATTGGTTGGCAAGATGGCGCCGGCGTTCTTGGCTTGCCGTCTGCTTTCTCGACTGTTGTTTTTGCTTATTTTTATCCTGTGTTGCTCTTTGGTGGATTGTAGCTCAAATATTCGCTATGATCGTCTCACCCTCCTTGAACTTCAGCATAAACTTGGATTTGCCTATCACCGCTGTTCTGATCTAAGACAGCCATTTGCCCCGTTGTTTACAGTGGTCCCAGCTCTGCTGCTTCGCTCTCCCCAACCGGCGTGGTTACCTAGGAGACGCCGCAGATGTGGCAAACGCGGGGGTTCCAAAGTGCGGCTCAGAGCCTCCTCCGGCTTCTCGTGCATGGGATGTAATCCTCACCTGTCTCCGGAGTTGTTACACGGAAGTCATCGGACCTTCTGCATTCCATCACTCGGCCAAAGATTCTCTGGGGAATCCAGTCTGTGTAGGAGTTGATGAGCTGCTAACCTCCTTCAACTCTACCTGCTCAACTGTTTTGAATGCAGTCGCTCCTCTTAAATCCAGGCATAAAAAAACTGTGCCAGACCCTTGGCTCAATGAGAACACGCGTGCCCTAAGACGCCAATGTAGGTCCTGCGAACGCCGGTGGCGGAAGGACAAGCTGCAAATCTCCTACCAATTATTCAAGGATTCTTTGACCCGCTATCAGAAAGCTGTTTGCTCAGCTAGGAATAGATATTATGCAGAAATAATTATTAGGCATAACAATGACCAAAAGAAACTGTACAGTGTTCTCACCTCTGTTCTCTCTATCAGAGATTCTCCTAACTTTTCCCCCTTTTCAGGGGCTCTTTGCAATGAGTTTCAGAATTTTTTCCTGCATAAATCCAGGAAATTAGAACCAGCTTCCCTCACTCAGGCCAGATTACCTGTGTGGAGCCTCACTGTCCACCCTCATTTTCCTGTTTTACTCATGTGACACTCTCTGGTCTGGTTGACTTAATTTTGGCTATGAAGCCCTCAGGCTCTCCAGACGACAGCCTTCCCCCAAAACTTCTGCACGATCTCCTTCCAGTGGTGGCCCCTGCTGTCTTGGATATTGTCAATTCCAGCTTCTCCTCTGGTGTGTTTCCAGCTGCTTTTAAAAATGCAGTTGTTCAGCCGCTATTAAAGAAACCAGGCCTTGACCAGTCCGACTGTGCCAATTATCGCCCGATCTCTAAACTCCCATTTATCTCAAAAGTAATTGAGAAACTGGTTCTCACGCAGCTTACTTCTCACCTTGATGACAATGGGCTTTTTGACCTATTTCAATCAGGCTTCAGACGTAATTACAGCACAGAATCAGCACACGTTCGGGTCCTAAATGATATCCTGATTCTAACTGACTCTGGCTCCCATGTGCTGTTACTGTTACTCGACCTGACCGCAGCATTCGACATTGTAGACCACACCATCCTCCTTCACAGGTTTGAATCATGGGTGGGTGTGACCGGTACTGCCCTCGACTGGTTTAAGTCTTACCTTAATGATCAGTGTTTTAGTTTCAATATATAGAAGACTGCTCTTCTCCTAATGTCCCACTTCCATGGGGAGTGCCGCAGGGCTCTATACTGGGTCCTCTCTTCTTTTCAGTTTACATGCTACCACTCGGTAAAATTCTTGCAAGTCACGGGGTTAACTACCACGTCTACGCAGACGACTGCCAGATCTACCTTCAAATCAGCCAACAGCACTCAATTTCTGCATTGTCAGAATGCCTCTCCGAGGTCAAATCCTGGCTTTCTCAAAACTGCTTACGGTTAAATGACAGCAAAACAGATGCCATACTTTTTAGCCCCACTAGCACGATTGGATCTTCAGGTGGCCCAACGCTCCCTTCACTCAATCTCAAATCATGTGCCACCAGCCAGGGTGTGAAACTGGACTCTGACCTCTCAATGATTTCACAAGTAAACGCCACTGTCAGGTCCTGTTTTTTCCAACTCCGCCGCATCACACATCTTAAATCAATCCTCAAACGCCTGCATCTTGAGTCCATCTGTGCAGAGTATGGACTGGAAGCCCCAAGGTCAAAGTGGGAAACACCCCCTAAGGTGGTAGAGAACAAGCGAGCCAAGATCCTGTGGGACTTCCCGATCCAAACTGACAAAATGGTGATGGCGAATCAAACGGATATTGTGGTGGTGGACAAACAACAGAGGACAGCTGCTATGGTTGATGTAGCAATATCAATTGATGGCAACATCAGGAAAAAGGAACACGAGAAACTAGAGAAGTACCAGGGCCTCAAAGAAGAACTTGAGAAAGCCTGGAGAGCGAAGACATCGGTGGAGCCCGTGGTCATCGAGGCACTCGAGGCAGTGACCCCCAAATTGGAGGAGTGTCTAAAGCAGATCCCAGGAAAAACATCAGACATCTCAGTCCAGAAAAGTGCAGTTCTATGAACAGCTAAGACACTGCACAGAACCCTCAAGCTCCCAGGCCTCTGGTAGAGGGCCTGAGCTTGGAAGGATGAGACCACCTGCAGAGGGTGAGATGGGAATTTGTATATAGTTAGGTCCATAAATATTGGGATAATCGACACAATTCTAACATTTTTTGCTTTATACACCAACACAATGGATTTGAAATGACACATTTACAATTTATTTAGGTTTAGAGTCTTTCAAAGTTTGACATGTACATTAATGTAACAGAAAATAAAGCCCATTCATGACACAAACCTTTGTTACCATGCATCAGAAAATCACAGGTATTATGGGGGAACATGTATGAGACCTAGATATTGTATCCTTTGACTTTCAATACTTATCTTTTATAACTACACCATCCATTTCAGTTTTCTTTCAATCGTTACAAACAGAACAAAGAAAGAAAACACATTCAATCATCCTGTTATTATTAGAAAATAAATAATCAGAGGCTACAGAACTGACACACAGGGTTAGGAAGGAAAACAACCGTTAAGATGAGCGTGATTCCAGTTAAAATGTCTTAAAATAGGGCATGTCACCTTCCATAAGAACAACATTTTGCAGATTATCTTACAAAAAGTAAGAACAGAAAAAAGAAATGAACTAAATTTTAACAGTAAGCCAAAAATAAGCATGGTAAGATGTTCTCAAACCTTTGTCCAATACCACAGATACAAACACAACAAAATAGAAAAATAAATACAAGCATTAGCACTCCAAGATTATGTTGCTCTGACAACTTCAAGAAGCTGGATGCAATTTTCAAGATAGAGATGTCAATCTGCCGCAAAATAACGTGTTCCACCCAAGTTGGATTGATGTAGACACACTACGTGTTATTTCTACATGATAAAGCAATAACCAAAGACTTATAGACAGGAACTTGTCAGATGTGGTTGTAGAAAACAGATAATAAATGGCAAGTTTGCTGTGAAGCTTTAACGTGATCGAGATGTGCTCAAGGTGTAGATTGAGGTTAGAACAGCTAGATGTGGGTTGCCACAAAAACAGGAAAACATGTATGTCCTTTAACCTCCTGTGTGTCTCTTCTTGTCATTGTCAATATGTACAAGCACATTTGGTTGACTTGGGAAAACAGATGTTTGGTTTTGGGGACTTGAACTTGTGTGACAACTGTCAGTCAAACTCTGCAGACTCGTATCAGCACAGCAACCTACATAAAAGTATTTTAAAAGAGCAGCTTGTTTTCTTCGCTAAGTGACTTATAGTTCAGTTTCCAAATTATCCATCGATCGTCTTCCGCTTATCCGAATGCGGGTCGCGGGGGCAGCAGCCTAAGGAGAGAGGCCCAGACTTCCCTCTCCCCAGCCACTTGGGCCAGCTTTTCCGGGGGGATCCCAAGGTGTTCCCTGGCCAGCCGAGAGACATAGTCCCTCCAGAGTGTCCTGGGTCTTCATTTGGGTCTCTTACCAGTTGGACGTTGCCCGGAAAACCTCACCAGGGAGGCATCCAGGAGGCATCCTGACTAGATGCCCAAGCCACCTCAACTGGCTCCTCTTGATGTGAAGGAGCAGCGGATCTACTCTGAGTCCCTCCCGGATGACTGAGCTTCTCACCCTATCTCTAAGGGAGAGTCCAGCCACCCTGCAGAGAAAACTAATTTCGGCCGCTTGTATCTGCAATCTCGTTCTTTCGATCACTACCCAAAGCTCGTGACCATAGGTGAGGGTAGGAACATAGATCGACCGGTAAATGGAGAGCTTTGCCTTCTGGCTCAGCTCTCTCTTCACCACGACGCCTGCATCACTGCAGACACAGCACCAATCCGCCTATCAATCTCCTGATCCAGCTTTTCCTCACTTGTGAACAAGACCCCGAGATACTTGAACTCCTCCACTTGGGGCAGGACCTCGTCCCTGACCTGGAGAAGGCATTCTACCCTTTTCCGTTTCCTAATTATATAAATGCACAAAAGCTTTCCATGTATAAAAATGCCTTATAATTAAAAAATTGTAACTAAAAGGGAAACCATAGTAACAGATATCTCTATTCACATCTATCTATAGATGGCTGGCTCACCAAGTTCATGAAAATTCTACAAATTAGTAACTTTGTTCATAAATGATATACGGTAATTATGCATCAAAAACACACAAATGCGCATTCTAAGGTTAAAAGCTCTGCTTGATTTGCCCAAAGAGATGTTAAGACTGAGCTAATGTAAGTTAACAGCTGCCTAAAAGGTCTATTCACTGAGTTACATGTGGGTGTCAGTACCTTAACGTTTGATCTATACACCAATGAATCATTTTATACCAGACTATATCAAGATGAATCACATGTTTAAAGCCGTGTTCCTCGGTTCTGGGCCTCGGGACCTGCTGCCCTGCACGTTTTAGATGTTTCCCCGTTTCAACATACTCGATTTAAACTAATGGGTCATTAACTGCCTACTGCTGACCTTGATCACCTGCCGAGGAGGTAATTCGGTCGTTGGAATGAGGAGCACCGAAGCTGGAAAACATCTAAAACATGCAGAGCTGTGGGAGATGTGGATGAGGATTGGAGAACACAGATTTAATGATACTCTTGTGTGAACTCAAGATCGTTTCTGTTTTTATAATGACTGACAAAAAGGCAAAACAAAGAAATTGGTCTCAAGGTTAGGAAAGCATGGAAAAAAAATTAATTGCACATAGGCTCTAATTTTAATCTTTCATTCGATCTGACCTGTATTGGACCTTATTTGTCAAATATTACAACTCCAGTATGATTATTTCAGTATGAAAACACATTTTCAGTCCCTAAAGGTAACTTCCATGAAAATTGGTTCAGCAGCTTCCTGCCAGATGAGGCCTCTGAAGTCAGCTCCAGCCATTGGCTACTGTCAACTCTACCACACTGCCAGTGACCCAGCTGTTTGAGCCACATGGACACCTGAGAGCTCTGAGAGGCTGCCAAAGGCTGCATCAGCAGCCCTGCTCTGACCATCTAGTAAAAACTACTGCTGGCACTGTCTGTTTGACTTTTAATGCATGTCAACTACATATTATTTTTAATGTACGAGTAACTTGAAGGTTTTTGTGTTACGTGTGTGCGTGTGTGTTTAACCACTAGATTAAAAAGCATCTTTACAAATCTGGTTTTCTCTTTACCAAAAATCTCAATTTGCACGTAGTGAGAGGTGAAAAAAAACATGTTTCGGACTGGGTGGGGCTTATGTTTTTATGCAATGACCTTTGAGATTCTGATTTATAAGGCAACTTTAGGTGTTTTGGCATGGTGATTTCCTGAGTTTCTCTCTCTGAAGCAGCAGGTAAGGTCAAGGTCAGGCACCAGCAGTTTCTGGCACCAGGAGAGATGTATGATGGGTTAGGGTCTCTCTGTAGGTACGTTTTGAAAAACCTTTGACTTTGACATACGGCACCTAGTTAAGAATGTGTGAATGCTGCATTAGTGTGCATGGAGTAGGCAAGTAAAGAATTGCAGCTCATTTAACCAAATCCCAGGTTCTGATTACGAGAAGAAGCTCAAACAGATGAGAGAGAGAGATTACCTTTGCATGGGGACCCTAAGTCTCCTCCCCTTAGGGTTGATAAACAATGCCACGTACTCACTGCTACAGATGTCAGTCAACGAGGCAGTCCGCCATACTCCGTCAAAGAAAATGCAAACACATCCTTTTTCTAAATAAATAAACTTAAGTACCTCTATCTGCTCTTGACTCAAAGAGAAGTCGAAGTCAAAATAGTCCAAAGTTGATGTCAAAGCCGTTTCAAACAAGCCGTCGCCATCTTTATTTTTTCAGTAACATCCCGCCCACCAATAGAGTGCTGTGATTGGCCCACCAAATGGATGTACGAATGTCAGTCAACGAGGCAGTCCGCCATACATCATGGAAGAAAACACAATACTGGCCGGGGCTGCAGAGTTACCAATGGAGTATTGCTAGACTGACATGCAAAGCAAAATTGTTTTGCTTCGGCAAATGACGGTCTAGATTCTAGGCTATGAAGTCACCACAGAATCTCTTCTCCTCCAGCGTAGCTGCTACTTACCACATGACCAGATTTATAGTGATTTTCTTCACATTTAGTGCTCCTTCTGTCATCCTGGAAGAAGGATTCGAAGCTCGCTAAACTAATCTTCTCTTCTTCATGTCTGGTTTGATGATGTCAATTTGGTGAGACGAAAATTTGTAGTCCTATACGTCTTTTCACGCAAAAACTAAAATAACGTTTGCTGCCTGTTGAAAATAAGTGCTTCCTTGGTATCAAGATGTGTCTTTAAAACTCACAAACATCATATGTTGAATCCATGGCACATATCAAACAGCATTAGAAAATAGCTTTTATAACCCCATTGACTTGCATTCATTTTTTCTTATTTCAGGGGACCCATGATCCAGAAGTAGATGGGCGTGACTTAGGCTCCTTATAGCCTGTACTATTGATAAGAAATGTAATCAAATTACCAAAAATGCAAAAAAAAATAAAGGTTTTATTACTGAACCCCTTACAAAAACATTAACACAGACATAAGATTATTTGACTCATACAAACATAAAGCATTCCAGATTTGTCAAGACATTATTTCCATACACTTAGAAGACCTTTTGGTGACTCAAAGGTCCAAAAACCTGGAGCGTTTTAGAAAATCCATCTCTATCAGAGTAAAATAGGGGGGTTGTTTTCTGTCACTAGAAAGGTCTGAGCTTGTGAAACCAGCACAAATACAATAATCACAGAGATGAAAATGATTAAAAAAGGCTAATTAACTTTATCACCACTTCAGACACTTTACTGTCACCTTTACTGTACGCAGCATTGGAGCAGAGCCACTCAAACACGTTAGTTACATAATGTGGTGCTTTTTGGAAAAAAAAATGTTGAAGCTTTGGCACTAGCTGCACACACACACGCACACGCACACGCACACACACACACCATGTAAAAGGAAAACCTTCAAGTTACTCAGTCTGACCTGTTCCTCCACATCTCCTCATAATGTTGGCATTAAACTTTCATCATAATCTGAAAAAGGTGTCGTAAATTAAAACGTACAACTGCTTCTTTGTGTTCAGATATGCTGCTAATGTTAACACTGATACTAGTGCAACATGGTTGTCAGTTTCAATGTTGGAATTTATGCTCTGTGTGAAATAAGATCATTAGTTTCTGTTTGACATACTGCACACCGTCTGTTTTAAAGTGTGATTAGAAGCATCCTGGTTTGTTATGCAAGCTGGCTGGTTGCTTGACATCAGTGCAGCCAGGCAGGGCCTTTACCCACTATCTAGTGCAGATGAGGTACAAAATCCTCATTTTTAGAAGGTGGTTAAAAATCTTAGACAAAAGCTGTGATTGTGTAAACCTTTTCATTAGGCATGTTGGGTTGTGACAAGCACATAAAATGTTATTATTATTATTTTAAGTTTTACAGCAACAGGTGAGCTATTAAATGCTTGACTTTAGTATTTAGGCCTCCGCACCTTTGCCAGTGTTACCAATTCTAGCAATCCGATGCTCAACACTAGCTGTTCAAATGAGCAAGAGATAAAGATAGTTGCTATTTTCTCAGTGATGGTATCCCTAAGCCCTCTCTCCTAGATGCCATTTCTATTACTACTAAAGCATACCATTTTCGTTTTCACTTGCATGCAACATAGAAATGTGTAGTTTCCACTTCCTCCAAGTTATTTTTGTTTAAATGTGGTCAATTCAGTCATCATCATTCCTATTCATAGAGTTGCAGAGAAAATATGAATCTGGTCTTAGCTGCTAGTGGCTGGAAATATAGGTTGATGAACAAGCTATTTAAATTTAAGGGAAAACTGAGATTTTCTTGTATTGTTGTGTATTAAAACTGAATTAACTGTGTAAAGTTCATGTCGTTATACCTGAATAACTGCTATGAGCATGTACATTTATGCTTGGTTTCATTTTTCTTTGTCTTTAAGGTGTGACCATTCAGTTCAATGTGCCTTTGCATATGTGTCTTTGTATGTGTGGTGGTATACGTGTGTGTTTTAGTCTCTTAAAGTGTGTAAATGTCAGCCTGCCAGAGCAGGCGTGTTGTGACAGACAGGTGTGACATTTAACTTAAGTTTTTTTTTCTTTATCCCAAAACCTCCATCTATCTTTGTCTCACACAAATGCACAGAAACCTCCAACACACCCATGTTCACAAATAAATATAATACAACAGACGCTCAAAAAAATCTTTTAAAGCAAAATTATTATGATAGCAGAGTAAAATGTAAAATACTAGGAGGGTACGCATCATTTTCCTAAATGTTACATATTTTAGTAGCTCATATACGCTCCCAAACAGTACTGTAAACACAAAGTTGTTTCTTTTTCTTAAAACAAAAATCTTTGGTAGAGGAGTAGGACAATCAAGGGTGAGGTGATGAGAGAAAAGATAATGTGATAATAATCAACTAGGGCTGGGCGACATGGTCTAAAATTAATATTGCGATATATTGAGGAGTTCACCTCTATAACGACAAATGGACGATAACTACGTGAATGTGCAAAAACAACAGTTGTCCACTAGATGGGACTGTCATGTGTATTACGTTGAGTCACGTTGTCATGTGACTCGAGGAGGTACAGCTTCTTAAAGGGACATGAACGTCGCCAACCTACACACATCTTTTCATTTTTTTATTATCAAATTTATTGAAATGGGGAAAAAAACGTCGATTAGTGTCAGAAATTTCGATAAATTTTCAATTTATCGCCCAGCTCTATAATCAACTCATGCAGTTTAACATTTAGGGTTAAATTAACTCTACATAAAAAAACTGGCAACACTAACAAAAGTAATCTAATCAGCAAACTTGTAGAAAAGTTTTGGTTCCATTTTCGTCACACAGTTGGTCACAGAAGTCCACCGTATTTAGTTTCTGCTACATTCAGACTCCTGATTAGCACATCTGGTCTTCTGTGTATCACTTTTCCATTTTTGTTGATCGGTTTCTAAATTTTGTTTCCAAGGAGTGACCTGATTACTTTGCACAACACATAAAAGCTTCCAGAAGGTAATTGTGTGCACAGGACTATGTAGTCTCTGTGGTGCACAGTTTGTACCATTCACTGCAGTGCAAACGACCATTGGTTGGGATGATTTACTGACAGCTGCCTTGTTTATCTCTCTGCTGTGGTTCAGGCAGTGACTGGTGTGAACGGTAGGACATTTGCACCTCACTCCACCAATGTTGCCTTAGCAACACTTCAACAAGGAAAGGTGAGAAAATGTTATTATTTTTGGTAACACCAAACAATACAGATTAACACCTGCCTCAGCAGACGTGCAAACACCGGCAGCAAATTGGGAACTGCTGTGAATTAGAGCCTTGCTGCAACACTCTGCTAAGAAGGCTGACACTAATGGAGGTTTGTTCATTGTTACATTTGCTTCTAACTTTCCGTAGTAAAACCCTAGCATGCTTTTTAAATGGAAGGGTACTTGAATGAAATACTTATTGTCCATCTCCCTATTGGGCTGGGTTTAAAATGAAGATCATTGTACATTAAATTGCAAACTTTTTAGCTGTTCTGGTTGATTATTGACCATTTTGAATCAGGATGATCCATCCATCCATCCATCTTTGTCCGCTTATCCAGAGTCGGGTCACAGGTGCAATAGCCTAAGCACAAAGGCCCAGACTTCCCTCTCCCTGGCCACTTGGGCCAGCTCCTCCAGGGGAATCCCAAGGCATTCCCTGGCCAAGCGAGAGACATACCTGTAGTCCCTCCACCATGTCCTGGGTCTTCCTTTTGGTCTCCTCCCGGTTGGACCTGACTGAAAAACCTCACCAGGGAGGCATCCAGGAGGTTGTGGAAGAGAAGGGGATCTACTCTGAGTCCCTCCCGGTTGACCGAGCTTCTCACCCTATCTCTAAGGGAGAACCCAGACACCCTGCGAAGGAAACTCATTTCGACCGCTTGTATCTGTGATCTCGTTCTTTTGGTCACTACCCATAAGGATGACTTTTAAACTTAGTCAGTTGTAGATTTACATCAATTGAAAAGTTTCTGAGAGTTTAAATAAAATCCATCCAATGGTTTATTATATTATATTATAAAAACATAAAGGTAACTACACTACTCAGCGTGACTTGGGAGGGTTCAGTTCGGTCTGGCCGCCTTTTCCAACAGTACAGTTCGGCATTTTCCCTCTACTTTTCAGTCCCTGCTCCATTGTGGTTCCAAGGGTTGAGTCAGGCCAGCACCACGACTGTCAGCCGCTGATTGGCTAGGGGGCGGAGTCACTGGTAGCTCCGTAGCTATTTGGCTGCTGCCTCGCTGCTTGCAGCCATTTCCTGGTTCAGAGTCTGACAAAAAGCCATAAAACTGAGCAGAATGTTCAACATCATCGCCATTTTTGTGCAGAGTTGTGTTTCTGTGTATACAGATCACCTCACGCTGTTTGCTGATCACCTTGTGCTATTTTTATCTTGAGTAAAGATTGTGCCACCCCCCTCCCTCTCCCCCATGCATTGTGAGGGGCACACCCACTTTTTGTCACGGCAGGGAAAACTTACTGCACTGAGGTAAGCTGAGTTAACCCAGAGTAGTGCTGTTGGAAAAGGCCTATTTGTTAATCAGTTGTACATCTACATCCAATAATCATTGATTGATTAATTCTAATGGTTCATGACATGTTATGTTAACACAGACAGGCAAAAAAGTGACCTCCACTTTTTTATTTACCAGACTCTTAGTTTCTGTAGTCTACAGGCCAGACGAAGGCGGTGCTACCAGTGGTGTGTGTGTTTCTTGCCACTTGGATCATGACAGCCTGGAGGAAAGAACAGTAAAGCTGGTTTGGAGGGTTGCCGCAAAACAGCTAATCCGCTCAGATGCTCCCAACCAAACCTGGTTTATCACTATGATGAGACTTAGAGGAATAACAAACCAACCTCTGCTGTGTAGGAAAACGGGGAGGTTATGAGAAATGGAATATGTATGTTTGCATATTTGTGTCAAAACTCAAAACAGTTTTGTTTTGTATGCATTCATTTTCCCATTTTTTCTATTCCCAACTAATGGAAACATATCTTAAATTGAGATTTTATTCAAGTGTTTGTCATTGTAATTGTGCTCAGAGATGTTTAGAAGTGTGTGAGGATCTCTGCAGCAGTGATTCAGTCACAAAATAGTCTAACCAGTCCCACATAAATAGTCTCACACCTATTTTTAGTCCTAAATTCAGAAGCCAGAACAGTATGTTTGGATGAAATAAAACAATATAAAAATGTAATGTAGAGTGCAAGCTTTAGGAATAGTAGGCAAAAATTTCACACATTCTGTGTGAAATGTCAAATGGAGATAAATGGTGGATCAGAGTGCTGCTATATAAGGTACAGGTATAAATATATATCACACCTTAATCATTTTAATTGGCCCTAAATGTAAAGGTCAGTAAAATAAAAATCCATGAGCTGATTAATTGACATCAACTCTACGAGAAGGTGACATTTAAAAGAAATCTTATTTCCCTTATTTTTGATAAGCAGTTGAAAACTTCAGCTCCAGTTATGATCGACTAAAACAGAGCTGTATTAAAATATTATGAGGTAATATTATTTATAAAATTAACTCCTAAAAGAACTTTTACTTTCCAGTTTTCTTTCAAATTGAAAGTTGTGCATGTGTTAAACTTACAAAAGTCCCTTCATGTCATTTTTTATTTTGATTAAGCAGCTTAATATGTTCATCCTGTGTTTTTCTGCACACTAACACAGACCTTCATGTACGGAGAGTCTTTGCAGTTGATCATTATTTATTGAATGTCTCCCCACAGAGACAGGAAAGAAACATCCTGACTAAACCTAGGGTTGGTCTCACACCGTTAATTATTTCTGAATCACAATCAAGCATATGTGTTCAACTGAGTCAACAAACGATGACTTCGCCAAGCTGACGTGCATCCGGTGAGCGGTTTTAACAAACATTAATTAGTATTGCAAATGAACACATTTCTGAGAAAATGAATGCACAATAATTGCTGTAGACTAATTAAAATGCAGTTAATATGAAATTGTTTTAATACAAAGTAGGGATATTTGATAAAAGGAAAAATGAATTAAAAGGATGCACATGCTCTATTAACATTTAAAGCAGCAACAAAGCAATTTTTACCTTATTGATTCAGTTTATTTCTGAGGAAACATATTGCCTTGTTGATTTACCCATGCAGGACATCCCGTTTGAGCTTTATTATTGATCGTTTTCTGAAAATCTGACAACCCCCAGTTCTTTATCTTTGTTGTTGATCTGCTGTCTGTGTTTTTCCTATCAGCTGTGGCCATAATACCACAGATGTAAACAGATTCCTGTAAAAAACACATTTTTCCTGTGTGTTATGGAAGTGAAAGAATAATTTTATACCATATAAACCCCTTATTTATATATATAAAAAGAAAATAAATGAAATGAGTTTTCAAGTAGGAGTGAAACTTATAGATCAGTATGTGGAACAAAAAGTCTTGATCTGGACGTCCCTGCCATTTACATCTTAGTGACTCATGTAACACCTATAAAAACTCTTGCACATAGGAATATTAAACCACTGTTTAAATGAACAATTTGCTGATAACCTATTTAGCGCTTAGACATTAATAAATCAACATATAGCATGCCCTACTGATACTAAAGTACCTGTTATGGTAAACGTAGATCTAAAGTTTCACTTTGAAGTTTTCAAATATTATCTTTATTTCAGCATATTTCAACATGGTTAACATTTAACGTTGCATTTTCAAGGTTTTGAAAAGACGAGTTTTTATTAAAGTGCTTGAAACTGAAATTACATTTATTTCTACAACTTTATTCAAATATTGTTTTGAGTATTATGTGCTGTTCAAATATGTGCAAATTACTACCACTATAAGATGCTGAAAACTCACTTTGAAAGTGCTTGAATTCTATAATTGAAGTTGTGCATGAACAATGCAAACTGACAGTATATCTGAATCAATTATTTTTGCAACGTGCCCTCCAACAGTGAGCCTCAGAATACATAACTTTAAGTGCATAATTTAATTTTGTGGGTAATATTGCAGCAAAAAGAAGCAGTAGATTTTGTGTGGCACCGATCTGTCATCAAAACAGGTTCGGCAGCTTTAATGCTTAAGTAATGGTAAAAAAGGCCAAAAAGAATAAACTCAAAAAAGGCCCAAAATGAAAAAACAAAAATATGAAAAATTTCTGAATATTTTTTCTTTAATTGATATTTAAAACTAGCTAAAGCAAAGCTTAGATACTGAGGTTGATTTTTACGGACTAGAACTTGTGAGTTTGGTTAAGTATTTGACCTGTTTTTAAAAGAATAACCTTATTCCTTTGGCATCATTTTGATAATGTATTCATTTGCATTGAACCAGTTGTGTTTTGTGTTTCAGACAACCCACTCCAGTGTGAATAAGGTTAGTGACAAAACATTGCAACATGTGCAGCCTGCAACATACCAACACTCTGCTCAGTTTGAACCACACTGAATTCCATGAACCTCTCATGTCTGGCTCATCATTTGAAAATGAATGTTTTATTGGCTTAACCACAAAGTTTAAGGATGAGGCAGCATAACAGAAATTAGCAGGGACAGCGGCAGAGATGGAACATCTGCCACTTACTTCATGGGTCACATTCAAGGCTAGCTGCTCACAAAAACTGTTTATTTATTCAGAAATATCTCCTTGAAACTCTTAATGGTCAGACTTCTTTGAGAGCTCAGGTTCAAACGAATAGATCTGCACTGCTCTGACAGCGTTTTGCATCTGTGCTATCCTTTTCTTTCATCTTTGTTTAATTTTTGTTAGTTCCCACCTTCTCTAAAAGACATACAGACATGGACAAAATTGTTTGTACCCTTCGGTCAATGCAAGAAAAACCCAGAATAGTCACAGAAATAATTTGAATCTGACAAAAAATAATAATAAAAAAAAATTATATGAAATTTACCAATGAAAGTCAGACATTGTTTTTCAACCTTGCTTCAACATAATTATTTAAAAAATAAACTCATGGAACAGGCCTGGACAAAAATGATGGTACCTCTAGAAAAGACTGAAAATAATGTGACCAAAGGGACGTGTTAATTCAAGGTGTGTCCACTAATTAGCATCACAGGTGTCTACAATCTTGTAATCAGTCAGTGGGCCTATATATAGGGCTCCAGGTAGTCACTGTGTTGTTGGTGACAAGGTGTGTACCACACTCAGCATGGACCAGAGGAAGCGAAGGAAAGAGTTGTCTCAGGAGTTTAGAAAGAACATGATAGACAAGCATGTTAAAGGTAAAGACTATAAGACCATCTCCTAGCAGCTAGATGTTCCTATGACTACAGCTGCACATATTATTCAGAAATTTAAGATCCATGGGACTTTAGCCAACCTCCCTGGACGTGGTCGCAGGAGGAAAATTCATGACAAATCAAAGAGACGGATAATCTGAATGGTAACAAAAGAGCCCAGAAAAACTTCTAAAGAGATCCAAGGTGAACTTCAAGCTCAAGGAACATCAGTGTCAGATGGCACCATCCGTCGTTGTTTGAGCCAAAGTGGACTACATGGGAGACGACCAAGGAGGACACCGTTGTTGAAAACAAATCATAACAAAGCCAGACTGGAAAATGCCAAAATGAGAATGTACTATGGACAGATGAGACACAAATGGAACTTTTTGCCAAGGCTCATCAACTCTATGTTTACAGATGGAAAAATGAAGCATATCAAGTAAAAAACACTGTCCCTACTGTGAAACATGGAGGAGGCTCTGTTATGGCCCTCACCTGAGCGTCTTGTGTGAGCTGTCAAGCTGTTGAGACAGCGCGGTTTTTAACTGGTTTTAACCCTTTTAAAATATCGGGTTTAACCGTTTTTAGCACTGTGTACTTTTTAATAACTTTTTATTTTTATTTTATTTTTATTGGAGCTCGACTGCTGCCTGTTTTACCTTCTTTCTGTCTGCTTCAACCTGCATCATGCCTCTCACCTGCAGCCCTGGGTGTGTCGGCTGTGTGAGGCTGAGCCAGAAAGTTCTGGAGCTGGAGCAGAGGATCTCCACGCTCCACCAAATCCAGGACCATGAGCGCGACGTGGACATTCTTTTCTCCCAGACCCTCGCCACCACCGATGGGGCTCAGCTGGCGGATGCCACATGCCAGCCCGGCGTAATAGCGGACCCCATCTCCCATCTAACTGATGATTTTTATAATCCACTGTTCATTTATTTATTTATTTATTTTTATTTATTTTATCCTATATGTTTTATTCAATCAGAGTTTTACTATCATTTAGAGATTCACCTTTTTAGCTTAGCTTTTATCTCATTATTTTTATTACTGATTTATTCCTTTTATTTATTTTATTTGTTCTATCAGAATTTTACTATCTTATATTTTAACCTTATTTTATCCTCTTCCGGTGTTTCCTCTGTGGGAGCCCTCTGCCCTGGGGGTGGTGGTCTGCTGTGGTGGCCTGGGTGGAGGTGGGGGTTTCCGCCCTCCCTCCCCTGGGCGCTTTGTGTTAGCGCCTCGGCTGCCGATGTGGATCTGCTGCTGTCGGGGCAGATGGCTCCCTTGATGGCGTTTCCTAACTTAGATGGTTTATCTCATCTGAACTCAGCCCAGTGTGTTACATTTTTATCATATATCCTTTAGCATGTGTTTCTGTGTGCGTGTGCGTGTGTGTGTGTGTGTGTGTGTGTGTGTGTGTGGGTGGGTGGGTGTTTGACAATGATTTTAATGAGGGTTTTATTTTCTAAATTCCTCTACATTTCAGGGGAGAGAGGGATTATGGGAATTTGGGGTCATTTTAATTTGTAAAGCACTTTGAATTACATTTATTGTATGAATTGTGCTATATAAATAAATTTTGATTTTGATTGATTGATTGATGTTCTGGGCTGCTTTGCTGCATCTGCACAGGGTGTCTGAATCTGTGCAGGGTTCAATGAAATCTCAAGACTATCAAGAGATTCTAGAGAGAAATGTGCTGGCCAGTGTCAGAAAGCTTGGTCTCAGTGGCAGGTCATGGGTCTTGCAACAGGACAATGACCCAAAACACACAGCTACCCAAGAATGGCTAAGAGGAAAACATTGGACTATTCTAAAGTGGCCTTCTATGAGCCCTGACCTCAATCCTATTGAGCATCATTGGAAGGAGCTGAAATATGCCGTCTGGAAAAGGCTCCTTTCAAACCTGAGACAACTGGAGCAGTTTGCTCATAAGGAGTGGGACAAAATACCTGCTGAGAGGTGCAGAAGTCTCATTGACAGTTACAGGAATCGTTTGATTGCAGTGATCGCCTCAAAAAGTTGTGCAACAAAATATTAAGTTAGGGGTACCATAATTTTTGTCCAGACATGTTCCATGAGTTTATATTTTAAATAATTCCATTGAATCATGGTTGAAAAACAATGTCAGTAAATCATCTTGACACTGTGAATAAGTCTTAAAGTTACAATCCGGAATTTTCCCCCTTTCAGGAATTATGTATGATTTTTTTTTTAGAAATCTGTAAAAGTGATAGTATATCATAAAACAGAGTAAGACTGTCGTAATATGTCTATTTTTGTTGCTTTTCTAAGCCCATCGCCCGTCCTGTAGAGCACCATGCAATTTAAAATGACCACTGCTCAGCATTAGCCAATAGCTTTAGACATCCTCTTACATACAGATGCCAATCGCAGAGCGTGCACAAACATTTGAGAACGTACCTAGACTAACGCAGAGTTGGCGACATTTCTTGTAGACAAGAAAGTCTTTAAAAATATGTGCAAGTAAAAGAAAATGTGTTTTAGGTCTGTTGGCCATCTAGGAGTTGTTGCTAGAGGGCGCAGCTTTCAGCTGTAAAGCTTAAGGTGCGATACGTTTGTCAACTATGATGGTGTTAGAAAGAAAAAATATGCATATATATAAAATTAATAGAATTACAGAGTACAACATTTTAGGAGAAGAAGTATTTCATGTGTATTCTTGACATTTAAGACAGAAAAAATGTCTTCTTGAAATGAAATAAAGAAAAACATGCATGAACTAGGCATGGCAGGTTGGGAGAGTGACAAAAGGAGAAAACAAGAGTAGATGTATGAGAGAGAGAGGTAGAGAGGAGATAAGGTGACTGGTGAATTCTCATTGGAGTTCTATAATTACTTCATGCCATTAGACTAGAAGTCTATAATTAACTACCTATGGGGATTAACCCGTACAAAGTCACTGGGAGAGAGACGAGATGGCAGAAAAAGTTGAGAAGGAGAAATAACAAAAGGAAAAGGAAGGCGATGAAAGCAACAGAAATATAAAGGTGACAACACCAAGGGCTGAGTGCAAAAAATAATGAATTAACAGCCCGTATTAATTGGCACCAGCAAGAATATCTTACATGAACTGACTGATGCAACTTGTTAGTAAGTTTATTTAGGTGCAGACTTAATAATTAGCTCTAACCCCCTTATTCCAGGTCCTTAGTGGAATCCAGAAACAATGACAGGAGAGGATTATAACAATCAAACAGTATCATTTAAATAAATTAAATATCCTTTTGATTGAATTTGAGAAATAAATTGACACTTATTAAATGGTAATAATAATAATACAATGAACAATTGAAAAAAAATCTTATCTTTAATTGGCCGTTCAAGGTCTAATGGTAAATAATAAACAATGGACCCATTGTATTGCTCAAAGCCCCCACAGTAGAGTGAGTTGATTGAACATTAAGTACTGTATAAGTAGTCCCATGATTACAGTTTTTCATTTTCCTTCTCATTTAGCTAATGCTAAATACCTGGTTTGTTACTCATACTTCATAAACACACTTTTATTAGAAAGTGCATAAACCTTCATGGGTTACTGCCAGCTTTAACGTGGGGTGGAGGGGTGTAAAAATAAAACCAGAGATGGCCTAAAAAGCAGACATAGAAAGAAGACATGGAAAGCAGTCTAGAGAAAGACACAGAGAGAATTAGTGTGTATTGAGGTGTGACTGCCCTGCTCTACTTGACTAATGAGCTGGTGTTAACTCAGAGGAAGTCAGAGCTCATTCAGGCTATGCTTGACCCCAGTGCTAACACTAACACTGCGTGACAGCTACATATACACCAAGTGCCACCATCAACCCCAACTCAATTCATTAAACTCTTTGGATGGTGTGTGTGTGTGTGTGTGTGTGTGTGTGTGTGTGTGTGTGTGTGTGTGTGTGTGTGTGTGTGTGTGTGTGTGTGTGTGTGTGTGTGTGTGTGTGTGTGTGTGTGTGTGTGTGTGTGCGTGCACGCACGTGCCAGTCTGCTTTTCCAAAATACCTTGTTGAGTGCAGTAAATACAGCATTTTATCACTATCTAAGAAACTTATAAGAAAATAATGGAAGAAATTAAAACTATTTGAAAAACATATTTCTTTGGTCACTAAAGAAATGTTTCTCTATTTGTATTAAAAAAAAAAAACTCAAGTCAATACCCCCGCCACCCAGAATTATGTTGAGCTGATCAGCATGGTGAGCAGATATTGGCCTTGTGGTCTTTTTTGTTACAATGAATTAGAAGTTTGCTAAGGTCACCAGTAGTATCATTGGTTTGAAAGCCTAAAACGTGTTTGAAATGGGTCAAGTTATGGAACAATGATCAGACAAAGCACAAAAATCCTTTTGTCCCTTTTATCCCTTTGTCTTTATCTGGTATTTGTAAACAAATTTTTAGGATTACTTTGTGTTGAAATGTCAATTTTATGCTTTATTTTTATTTTTTTTATGGGTCTGTCACACATGCTCTGATTGTGAGGACCTGTTTTTACACTACTTTTACTGCTTTTTATATGTTTTATACTAGGCAAGGCAATGCAGCTTTATTTGTATAGCACATTTCAAACATGGAGGCAATTCAGTGTGCTTTACAGAGCAGGAGCAACAAAAACATTAATCAAAATACACAAAGAAATATTTCAGACAATTAGATAGAAGGCATAGTCAAACGTTTAACAGTTACAGTGCAGAAGGTGCAGCATGAGAAACATTCAGTTATAGGCTAATGAATACATGAAAGTTTTTAATTTTAATTTAAAAGTTACTAGAGTTGGGGCCTGTTTGAGGTCATAAGGAAGATGATTCCATCTATGAGCAGCATAATGACTAAAAGCAGCTTCACCCTGTCTGGTTCTGACCCGAGGTTCTACCAGCTGACTGCTGTCTAGGGATCTGAGAGCCCTGCTGTATATAATGGAAGGAGATCCAACATGTACCTAGGCCCCCATACCATTGAGTGATTTATAGACTAGTAGAAGCACTTTACTGCTCTTTTTCTGTGTTCAAGCACTTTGGTCAGCTGACATGCTGTTTTTAAATGTGCTCTACAAATAAATGTGGTATGGTATGGTAAAAAAAAATCCAGGAGTTTCATGGCTCAGTTTTTTGTTTTAGGTTTAATACTTTCTGCTCTAGATGTGAAGGAGAATGCTGGAGCTTAGATGGATGTAGCAAACCCAAGTAACTAAACTTTGAGAAGGGAGAATATGAACAGATTGGATATTGCCAGTTGACAAAAAAAAAAAAGAAACATGGAGAGTTGAAGCAGCAGTGGTGCTAAATTTATTCAAAACACCCACAAAACTGGGAAACTGGCTGCAGCATGTTCCAGGAAAAACACTGGAGATTTATCTCTGGGAGAGTGCTGCTGGAGAAAGATCCTCCAAAGTGCTATGAGACTGCCAGGCCTCAGTGAGAAGACCTGAGCTTCAAGAGGAACTTCACACATTATGATGTGCTTTGGGATTTTGTCAGAATTTACATGATGGGTTGCATTAGTATTATATTGAAAAGGGTAATTTTTTAAAATTGATGAAAAAAAAATGTCAGTGTTTGTTTTATTTTAGTGTAACATTTGCTGTTTGCACAACTGTTGCACATACATGTTCCTAGTGCAGGTACCTGTCATTTGCTTATTTTAAGGTAGTCTGGTAATTAATCAATTAAAAACCAAAAATAAAAAAAATAAAAACTTTTTGAAGGGGAAATGCTTTATTACATATTTACCTAATTCTGCCCACATATATCCCGTCTCATCACCATATGCATAAATACTGATGTACATCTAAAAAAACGTATTATATTATCATTTTGCTTATCCAATATATATTTAAAGGGAAACTATGCAGTTTTGGCTTGTTTTTCGCAACCCTGGTGTCCGTTAGTGAAAGCAAAAGTAAAACTTATCTCCTCGCTGTGCATTTGTCTTTTTAACACCTTAATCTAACTGCTGAAATGTCTCCTCAGCCTTCATTAGTGTCTACAGGAGCGGTTCATCACTAAATCAAACAAATCAGCTGTGTTCATGATCTAAAACATGCTGGAAGCATGCTGGAAGCAGACTGCAGCACCAGGTATGTCAGCTCTACTTTACTAAGTCCAACAGGGACCGGACCGCCACTCTGAAATTGCAAGTGTGATATTCTGGCCACAGAGGGCGGTGGGGGTCTGAGTGACATTTCTTTAACCCTGTTAAGGGTCATTTTAGCACATACTGGCTCAAGAACATGATTTAAAAGTATGAAAAATTGCATAGTATGCCTTTAAACTTTGCACAACTCATTCGTCATTCATTTTTAACAAAGTTTCAATTGTAATTACTTTATTAGGCCTTCATTTTTTGTCTCCATCTATTTTGAGGTGCAAGTCTAATCTAATTACTTTCTACAATTCTGCAGATTTAATAATTAATATTTCATTCTCTTTCAGTAGATATTTTCTGTTTACTATTGCTTGCAGCATTCTATATTTTTCTGCATGAAACATATAAAACAAAAAAGAGTAATTGTTTTAGTGTGAAAGTTAGATTTTTGCTTATGTTTACCACATAATCCTAATTCCACAAATGCCCGATGGCCAAGTCCATCATTCTGACTTCACGCTCTACTTTCTTTTCTAAAATATCCCTACCTGCTTTTCATTTGTCCACCTATTTATTCCTTCTTTCCTCACCTGCTCACCACTTTCAACACAAAACACACAATTTTTATGCATATTTATTCATAACTACCCTGTCAATCAAAGGCCTGGCATGCAAAGTTCAGCAAGAGTGAAATACCACTAATACCCAAACATCTCTGCTGCATTTGCATAAAGCTAGAAATAAGCTTGGGTGTCAAAACATGTCTGATTGGCGACACCTCACTTAATTTGGAAAATGACATTTCATTTTATCTGGGACTTTGAAGGTTCTTACAGGGAACAGTTTGCATATTTTAATTCTATTAAAGATGACTCCGCTCCAGGAATGTATTCTGTGGAAAGATGAATCGACTAATTAAATCTAAAAACACGGAGTATATACAGAAACCCACGGTGACACTTCAAATATCATATATACATATGATGGATTGAAGGTCAAATCAGGAGAGGACTTCAGTAGTCGTCTCTAAATGTGATCAACTGCAGGAAAAAAAAGACATAAGGTACAGCATTCCCACTGAGCATTGGGAAAAGCACAGCATTCACACTTCTTGCTTATCAAATCTTCCTTTGCATTAGTGTATTGGCTAATGTGCAATTTCATTATTTTCTTATGTAAAATACTCTCCTTCACATAATTACAGCATTTTTTTAACCTGTCTCATTTAGGCAGGCCTTATTTTGTCGAAGCAAATTTACTCTGTTAGGAAAAGTGTGTGATACTTCTCCTGTTGCATAGTTGACTTTATGGCATTTCTGGCACAATAGATTGCATCTGCTTGGGCAATGGAAGCAAGAGGAAAATAAAACAAGGATGAGAGAGGACCAGAAAAGATTGGGGATGGGGACAACGATAACATATCCATATATACAGTATATATATATATATATATATATATATATGGATATTTGGACAGTTCATGAGATGGCTGCAACCTGAAGGGTTTCTAGGAAGAGAGCAGAAGGCCATTATTGCAGTTAGGGGAAGCCCACAGGGAGCTGCAAAAGCCATGATCCCCTAAGCCAAGTTCACAATCACCACCCTTGATTTAGGGCCACCAAGTGCTGTCGAAGCCATCCAAACCCACAGCTGCATCCAGAAACTGAAACAGGAAAAACACAGCCCCTCCAGGATGCAACCCCAAGGGGACAGAGTAGCAGAGATCGGCATGCACCGAACGACCAGCACTCAAGGTTGTATGCAGTCCAAGATAGCTTAAATTCCAGGATCCCTGCAAAAAAGCCCATCATATCGCACCTCAGTAAGCGTGCGTATCACCTACCAAAGCCCCCGGAGACAGCTCCAGGCCACCAGCACAACTAGACCAACAGAGAAAAGAGGGCAAAACCATTAGGCTTGGTGCCTCCATAATCAGTGCTGTTATGCACTACTGGTTACAATTAAAATGCTTCTTTTCACATTTTAAATGTATTTGATTATATACCTTACAGGTTTTAGTGGGATGTTTAAAGTATCTCATTCAGCTAATATATTAATTTGAGTTGAATTTCTGTGGTTGTGAGGTACTAACGCTTCTGCGAGGTTGTTTATCACATTCTTGGTACCACTTTTATCAATGTTCACCTATGCACTTACCCATTTCAGGATCAAGCTGTTCCTCATTTAATATTCAACAACAAGCTACTTAAAAAGATTACAGTAGAAATTTAAGATTACAGACTCTCTTCATTACATACTGATATGTTTCTCTTGGCATAGAGTTGGTTAAAATCAATGTAACCATATTACTGTGCAACCTGAAAAAGCTAAAAGCAAATTTTCATCAAAACCAATGCAGAAATTCCATTTTCTGTTTGAATCAGCCAGAATTTTTGTATTTTTTAAATCAAATTTATATCACAAGAGGCCATTCTCCACAGAGGCGATTTACAGGCAGACTTGGCTTGCCACACAAGGTAATTAATTTGCAAGATGTGATGTGGCAAGCACTAGGAAGAACCCTGAAAATGCACCTCCACTGCAGTTGTGGTGCCAAGAATGTGTGCTGCATGGAGGAGGAACCGGCGTCGGTCAGAGATTCATGTCAGACTGCGAAGAGTTTGCATGATTGTTAGGAACACAGGGCTAAATATCATTGATTTCATTTGCTGTGGTTTTGTCAGTGTGAATAAGAATTGACTTACAGATTAGACATGAATCCCCAAAATATTGGCTGCAATAATATTTAAAGGGGATTGTGGCTTGAAGGGGTCAGGCTACTTTTAACCAAACTGTGTCTTGTTGTGGAAACTAAAGAAAACACAGAGTACAGCATCAAAGTAAAGCTGGACACACTTATTTGTAGTGTCTTTGCAGGGAAAAACATTTAGCAAAAGAGAACAAAATGAATGTATCCATCCATTTTTTTTACCCACTTCTTGTTTAGGTTTGGATTTTTTATATGGCTTCAAAAGAGAAAATCTGATTTGTTGCATATTTGACAGGTTAGGGTTAGTAATTAAAACATATTTCTTTAAAAAGCATTCCAATGCACACCTTAAAAGACGAGTCGAAAATGTGCAAACTCCCTATAAAAGTGCAAAACCTAAACTTTTCTTTCTAGTGAGAGAAACTCTAAGTTCTGAAAAGGTTTTGGTAAATGTAGCTTGAGAGCCTGAGGCTTGAGTTGAAGATGACACAGTTGATAAGGAATTGTTGAGAACACTGAGTGGAAAGGATGGCTGGTGTGAGTTGGGATCGAACAAGGTTTAGGAAAAGTGTCAAAGAACTTTTAGCTGCTTCTGTTAACAGTGAAACTTATGGTGAAGTTAAAAAAAGAAGTAAGAAAACTGATCAGGCAAAAGTTTGAGCAATTTGTTCCTTTTGGAGAGCCAAGCACCATTCGCCAATGTTAATGGACTTAATTTAAATAAGGTTACTTTTGCTGTAAGCATAAATCACATGCTGATCCTAGTCATTGTCTTTATAGAGCTACACGTTAATGCCTCTGTTACGTCACCCAAGAATTCTTTGCAGAAAGGTGCGACACAAAGTGCTGCTTTAAAATGCATGCCGCAGGCTATAGCTGAATCAACGAAGAAAAGAAAGGTTACTGATAAAAAGAAGACACTTTCAAGGTAAAGAGATATCAGAGTAATGTTGCAAGGTTTGATAAATGAAATGCAACAATCATGTGTATTTTGTATTATAAACAGCAGAAATCTGAATAGAATAGACTTTATTGATCCCACAGTGGGGAAATTCACTTGTTACAGCAGCACCATCACTTTAAGAGGATAATTAGAAGAAAAATAAAAACAAGGGTACATGTATATACACATGGGCAGTAATCTAGTATTGTAACTTCCGATCACCAAGAACCACTAATAAAAAATGCAAAAACTTGGTTTGCGAACACTAAGCAGCATACAAGATAATACCAATACAGCTTAAACTGAGGAGTTATACACTCTTACAGCAGAGGGGATGAAAGAACTACGGTAGCGTTCAGTTTTACATCTGGGATGTCTAAGTCTACCTCTGGAGGAGCTGTCCATGATCTCCACAGTGGAGTGCAGTGGATGAGAGGGGTTTCTTAAGATGGAGGTCATCTTCCCCTGCATCCTCCTCTCACACGTCTCCTCAACTGTATCCAGTGGGCAGCCCAGAACCGAGCTAGCTTAGTTAACTAGCTTGTTCAGTCTCTTCCTGTCTCGGTCAGAGCTGCCTATATCCCGACAGACCACAGCAGAATGAATAACAGAGCCAACAACAGAGTGATAAAAGGATTTCAGCAGCTGGGAGTTAACTCCGAAGGACCTCAGCCTCCTCATGAGATGGAGGCGGCTTTGGCCCTTCTTATACAGAGCATCTGTGTTGTGGGACCAGTTCAGTTTACTGTTGAGGTGAACAGACACCTTGTCTACTTTTAAGACTAGGCTCAAAACTTTTCTATTTGATAGGGCTTATGGTTAAATTCTGATGTTAGCCCAGGTTTAGACGAGTGGGGAGCAGAGGGAGGTGGAGTGTACAGAGGGGACTACAGTTGTTAAAGACTTTTCTCCCAGGCCCTGCCTCCCACATGCCTCCATCTAAAAGGCTAGGTTATCCTGAGTTATGTCTGTAGTTATGCTGCTATAGGCTTAGACTGCTGGAGGACATACTGACCACTTTCCACACTCTGCTACTTTCTTCTACCACCACCCTCTAATTGCATTATTTCCTGTTATTTCAGCTGTTAACTTTATTTTCTCTCTAAGTGTTTTTCTCCCCAGAAGAAGCTACACTGGCGTTCTGCTGAGCTGTGGTGGCCTCATGGAGGGGGCCATCGGCTGGCACACTGCTGCCAACCACTTAACATTCTCCCTCTCCTGATATTACATCTCACTTTCTTTAACATAGAATGTGCTACTATTAGTTCACCTATTGAATTAATTATAGATTAAGTTTCTCTTACTAAATAGAACTTCTACTAAGAAATCACAGTGTAGCCATAGAAACACTACTTGATATATATGGGGTGTGTGTGTGTGTGTGTGTGTGTGTGTGTGTGTGTGTGTGTGTGTGGGTGTGGGGTGTGCGTGTGCCTGCTCTGTCTTCTCAATCCCCAGTGAGCCGTAGCGGATGGCTGCTCATACTGAGCCAGGATCCTCTGGAGGTTTCTTCCTGTTAAAAGGGAGTTTTCCTTCCCACTTTCGCTACATGCTTGCTTAGTATGAGGATTGTACCAACACACTGACACTAGTCAGTGTCTTGATGCAATCTGCTGGGTTCCTTATATAGGAAACTTTTTTGCTGATTGGCTTAATGAACTGAACTGTATTGGAATGTTTACTTTGTGAAGTGCCTTGAGACGACTCTTGTCGTGATTTGGCGCTATAGAAATAAACTGAATTGAATTTTCTTTGTTTTACTGGTGTTCAAGCGAAGGTGGTTACGCTCACACCAGTCCACAAAGTCCCTGATGACGTCCATTATATAGGCCCACTGACTGATTACAAGAGTGTAGACACCTGTGATGCTAATTAGTGGACGCACCTTGAATAAACATGTTACTTTGGTCACATTATTTTCAGTCTTCTATAGGGGTTCCATGAGTTTATTTTTTTAAATAATGCCATTGAAGCATGGTTGAGAAGCAATGTTTGATTTTCATTGGTTAAATTTCATAGAATTGTGTATTTATTATTACTTTTGTCAGATTCAAGTTATTTCTGTGACCCTTGTGGGTTTTTCTTTCATTGACCAAAAGGGTACCAACAATTTTGTCCATGTCTGTATACAGGGCAGCATAGTGGAGAAGTGGGAAGATCGCAGGTTTGAATGTCGGCCTTCCTGCAAAATTAGCATGTTCTCCCAAAGCATGTATAGATTTTCTCCGGCTTTCTCCCACAATTCAAACACATTTATGTCAGGTTATTTGGAGACTCTAAATTGCCACTGAGTGTGAGGTACTGATTGAATGAGAGTGAAAACAAATACAGCCAGGTTCAGAAGTACAACCGGGTCACCATGTGTCAGCAACATTTTTGGCAATAGTTTTTGAGCTTGTACTATTTTTTTTTGTTAACATTATAACTATCCTTTTATTTCTTAATTGTCTTAATATACTGTTGTACAATAAAGACTTTTTGAAAATCTTTTTAAATATAGTGGTTCATGAGGTGTGACACATGCAGACAGACTGGTATTGTCAATTGACAACCTTTCATTACTAATATTTATCAGATTGGGTTTATTCTTTTTTTTTCACTTTTGTCTCTTATTTCAGCATTTTTTTCTCTGGTGTCACACTGCAGAGTTATCCCTGAAAATAACTCAGCATTCCTGTTTCACTTCTTTGTCCTCACCCAATCCTCCAGTCCCTCCCATTGTCCCCATGCATGCTGTTGTTCACCCATGTGCGATTGATGTTAGGATGCATCCATCCCTACCTCCACTACTCAGCCCTCAGCTTTCTCCTGAGTCTTTCCATTCTTCTCACTTACCTGCTGTCACCAGATGGCTCGCAACATGCCTCAAACAGTCAACAAAAGCCACAATTATCCTTCATGTCTCAAATAAAGGAAACTCACTAACAGAATTTCAGAGGACCCACATACTCATCTTTACACACATGCTAGAGGTGTTTGAATTTCCACCAGTAAGGTGCAAAATAATTCACCTGCTTTAAAATTGTATTCATAACTCTTTTGTTTGAAAATTGTTTTTGCACTGAAATCCGATTAAAATTGATCTATATTCTGCAAAACCTGCCCCAACTATCCGATAATAAGGGAGTTCATCAGAAGAGTCAACAGGGCTTGACTGCCAATGGTAATTGCACAACAACTGACATTACAATTACAATGACTTAAAAGCAGATGGCAAATAACACACTTAATGCTGGAAGCTGTGTGTGACCTCACAAATTCACTCGAACATTTGACACGCATCAATAACCCAATTTAGAAGATTATAAAATTGTAGAATCTTTATGCAAATGCAATGAGTTTTTGCTAAGATTTCACAGAATAGGCTCCAACATATAAAACAAATGATTGTAGAGGGCACACAGCAACACACATTTTTATGCACAACCACACAAATAAGTTAATAATGAGTAGAGGAACTCAATTTTGTTACAACTACAAGCCTATGTCTTTGTACCTTAATGACAGTTATTATTCTGTCATACTGTGCGACTCTTGCTATGATGCGATGTTACTGACTGCAAGATATTTTTCTTCACAGACTATAATTACAGAAGACTGATTAGGCACGTGTGTGAGTATGTCATTGCAGGCAGTTTCCAATTTCAGCTGGTAATTACAGACATGACTGACAGCTGTAATAAACAAAAACTCTGCTTTACCGACCAGATTTTATTGTCCCAGGCTGCTAGAATCAAAGGCAGGAGTGACGCTATATCATATCATTTCACATACCTTTTTTCCAGTTATATTAAAAATGAAAATGAGAAATGAAAAAAAATCACTAAAAAATATAAATTTGTTTATAACTCAGTCAATTTGACCAACACTGAGCAAAATTTGATGTTGTAGTGGCTGAATCATTCACCACGTCATCAGATTACTAACAGATCACAGGAACTTGTGTGATATTGCACATCATTTATTTCTATCACTTCTCAATGTAGGAGGAACTTTTTTAAAACTGAGATACCAAGCATTAGGTGATATGCATTCCTTGAGGATTGCTAGGCTTTTAATTAAGACAGCTTTTTTCTTACAGTTACAGCTGATGTGAACAAAACCTCAGTCACAATGTGTGAAAAGTGTTCATGAAGTAGTTTTTATTGGTGTTTTCTTGGTGCTTTCAAAAAACATTGTAATCATGTACGTTGTTAAGCCGAATCTATGATACAAGGAAGATGATGAGTAATCTGTTGATGAAAAGACAACTGAACTAAATGTCAGAGCTGTCAATGTCAATCATGTCCTATATTATAACTCTCATCTAGGTCATGAGCTGTGAGTAGTGAGATTACATATACAAATGGGCTTTCTTCATACAGGACCTGGAGTTCACTTCAAAAACAAGGTAAAAAGTTTCACTATTTGGGGAAAAAAATCCAAATTTTACTCCTCATCCAAAGTTGTTGTCAGTAAAAGTGATTTTGGCATCTGGTAAGGATGCCTCTTAGTTGATGGAGGTCTGAGGATATCCACATCACGAGTTGTCATGGCAACTCTGTTCCAAATAGGGAGAAGAGGATGGATGGATGAATGAATGGATGGATGAATTAATTTTCCACAAAACAAAGAACATTATTTATTTCTCCTCATTTATGAGAAGTTTCCAGGTGGGTGTGGGAGAGGGTGTTACTGAGGTTTTCTGGATGGGAGGTGGAGTCAGGTGTGATGATGCATTTAGACGCATGTAGAAAAAAGAAAACTGAAATGGCTGCAATTAACATATTTCTGTGCTCAACATATTGAGTATGCAGGTGAAACTCGAAAAATTTGAATATGTTGCAAAAGTTAATTTATGTTAGTAATTCAACTTAAAAAGGGAAACTACTATATCAGACTCTCACACGCAAAGCCAGAGATTTCAAGCCTGTATTTGTTATAATTTTGATGATGATGACTTACAGCTTATGAAACCCCCCAATTTAAAATCTCAGGCAATTAGAATATTACATGAAGTCAATAAATAGTAAATAGAGAAATGTCTGACATCTGAAAAATTATAGTCATGCATATGTATTCAGTACTTGTTTTGGGCTCTTTGTGCTTTTACTGAAATAAACGTTTGTATGATATTCTAATTGTTTGAGTTTCACCTGTATTTGATAAATCACCAACTATTTCTGTTGCTGTTCCTGCATTTCTCCCTAAAAATAACTAACACCACTATTAACTTTTTTGGGGTTTCCAGAAATCATTGCACTACTGATTGACAGCAGTATTTTTTCTATAACAGCTATTCTACAAATGGGTTCAAATGAAGAGCTGGACTTCTTTGGTTTCTTGAAGATGTTTTGCTTCTCATCCAATGAGCTTTGTCAATTCTGACTGGAATATGGGAGAGTTGCGCTTATAACTGTAGCTGTTTATTATTGCTTAACGAGCTGAAACTACCTATGAATACCCCTCCTCCCGACACCTGACAAATTGTTGATTTCGTTACGTCTTATTGTTTTAGAGTGGTTGTTTTGATTAGATGCAGGAGGGTGTGACCTAGACTGAAACTGTTTTGGAATTAGGTTTAGAGCTGCATTGTAGGTGCTTTAAAGGTGAAAACTGAGGCCTCCTCTTCTGTTTAATGTAGGTCTTTCCCATTTGACATAGATGGCTTCCCTTACTCCTCTCTTAAAGGAACACTTTGCAGTTTTGGCTTGTTTTTAGCACCCCTAGTGTTCATTTGAGAAAGTGAAACTTATCTCCTCTCTGTGTGTTCGTCTTTTTAACACCTTAATCTAAATGCTGAAATGTCTCCTCAGCCTTCATTAGTGTCTACAGGAGCGGTTCATCACTAAATCAAACAAACCAGCTGTGTTCATAATCTAAAACATGCAGGAAACATGTTGGAAGCAGGTTGCAGCACCAGTATGTCAGCTCCTTTTTCTAAGTCCAGCAGGGAGCAGCCCGCCACTCTGAAGTTGCAAGTGCAGTATTCTGGCCACAGAGGGCAGTGGGGGTCTGAGTGACATTTCATTAACCCTGTAAAGCAGGGTTTCTCAACCCTGGTCCTCAGCGCCCCCCTGCCCTGCATGTTTTCCTGGTTGCCCTTTCAAACACCAGTGTTTTCCCTGCTGCCACACACCTGACACAAATGAGTGAGTGATTAACAGGCTTCTGCAGCCATGTGCTGAAGCAGAGACATGGAAAACATGCAGGACAGGGGGGCGCTGAGGACCAGGGTTGAGAAACCCTGCTGTAAAGGGTCATTTTAGCACATACTGGCTCAAGAAAATGATTTAAAATATGAAAAAGTTGCATAGTATGGCTTTAAACCATCTATGTCCTTTGTCCAGAATGTGTACATTGTCATCTTCAAAAGTGTGTCCTTGTGTCATTCAGGTGTAGGTGGAGTGCAGAATCTTGACCTGAAGAGGTGGCTCTCTTGTGCTGTACGATGTGCTTGTGTAGTTGTTGTTTAGTTTCCTCTATGTAAAGATCTGGACAGTTCTGTTTGCAGTGGACTTGCATAGATGACGCCACTAACTTTCTGTTTGGGTGTCTTGTCTTTTGGATAAACCAATTTCTGTCTGAGGGTGTTGTTGAGTTTAAAGTCTATCAAGAGGTTGTGTTGGAGAAAATTCTTCTCAGTGTCTCTTAGACTCCTGCCATGTATGTGATGATGTTGCTTTTGTGCCTGTTGTCCTTGTCTTTTCTATTTTCGGCTGTGGATTATTTTCCAGACTTCTTTGTTGATTTCACAAAGGCCCAGTTAGCTTATCTGCATTTTTGAAGAGCTTTCTTGATGTGTTTCTCTTTATTTTGTTTTCCTTCAGTCTTTGTGGGGATATTCTCATTCTGATGGTGTTCAAGAAACCAGACGTCCAGTTGCCTTCATTTGAACCCCTTAGATTACCATGACCTAGATGACTGAGAACCTTCACTAAATATTTCAGTAGGACAAAATTCTTCTGCTAATTAAGTCTTACATACTAAGGGCTCCAAGGCATGAGCACCCTCTGAATTCCTCATTTATTTTTACTTCTTTGGTTAAATTTGATTTTGCATTATATGAAATAGCTGCAATATGCTAGCCTGGCAAGCTATCCGTGCTGTGATTGGACCACCAAACTGATAGAGCTACTGTCTGTATAGATTTCTAGGCTAGCAAAATGCATCAATAAGCTCAACATTTTTCTAATTTACACCCTAGTGAGCACTATTTGTTTTTTATTGAAAAGCATGTCCTTCATTTGGTATATGGCCTTGTTAAAACTTTAAGTGTGAAATGTGAAAAGTAAGTGAAATGTCCATGAAGAAATAGAGCAATAAGGGGAAGAAAGTTATCCTTGCATCTATCACACTGGCTTCCTTCTCCTTTATTCATTGGATTCTTGCAGATGGGTATATTAGAAATGTTTTATTTCTGTCTTATATCTCACATTTCATTTGAATATATATTGCTGGAAATTGATACTGTTGGTTATTGCTGCTTGCAGATGCAAATGCCTACACATCTATGCATAAATGGAGAATATGTCATGCAGTTTCTCCTACTGTCGCAGCAAGCAAGAACAGACTAATTACATCTGTTAATCTTGTAATCGCATAAACCATGATTATATGCTGTTGTTGAGAACAAAATTCCCTTAAAAGACAATAATCAGATTTTTTATCATCCTATTTAATAATTGAATCTAATGTACTATTTGATCTTTTTTGCAAATTTTGTTTTACCTGTAAACCCATCAGACGTTTTTTGAAGCCGAGTTGTTTTTCGTTCAAACAGAAATTTGTCACAGTTCCTCCTGGAGCTGACTTTTTGTCTTTCCTGTTGTTTCCTCTTGTTTCTCTCCTTGTGAGTCTGTGTGTCTGTGATTGCGCTTGTCTTTCTTCTCAGTGTGTGTGTCCTTTAGGGCATGGAATCCTGGCAGCTCACCTGGCACAACGTGATCTTCATAACAGAGAGCATAAAAAGAATTTTTAAAGATCTTAGAAATTTAAAATGCCAATTGTAGGAATTAGCATATTGTTGCACTTTTGATAATTTCCCAGACCACAGTAGTTTGTTTCCAATAGCTTTACCACCACACCCAACAGTGTTATATCACTAATGGACTTTTGTGGAATTGTATGCTGAGCTCAGAGGTGGGGGGTAGGAATCTCACCTAGCTGAAACAGCAAATAGTAATTCTACAGAGCAAACTGAAATAGCCAATTCTGTGATTAAAAAATAGGTTTGCTGGATTTCCCACTGAAAGCCCTGAGCAGAGGAATTGTTACTGAATATACAGACACAAGCTCAAATTTGTTTTAAATCAGTTAATTTTAATTACAATGGTCAACATGCGTGTTTAATATCATTTAAAGTACTACATTGTGTACAAACTGAAACGTGAAGTGTATATTTAACAACAAAGTATATAAGAAATGAGACACTTGTTCTTTGAAAATGCTTGCTGCATCAGCAAAGTTTTATGATTTTGTTGCACCCAAGTCTACTTATTAGTAAAAGAGCAAGTTCAGAAACTTTTTTTTACTTGTTATTTTTTATATATCATTGGTCACTGTGAGTTTAACATGCAGGCTAAACATGAAAATATCCTACCCCTATTTCCTGCCTTAACTGCCAATAGAAAATAGACACTTGGATTGGAAAAGCCAGTCAATTGCACGTCACACTGAAAGTTACCCATCTTGGCCTGCAACTGGGGAAGGCTGTTGTTGATTCAGTGTCCAGGAGACAGCAGAGCATGGGTGTTTCTTCATGTCAAGGAACCTTGCTTTGCCTTGCCTTGGCAGGCCAGACACCTTGCGTACACTGTCGTTCCATGGTCAAAGAAAATTGTTAAAGCGGCTGTCTGGAGTATTTCTTTTATCCGATGGCACCATCTAGTGGCTGACAAGCATATCACACCAAGAGTGAGTCAGTTCGGTTTTTTAAGATGGCGACTGCACATTTCTTGTTTATGAATGTGCTTCTGTAGCCGACAAACAGAGCTAAAACACGTTTTACAATTATTATTCTCATGTCATGTTGTGTTTCCATATAGTTATATTTTAGACTTACTTGCCTGTGAAAAGTTCATCAACTGTGAATCAGCCGAGGTACTTCCTTAACTCTGAAGCACATAAGCGGTAGTCTAACGCGATTGGTTAGTTCTGACGGTGCTGAAGTTCACTTAGTTGACTGTGCATTCCAAAAATACGTAAAGCAATAAGTTGTGGATCACTGACACCCCACCACCACCACCCCACCATTAGTGTAACCCCCCACTTTTAAACCAAAGTTATTTTCTTAAATGAAGCAATGGCATTATTGTTATGTGAACTTAAGCATTAATTCTGCAAAATATTTGCAAATACAAGCACTAAATGATGCTTCAAGTAGTGAACATTTTGGTGAAGCAGTTGGCTGGAAAGCCTCATTGCTTCAGGAGACTTCATTTGACCATCACTACCCATAATTATATTATTTGTTCTGTGTTTGGTGATTTCTTTTGTTCTGTTTTTTTTTTGTTTGTTTGTTTTTTGCCTTCTTAATGATGCTTTTTTTTGGTCTTCTTTTTATTTAACCTCTTCAGTTTTTGGTTTGACTTATTCTAGTTTATTACTCCTTGGTGCCATTGTAGATGGATTTTTATAAAAGCAGTTGTTTGTCCGATTGCTTTGTTACCATCAGTCATTACATTTGCACCATTTTAGACAAAAATAATTCACTTTTTCATTAAAGTCTAGTGTTTGATTGTACCTGAAGCAACAGGCACCATAAGAACACATCACATTTCCACCCACTTGGATCCGGCTTCAGTTGAATTAACTGTCCATTGTTTTTGACCAGTGAAATGACAAAAAGAGAAGCAGCCTCTCCACAAGTCAATTAAATCCCTTCAAAAGCTCAGTAATGATTTAAAATGGTCTCAAGTAATAGTGGCATAAAAAGTACAGTTGCTGTCAACTGAAGACCAGAATTCATGTGAGGAAGTATAGCTAGAACTTTATCCAGTTTATTAATAATAATAATAATAATAATAATAATAATAATAATAATAATAATAATACTAATTTGTAACATATAACCAAAAAAAATCAGGTTTAAAATACATTGGCGTGGGTCTAAGTCTCTGGGCGACGCCATTTTAGATGCAATGTTTCCTTCTTCGGGAGCCCATTAGGACACAAAACACATTTATGTTGTTGTTTTTAACATTTACCTCTTCGCTCATTGCCAGTGATGAAAGGGAATCTGATGTCATTTTGCTGGAGGTTTGAATGATCTGACAAAGTACTCATTCGAAACTTGCGCTTCCAGGGATTTTTGACCCTAATGGCCATGTGTTGGCAATCGAACACAAAAATACCACTTGCTTGCAATGATTTAGGTATGTACTGCCCCCTATCGCCAGGAAAAATACACACTGTCACTTTAAATGTCCTTGATACGTTTGTCAAATTATAAACAATTGTACTTAGAAAGTTGTAAAGTTGTATCTTACTCTTTATGATAAACAGTAGCAGTCGCATTAATAGTCAGACATGATCTTTAGTATAAGATGAACTAACTCCATAAGTCAGAAAAAATGCATGAACACACCAAAAATTTTAACATTTTCCAATTTTGTGTTTTCACTATCCGTGATAACTGGCTGCAGCTCAATGTTTTCTTTGTGTTATTTCTTTTTATTTACAGCCTCTAGGCCCAAATAGAAAAGGGAAAAATAAAGTTAAACACATTTGTGCTGGCGCCAAAGCTTCTTCTCTCTGATATTATATCAATATTTTCAACTTTTCCCATTTTTCACTCTGCAGCATGCTTGTTAGGAGTGCTGCTGTGATTTCTCGTCTCACACACAGTGAGGAGGGAAAGGTGAATTTTCCTGTCCTGTTTCGACTCAATTGATAGCAGTTTTACTCTTAACGGTGTAACTGTTAGACCTTTATTAGAGGAACACATAATGTTCAGTCTTTTTAAAAAATCTCACCGTCTAGTTCTGCAAAGTGTTACATAACCAACTTTATTGATTGTTATGATGTTGTGTGTTGTTAGGAGAAGGGTGACTGTGAGGGCCTCGGGGTGCATGGAGGAGCAGGTGGTTAGCACTGTCACCTTGTAGCAAGTAGGTCATGGGTTCAAGTTTTAGCAGCAGCCTTTCTGTATGGATTCCTCACACTAAGGGGCCATGCGTGGGTTTCCTATAGGTACTCTATTTTCCTCATGCAGTGTAGAAACATGTATGCTAGGTTAAGTGGCAATTCTAAACTGACCTTAGGATTGAGTGTGTGTGCCCTGTTTGTGTGTCCTTATGACCAGTTCCTTTTGCGGAGCAGAAACATTTACTCAGTAACAAATCTTGACTATTTAGTAGGAAGGCAGTTTTCATGTTCAGAGATGCGTGCATCAACAGTAACTGGTGTTTAAAACTAATGTTTATGTTCACATTCAGCTTTATTTGTATAGTGCTTTCACACGTCCAAAATCTCAGTGCTGCACACCATTATAGTATAACAGTTACACATAAAACATGTAAAAACACATACAACACATGGATAGGAAAGGAGGCATATCAAACACATTTTAAACAATTAAAAACAGAGCAAGGTACCCACAAAGGTCACAAGTTAAAACAGAAATAAGAAGGGCACCCAGATATCACCTTCCATTATGACTGAAGGCCATGGAGGAAAAGTACAATATCAATCAACTCTTAAAACTGTTGAGCAAGAGAGCCTGTTTAACACCTGCAGGGAAGTCATTCCAAAGCCTCAAGGCCAGGACCAAGAATACACAACTCCCACTCAATCTACACCTACCTACCCTACTACTTACCTACTTACCTATTCACCCTACTGCCTACCTACCTGCCTTCCTGCCTGCCTTCCTGCCTGCCTACCTACCCACCTACCTACAACCCTAACCCTAACCATTTCAAGGTTACTTAAGTGTAAGAATTTGTGGTACAATATACTTTCAGGTAAAAACATCTAACGTTGCACCTTAACATTTACGATAATCACTACATTATGCTGTTGAAGGTTCTCAGTCATCCAAGTCATTGTAATCCAAAGGGTCCAAATGAAGGCAACTGGACTCCTTCGGTTTCTTGAAGATGTTTTGCTTCTTATCCGAGGAGCTTTGTCAATTCTGACTGGAATATGGGAGAGTCAAGCTATGAATACCCCTCCTCCCTGCCCCCCAAGAAGTCATTGATGATCCTATTGTGTTGGAATGGTTGTTTTGATTAGATGCAGAAGGGTGCGACCTAGACTGAAACAGTTTCAGTTACTCCTCCCTACCCCCTACTCCTCGAGGGGTAGGGAGGAGGGGTATTCATAGGTAGTGTCAGCTCGTTAAGTAACAACAGACAGCTACAGTTTATAAACTCGTCTCTCTCATATTCCAGTCAGAATTAACAAAGCTCCTCAAATCAGAAGCGAAACGTCTTCAAAAGAAGTAAAATTCCCTTCATTTGAACCCCTTGAATCACTACATTAATGTACTTTTCAAGACACATAGCCTCCAGGCTCTTTTAAATGTAACTATAGTTGCATTGAGGTTCTTGATTCAAACCTCTACCATTTTAATAGTACATAGTTCAAAACTTTACTCAAGGAGCCAAACCTGTACTTGATCTGTACATATTATAAACAAGTGACTGGTCACAGTTTCAAAAGAAGCTATAAAAAAGAACATCTGAATCTCAGTGGCCAAGACTAATGATCTCAGTCATCTTCAAGACTTCAGCAGAAAACAATAATAATAATTAGCAGTGAGCAGCACATTAATACCATGTCTCTATTTGTGTATGGGAGTTTTTCCGTGCCTGTGTGTTTTACTTCCTTTTGTTGTGCAGGCAGACTTTGCCATTGGGGATATAAATCAATGTGTCACGTAATTGCTTGAGTGACCTTTGCTGATAAGAAACGGTAGCCTTTTGAAATCTCTATCTGTCTCTGTCACTTTGGCCATCTCACCTCTCAACTATTGCTTTTTCTTTGTCACATTCTCTCACACCATTGTGCTCACACACACCCAAAATCTTTAACAATCACTTACTTGAAAATGGCTTTGCATTAATTTGCTTATTGTTAACCCATGCACATCTTAGCTCTGATTCCGACTACTAAACCAATCATCTATCCAAAATACATCTGGTTCCACAGTGGGGACTAAAAACAATGAAGGAGTCTTAGTGCAAGGGTTTGAATAAGTTCTACACGGGTCAATGCCTGCCTTCTGAATTAGATTTTTCTTTCTCTTTAATCCACCAAAACATCTAAAGCCTCTTTGCAGGTTCCTCTACTCATGTTTCCTCTAGTTTGTTTTCTTCACTCATGCACCTGATGTGTTTGTCACTTACAGTGCTGTGTCATGTTAAATCTCTCCCCTGCTGCGTCAGCAGCCTGTAGAGAATGAGGGAAAGCAGGGGAGAAAAAAATGAACAAAGGAGAGATTTGTCATTTCAGGTAAGCTTGTTGCCCCTTTGGGGAACGTAATGGCCGATGGCTCTTCAGCGCGTCTCCCATCTGTCGTAAATGTTCACCACAGATGGACATGTACAACAGCTCGTCGCCTGGTTGGGGTGCAGCTGTGTGTCAAAAGCATTTACCACACAATGCTTTAAAGCCAGCGCCTGATATGTCATCGTTGCACAACGGGAGGTCATACTTGACGTACGGCTGATATGCCTTTGAGCCAGAAACGGAAGCGGTCACAGATCTGAGGTGGCAAATGTGAAGAGGGAGATGACACGTGCAGCACACTTGTACGGTAACCAAACAGTGATACATTTAATTCTTACAGTTTTTTGTTATCTTTATGCACAGGCTGATGCAATGCTAAGCTGTCCAGATGGTTTGTGTAAATTAAAGAAACAGCAACATCTTAGCAAGGATGCCATTTTTGTGCCAAAAAAAGCGACCAATGAAATGTGATTTGAAACCGTGCAAAAAAACAAACAAAAAAAATGTTTTTTTTTCTGTATGTTAACAACAAACAGATATTATGTATTGGATTTAGGATAATTTCAAAAGGGAAAAAAATCTGCCCCCCTTATTTCAGCTGATCTTGATAAATGTTCTATGGATAGAAATTAAAACCACTAGACTCAGAAATGATCCAGAGTTATGAAAAATTAAAGGTAGCACCAATGAACACAAAAGATCAATGGGTTGCTTTGTTTCCATGTTGCTTTTTGTTGCATGGTTTACAGCCACTGTGGGCTTTTTCATCATCGTTATACATCTGGTTGCTCCTCTCTCTTACTTTATGGGCCCTTATAATGTACTTAGAGCAGAATGAACGATTAGGCCTGTCTCATGTTAATTATTGAAATAATAAGCAAGAAAAAACAATTCAAGCTGCCACCTATCACTGTTAACATCCTGATTCATCAATTACAACATTGTCCAGGGAAGTAATAAACAATGGCTGCTTTAGATACACTAAAATGTAAATTATTCTTCTGAAACAAAATAAGAACTGACTGAATGTCTCATCCATGTCTATGTTTGCTGCCCTATTGTTAACCTCTTGAGCTGAACTGCTACCAATCGCTGCTTCTCTTTGTCAGTCACTGAATTCCTCTTGAAAGGACTGTGGTCAGCACAGTGGCTCCAAAAAAACATAGTTGGACAGGAATAATCAAAGAGTGAAGCATCAAAAAATGACAGCCCTTGGAGTCTGAAGATCCTTTGAGCTGGCACATGAAAGACACATTGTAAGACTTACAGCAGACTGGACCTTTAATGTATTTTAAACTTTTGAGTGATATTGAAAATACTTTAAGACACTAGGAATAAGCATCCCCAGCCCTTGTCTGCCACTTGGCTTTGAATGCTCACAACTTGGCTTCTTTTTCTCAAGTGATGGACCCACATGGAGGTAGCTTTCTGTTGTTTTTTCACTCCTTCATCTCTACATTTTTGAGGTTTCTCTGCTTCACCTTAGTGGGTGATTAATGATGCACTGAAGAGCTTGATGAGTTGCAGAACAGGTTATTCAACCATTGAATCAGATGTGTTTCAACTAAAATGTGCTGGATAGGGACTATTGAGAACCAGGTTTGGACACCCCTGCTCGTCAGAAAGCCTTGAACGACAATAAGCCTTATCCATATCCAAAGTTTAATTTTTTTTTTACTTTGTGCAACAAGGTAGCCTAATGACAAAGTAAGGGCCTTTATTTGGTTTCTGGAAGTTCTATTAACATTCAACAGGGAACTGGATATGCCAGTGTTTTGAGTTCGATATGCTATCCTATATATGGTATAGTATAGTCTGGCCATGAGCCATTGATTGAGGCTACAATGGAGCGTGGCTAGACTGACCTGCAGAGCAAAATCTGTTGCTATTTCTACGGTTAGTCTAGATTTCTAGGCAATAATCAAATCCCATCATTGTTATTAGGAACTGATAAGATTCACACTCTCTTAGCGTTGAACATAACATATTCTAAGGTGTGTACAGGTTTGCTGTAAATAGTGGATGAGGTCTCATTGTAATTTGTGTAAATATTTCATGGGTAGAAAGGACGTAGGAAAAACAAGGACTGACAGCCAGGAACATGACCTGCTTTTTCTTCCTTTCAGACACACACACACACACACACACACACACACTTACAAGGCCTCTTGCAAATAACACGCAGTAATGACAATCTCATTTTAGAACACCTGCATAAAAGGAAATGTGCACAAACACATTTACTCCAAGGACATGCTCTAAATACAGTCAATTAGGCAGGGTATTTTTTTCATAAGCAGAATTGTGGTCTTATGTTAGAGAGGTGTCATGAATGTTGAATATCATGGAAATTAAACACGAAACAGTCATAAAAACATTTAGTTAAATATGTGTTTGAATAACCATGCTCAAATGAAACAGAGATTTACCAATACACACAATACAAACATTTCTCAGGTAATCACATTCTCATTAAAAACAACTGTTTTGTATGAATGAGTTTTTTTTTTGTTCCCCTGGCTAAAAATCAATGCTGCTTGTGTTTGTTATTCTAAGACAGGAAAACGTAAGTGAAGTGACCTAGATATTGAACCACTTAGTTTGCTTAGAGGTGGATGAATTAAATGGTTAAAGAAATATTGCCAATGACTGCCTTTTTTATGTCTTCAATATGGCTGCTGCTTTTGAGAAGGATGGTGGTTCCAACTCAGACTGATCTTTACTTAGCTGACAGGGTTAGAAAACCATGCAGACTTAATTTATACCAAAAGCCAATTTAGACCTGTTGAGAAACATGCACATCACTACCGATGCAAACATACAATCATTCACGTTAATTTTTTTAAACAAAACCTTAAACTCTTCATAACAATGCACGTTGTGCCCATGCATTGACTGTCATTGATATAGAGGAGAAACAAATAAATAAAAACCTTGGTTGTCTATTGGCAGTGATGCAGAAAAGAATAGCTTAACTTTTTCGTTCACTAAGGTTAGGCCTCCAGTGGTCCTTTCCCAGTCTACCATATTGATCTTTTGTTAAACACAGCTTTCTCCTTCATTACACATCCGGCTATCCTTTTTCATTCCCTCCACAGATCTATCCTCCTCTGGTTTTGTAAGTTGACTTTTCTTTTCCAAATCAAATATCTTGTAGAAACAAGGTCCATCGTTTTTTTCCTCCCAAACTAAAACCTTCCTCCCTAGTTATTATTTCATAAACTTCAAAGCGTATGAGCATGTTCTACTTTTCATACCAGACTCCAGATGATCAGTAGCATTTTATGCATATTAGTGTCTTTGCAAATGCAAATCATTTGATTTGACTAAAGCCACATGGCTTTATGTGTTTTCTTTCTTTTTTGTACCCAAAGTTAATGTTAAACATGTTTTGGGAAGCTTCTAAAACTTGCTACAAATGTTCCCTGTTTTTTTTTTTTTTGCTCTAAAACCAAATCTGCTTCAAAAACAAAGGACAATGACTCATAAAAGGCAGACAGAAAAGGAGAAAGGTGAAAGGGATTGGAAATTAGAGAAGAAAATGAGCATGAGGGGGGAGAGGGGAGTCAAACGGAAGAGGAGCGAAAACAAACAAATGAAACTATGCCATCTGCCACTAGAATCACGAAGCATACATGGAATCCCACACTCCACAACCAACCGCTCTTTACATACACACACGTACCTGCACACATTTCTAGAGCGCACACATGCACACGCAAGCACACACACCACCTGTCTGGGCGTTTGGGGAACTATTTAGGCAAGTTGAGCAACGATCTGTCTCATTCGTATCCAGCGTAAACAAGAGCATTTGCCGACGGTTACAGGTCTGTTGGCATACAGCTCTGGAGACGTTGTGTGTCTGAGCAGTTGTTCTGTGCGTTAGAGTGTTTATGTGTGTCTAATCATGTGATGAGGGACAAAGGAAAGGACAGTAGGGAGAATGAGGGAACCCAGCACTGGTGGCTAATGACACCAATGGACAGCTAAGCTCTCTCTCTCTCTCTCTCTCTCTCTCTCTCTCTCTCTCTCTCTCTCTCTCTCTCTCTCTCTCTCTCTCTCTCTCTCTCTCTCTCTCTCTCTCTCTCTCTCTCTCTCTCTCGATTATCTATCTTAGTGAGGACAATCCATTGACTTCCATTCATTTATGTGACTGTATTATGCCTAACCCATACCCTAACCATAACCAGTGTTCCTGTTTTCCTAACCCTAGCCTTAACTAAAACTTAATTCACACCATACCTCTAAAACCAACTGGTAGCCATTTTAAAAAAGTGAGGAACACAAAAATGTCCTCACTTTGAAAAATGACCTCCCTCAGTTAAAAACTTGTTTTGGTCCTCAGTATGTAGTAAGTACAAGAACACACACACACACACACACGCACGCACACACACACGCACACACACACACACACGTGTGGTGGAGCCACGGCTGTATGATAACTAATTCTAATACATTCCAGCACACAATTTTGTGCTACCAAACACACACACACACACACACACACACACACACACACACACACACACATGATTACCTAAATACCTGATTACACATTCAGCAGCACTACTTTTGGAATATCTGGGTCATAAAACATAGATTTTCAGAAACTCTTCATGCAGAGGCCTTTCAAACAGTCACACAAATCAATCCTCTGCATTCATACAAAAAAAATCAATCTTTCAAGTGAGTTTTCCCACCACTTCTTTCCTCTTTTTCTTCAAAGCTTTTTCATTCTTGCAAAGACTGACACCCACACGAACATGCACACCTGTTTGGAGTCCCGGTATGTACAGGAGCCCGTGAAGCCAAACTGCAGCCAGGCATAAACACTCAATATGCTGGAAGGTTTTGCACATATTGACTAATATGTGAATGAGTTGGATTTTTGCATGTTTTCTAACTTATGTCACTGATAAAATGTAAGTTGTTTAATCAAACTGTGGCTTCTCTGAGGTGAAAGGTACAGATCAGACAAAAACAGAAGCACATTAAAGCTTGATGAATGAGCTGCAAACTTCTATTAAATTTCCCTCTTGTTGAAATGAAGTATCAATCTCTTAACTTAAACCTGAATTTGAGCTGACCTTTGCTGTTACTGAGTAAAAGTTTGATAGATTTTCTTAATCATCTTTCTGAAACTGAACAAAATCTATCACATTTTATCACACACATAAACATGCAAAAAGAATGGGCTCTTATTAGATAAAATTATACACGCCAGGCCATTCATAGACCAAAATATAGGTAATAAAGCAAATCCAGAGGAGTGAAAAAGACAGAAATGTTCCTTGCATTAATTAGTTTATCACAGTTTACTAAAGGTGGTGACTAACTGCATCATTTCTGCAGGAGTCTGTCTTCACCCTTTTGTATCATGTGAGTCAAAATGCAAATACTGGTCTGTATGAGTTGGTTTCCTGTTGACCTTATTGCAATCTAGCACAACTAGTCAACTACCGGTATGTCATGTGAGAGTTTCATAAACTTACCATCATTAGTTTTACAGAATCTACTGTAAAAATGAGAAGAGACCAATCTGCATGAAGGCAGGTTCTGCAGAGAGACCAATATTTGGTGAATCACAGACCTGTGCTGTTTGATCGAACGACACCATGGTGCAAACTGAGATGAGCTGGATCTCTGATGATTGGTTGGGTGAAATACCGTGATTCTAAGCGCTCACGAAAAGGCACAGTGACATCATTTATTATGTGAGTGGAGGTGTCTAAATATAGACACTGGCCCTATAAAGGGTTAAAATGTGATTAAAGGCTTATATAGCAATATATTTATAAGCAGACTTTGTAAGAGGTAGTTTAGTTAATTTTAAATTAAAACTAAGATATAAGAGCTGGCTGGTTACAAGAGTAAATAAAATGAAAAAAAAAGAATGTACCACCAGTTTTTGGCCATGAAACAGATTAAATGGTAAACAGAATTTGAAGTGCAACACATAAATCACAACACATCACAAATCTGGCAAAACTGAAAGATTAATTTTCAGGTTTAACATTCTGGATTATTCTCTCCCTTTGTGTGCTTGTGAGTTTGTGTGTGAACATGGTAATGTGTGGTTAGCTTTCTTCAAAAATACACATTTTTTTAATTTGTAAAATTAAAGGTTTTTCCAACCCAAAACATCTGCAATGACAAAAAGCATTTTGAAATTGGCCAACAACTTCAACCAAATACTTACATTTAGTCAGTTAACACCATAGGGTTTCCTCATATTACTGCTAAGACTAATGATTTCAGATAATAGAATTATATGTAACCTTAGAACAATTATAGATAAAATATGTAGTTCTTTAACTAAATCTATTTTTAATGACTCACAGGGGCAACAGTACAAACAGGTTTTCCATGACCTCCCACTCCACAGCTACCTCTATCTCTTCCACGAGGGACACCAATCTGTTCCTAAAGATGATGAGACATAAGATTTCTTTAGTGTCTTCTCCACTGCAGATGCTGCCCCAACCCTCCTATCAGTCTTACACTTTGTTCTTTTCCCACTTGTGAACAGGATACTCAAATTCCTGTGAGCCAGGAGCTCATTCCCAAATAGTCTTGGCAGTCTATCCTTTTCTAGCTGAGAACTAATGACTCAGACTTGGAGACAATCATTTTTATCCAGGCTGTTTTCACACTCAGCTACAAAAAACTCCAGCTAATGTTGTAAGGGTCTGCAAAAGGAAGCCAACATAAACACATCATCTGTGGAATATAGAGATGGAAGCTGAGGCTAACCAAATGTAATTTCCACCTTGTTTACCAAAGTTTATAGCCAACTCAGTAATTTCGGCTCAGTAGTAGTGGAAGCCTGGCCAACCCTCCTGTCCTGCTTACTCTGAGGTAGATGCTCAGCTCATAAGAGCTTCACACCAACTGTGCTGATTATTTACAGGTAAGTCAAAAGACTTGTTACAAATCGAGGAAACAAAACTTCCCTTTCCTCAGACATCTGACAGTTAACCTTGAGAATCGTATGTTTACCGGAATGTCAATGGTTATAGACTAACTAAACTTAATTTCAGCTTGCTCTGCTCAATTTTCTTTTTCTGAATTCGACCCAAATGTTGTCTTGATGTTGGCCCTGATGGTATAGAGGGTAGATTTGTTAGCATTGCTGCTGAGGCTCTCTGTCGATACTTTTCAACCTTTCCATTAACTCATGTACTGTACCGAAGGCATGGGAAGTTACTAAGATTATTCCTTTGCACAAAGGAAGTGATAATTGGGAACTCAACAATTATAGGGCGATAGCTAATACAATTGTAAAAAAAATTGAGAAATTGATTTTTAACCAGTTATCTGATTATTTGGACACTAATAACTTACTTTCACCTTGCCAATCGGGATTTAGAAAACATTTTTCCACTACGACCACTCTTCTTAAATTCACTAACAACATTTTTTCGGGTTTTGACAATAATCTAATTGGTGGTGCAGTTTAACTAAAGCCTTTGATATGGTTGACCATTATTTGCTTCTACTGTAGATAAATTGTATGCTATTGGCCTTTCAAGGTTATCATTAATATGGTTCAACTAATTTCTTCACCATTGTTCGCAATATGTCGTCAGAGGTGTTCCTCAGGGCTCTTGTTTGGGGCCTTTATTATTTTCTATTTTTATCAAAGATTTGCCCTCGTCATTCCTGTTCTGTTAATTTGTATGCTAATGATGCTGTCTTATATTGCACTAAGCCAAGTAAATTGGAATTGCAAGAAACCCTTCAATCTACTTTTAATAATGTGCAGCATTGGTTAACTCACAATAAACTTATTCTCAACAAATCTAAAACTTACTCCATGCTGTTTAGAAGATATCCCACTAGCTCTGGGGCAAGTGGGGATCTGAAATTGCATTTAATCTCATTCCTTCTACTGATAAATTAAAATATCTAGGAGTATGGATAGAGCAGGAGTTATCTTTCAGAAGTTATATCCAGACAGTTTACATGTTTACAAGATTACATGTTGTTTACAAACGTTATATCGCTCTATTAATTGTTTTGACCTTACAGCACGGAAGCAAAATGCAACTCAGCTTCTACTTCCTAGACTCTGTAGATATAATTTATCAGAACTCTTCGCTTACCTGTCTTCATTCACTGGATGTCATTTATAATAGTGTTTGTCGTTTTGTTTTACGTTGTCCGTTCCGAACCCATCACTGTCACATGGATGAATGCCTTGCATGGTACCCCTTGAAAGCTATACGTCATTTTCATTGCATGCGGTTTATTTTTTAAATGTATTCACTTTGATTTTCAATCTTATTTCAAAATTTTGTTAGTACCTGTCATTGCCGAGTATTATAATGGATCTAACGATCAGCTTTCATTTGTTATTCCTCGATTTAGAAAAGAAGTGGGGAGATATGCCTTTTGTGTATAAGCTCCTCGTGATTGAAATAGGTTGCCCTCTGATTTGAGGTCTTTTTCTTCATTTTGCTTATTTCGCAGCACTATTTATGAGTATTTACTGCCGATCTCTGATTGTTTTGCTTCCACTGTCTAATTTTTACTTAATTCAAGGTTGTTTGTCATTGTCTTAGTCTTGTTTGTATACAGACACGGCTGTCTATTGGGTTTGTTTACATTGCTGTAACTATTTAAAAGCCTTTAGTTATAATTATGGGCAAGCCACAGCTTAGCAGGATTTTTTTGTTGTATGTTTTGTTATTGTGAGCTTGATTATGTAACGATTCTGTTATCTTATTTGCTATTTTGTTGTGTAATTTGAGGACCCGCTCGAAAACGAGATGTTACATCTCAAGCGGTTTTTATCCTCATAAAACTCAAGTTAAATGAACGAATAACCTTTGCCTTGTAAGACCCACCAGTGCACATGAAAACAAAGTCACTGGAAATCTTGAGGCACTCAAACCCCATCACTGCAATACTACAACATTCCAAAAAGGTTTACAACAGTTACCCCATATGTGAGAAACTGTTTATTTTAAACCCTTAAAACATTTTTTTGGACCAACAAATAATTTCAGCATTTGAACTGTGAATTTGCAAACAAATAGAAAATGAAGAAAAAAAATGTAATCTTTTTGTTTTTTGTTGGAGCGATAATTCTGGTTGGAGAACATAATTCAAAAGAAAGTCTCATTAATCACAAAACTGAAAATGAAAACAAAAAGTCAATCCCCAGTTGATTTTTTCCCGGACTTGTATCAAGTTTTTCTGTCTTTTCCATGCAAAGTGACAGCTTTTTCACATCTTTACTTCTCTTTTTCAGTTTGTGTTCCTGCTCACATTGGTAATTTGCCTGCACTGCACAAACGGAGAAATCCACTCACACTTAATGACCAACCAAATATGTTGCTTTCCTTTTATCTTTCTTTTTTATTTGGATTCAGTTTTTAACAAGGCAGCCAGCGCTGCTGCTTTCCATCACCTTTCCACTTGAAGATGCTGTTAACAAGGGGACACATTCGAAGTTAACAAGGAGGTGTTATTTGCCTTTAGCCCTGACAAATCATCTCCTCTGTGATCCGCACACACACATGAACACAGAACTTGCCAGTCACTGTGGCCATAAAAATGTCTTGAATTGAAGCAGTGAAGCATGCCGATGTCACATGCAAACTCTTCATCTTAAGAAAATAAACTATTCCCATTTATAAAAAAACTTCAGGAGAAACTCTTTGACCGAAACCTTGTTAGAAAATCCAGCTTTAGTTACAAAAGCTTGTTACGTTGACAAGATTATCGAATGTACTTGTGTAAGGAATAAACACACCGACACAAGTGGACATGCCAATATTTTCATAAGTGGCTTCCAGATGGATTCAGCAAGTTTAACACACCGTCACAAACCACACATTTCCCAAATACACACTAAAGTATGCACACACACAAACAAATATGTTAGTCCCACCAGCCACTGGTCAAGGGGAGATGATACCAACATGGTGTACTTTGTTCCGAGTGACTGCTTTAATCTTTAATGCATTTTGGTTGCTTGTGGCAACTGAAGTTTAGGCCTTCAAAGTACCTCCGACTCGACTGTTGTCACACTACAGAGGTCAGTTCAATAACTTACCTTCTCTGGGCTCAGATACCCTAAACGCATTAGGCCAGTTTGCACACACACATGCATGCACGCACGCACACACAGCACAGGCACACACTAACCATTTGCTCCACAGACTCAGTCACTCTCCCACCCATAAATGCCCCCCCACCTCCCCGATTTGCAGAAACTCACTTAAGAGTTAATCTCCCTTAAGCTGAGTGTCAGAGGTGTGTTCTCCTTTCAGTTCACATGAATTAGCAATGCTTGTTTAAATGGTTGGCCTGACCTTTGATGGTGGAAAAAACAACAAATGAATAAACAAAAAAAGTATGGAATGTTAGTATGATCTAGCAGTATTCATTCATTCATTTGTTCATTCATTCAACTTTTCTATGCTGAAATGTCAGGACGAGCACTTAAACAAGCTAATTGACATGAATTAATAAGAAAACGCACTGCAACCTATTGCTGCACAGTTGCAAGCTCTGTTGTCTTGCAGCAGGTTGCAGGTTCAACACCCAGCTGTGGCCTTCCCACATGGAGTTTGCATTTTCTTCTCATCAGGGGTGGGGCTTCAGGTCCATAGAGAATGAGAGTGCAAAGAAAATGGACATGCAGAGCATCGCTGACGAGTTCACGAAGCGCAAGACTTGTCGTATCCCCTTCAAATAGTGGTGATTAGGCCTGTAGTAGCCTACCACGTATTGAAATTGTGTTGGTGAACATTATGGGTCGCTGTGCCAGTTTTACCAAACTTAATAGCTACTGATGCTCTGAGTTGAAATAGAGTGGGTGTCAAAATGATGCGGTTGCTATCCGTGGTGCTGAACTGTTGTGAATTTGTGTTTTAATGTTAGTGACCAAGTAGCCTAATCATTTTGTTGTTCTCTTGGTCTGTTACACTCCATGTCCTTTTGATGGACTTAATAACACACTCGCTCTGTGGTGCCGAGGCTTGTCAGCCTTGTTGCGGGTATTTGTATTGTTGTGTTGCTTAAAATAAACAATCCTTTACTTTTCAGTTTTACGTTTACCTTATACCTTATACTCTGACATCAACTATTTTAAAATCATGTTATTGTGACCTTTATTAGGGCCCAGTCATTTGCTCCCCCACTGGAACCTTGCTGTAGTGCATCCTAACATCCAATGAGTGTATTACACATTATTTATAGACCTTAGAAGTTTATTTCTGTAATCATTCTCTCCTTTTTATTCTGATGATCCAAACAAAAATATTTAAGCCTTGCAGCTACTGCAACTGCATGCAGTACCTTGAAGGAAGACAAAAGTAGTCCACAATCAAGCAACATTTAAAAAATAAAACACCCACAAGGTTTTACTTCAAGTACAAATTTGAAAATACATTTGCACATAAATGGTAAGGCTGTCACTCATAAAATAAAACCACATGTATTACAGCTGATGGTGGTGGCTAGAATTGAATCGGTACAACTCAGCACATCCAAATGTCAGTCAGATTCTCAGAAATTCTGTTGACTGTCATGTCCTTTTCCTGGAGAGATTAGAAAATAGACGTTCAGTGACATGTTGCAACATGTTTCTTTTGGCTGTGCTGCAGCATTGCCTCTAACAGTTGTGTGGATCTGGGGGCACAGTGACATAAGATTTTCATTGTGACAGGCATAACAGACCAGGAAGTAAAAAAAAGTGGGAGAAGTCATGCAGTGGCATACACATTGTCAGCTGAGGAGCACATAATGGCCATTATTTGCATCAACTACAATCAAACAAGTAAAGAACATAAAAATAGTATTCAGATAAGTATCAGAGAAATACTCGTGATTTGCCGATTGAATTTGAAGTTTGTGTTCCTTTATATTATTTCATGTTCAGTTCCTAAATCTACACATTGAGAAGATTTTTCAGGTATGTTTGTATGTAGACTCCTGCTCCACGTACACATTGATATTTGACTTCATGCGGTGTCTATTTATCATTTCCTTATTATATTTGGATTTTATAAATGTAATTTTTACAACTAAAATCTTGCTAACCTCACAACCTCAGCAAAGACAAAATTGTGGGGACCCCCTTGAAAGTCCCGACCCCCAATTTGGGAACCCCTGATCTAAAACATGCTGGAAGCAGACTGCAGCGCCATGTATGTCAGCTCAATTTTTTTCTAAGTCCCACAGACCGGACCGGCACTCTGAAGTTGCAAGTGTGGTATTCTGGCCACAGAGGGCGGTGGGGGTCTGAGTAACATTTCATTAACCCTATAAGGGTCATTTTAGCACATACTGGCTCAAGAATTCCATAATATGGCTTTAATGGAGCCATGAATTCTGCTTCCTATGAGAATGTCTGACCTTTGACCTTAAACCGATCTTCTAACCCCCCACTGTGGCTGAAAAAAATTTCTACAAAGAAAGTGAACAAAATGGCATTGATAGTGATGTGAGAAACTAGAAAACACTACATTGCAGTTATTGCTCTCAAGGGTGTTAAAAGGAATTCTTGGGGTCTGTACACTACATCATCATATGTGACTGTGTTTAAATGTTCCTGATTGGTGAAAAAAAAATACCCACAGTTCATTCTTTCTAATGACTTCAAAACTATATAACTACAATTGATGTCATGTACCAACCTATTATGTAAAAAGAATATATATATATATATATATATATATATATATATATATAGTATATATATATAAAGTATATTTCTTTACCTTACTGTCTGAAACAAATTCAGTATGTCATAATTGAGACATTAAAAGCAATTTAAATATAAGCAGCAATAGTTATTTAATGATGAAACCAGTTTATAACACTGACAAATAGCCTAAAGTGTCAATTCAGATTTATTTATTACATTTATTATTATATTTATTTAATCTAAGTAGAATAAATTAAAATTTGCCTCAGGTCTGGATGGTTTATTGTCACAAAAATACCTGTGAAGGCAAAGCTGTACTTGTGCTGTGGCAGAAATTGTTCAAGAATTAGGTTATGTCCCATTTTCAGATTGATGTTTCCACTGATTAGATATAATTACAAGCAATTTAAGACCACCCAACACTTGGAATGTCTCAGGGTGTTAAAAAAACAGTTAATATTCAGGAACCATCATGCAGGAACTTACACAGCCTGTTATCTATTTCAAACTCACAAGCAGGTGGTCAAATTTATCCCAAAGCATCCAGGTGAGACTTGAAAAGAACGTCTGGGAGGAGAAATGGCTGTGGCTCCCTGATGCATCAACTGTCAATACTTTTCAATAAATGCATACGTTTTTTTGTCGTAAATTTGGACATTAATTCATCCCTGTGAAGTTATTTCATATGTATTAAGCGTTAGTGTTTTTATCTTTTTCTTTCAAAACTTCTCTTTTTTGTATGTGTGAAATCCCCTTAAACAAGGAATTTCCATGCGTTTGATGTTTGTGCTGTTCCCTGTCTGCCTCCTACTTCTTGCATCTCCTTACCATATTAACAGTTGAGCTATCTGTGCAGCGAGCTGCTCCTGAGGGAAAGCATGGCTCTTTAACACCTTGTGCTTTCAAAGTTAAAAATAGTTCTCTCCTGCAAACGAAAAGGTTATCCAATTAAAAGTAACTGCCTGAGAAAGGAAAGGAATGCCCTGTTCTTTCAAGAAAATAAATATATAAATCCTACCAACAAGAAGCTCAGGGTGTCTGTTGTTGCATTAGTCAGAGGTATGCCCCTCATTTTATGTGCAGCCCTATGATTTCTTTCACTTTTTCTTATCTCGTCTTTTTAGGTGAAAATTACAAAAAAAAAGTGTTTAATTTTGATTCTATGGGAAGAAATGAAGGAAAAAACTGGACAAAAAGAATGAAGGCTGAGATTCTATGTAAAGGGTTCAGCCCTTACATTCGGTGCCTTTACAGTATGGTTCGGATCTATGCATAGCCTGGAACTACAGATCCATTTAGAGTGTGTAAATAGCCTATTTGACATTTGACAAATTGAGATCACGGCGGCAGCATGTATTCATTGTGAGGCTCAGCAGCTCTTCAGAATCTGCAAATAGGCAGAGTTATCCCTGCTCGTTTCAGGTTTACTCATTCGGAGTAGTTTCTCTTTTATGTCCTGCTCATGACAAGAGCTTTTTGTTCTATCAGAAACCTTCAACTCATCCCTGACCTCAGAACTCCCAACGCTATACAGGTGAGTCAGATGGCTAGAAGTGCTTTCAGGTGGTGGAGAGATTTTAAATAAAGATGAAGAGATTAGCAAAAGCTAATGCTGCATCGGCTCTCTTGACCCAGCATTTTGCTAGCAAGTGTGCAGTCGCTGACAAAATAGATGAGCTATGACTTTGGATCACATGCCAAGGCTTGGTGTACAAACTTGTCGTTGCTGGACGACACTGCTAAGCTAACCTGGAGTTTCTCATGGTTAAATGCACACGGTTATTTCTACAATTATAACAGTTATTACTTCAGATGCTAATGCTAAACGTCCTGTGAACAATCTTCATGCAATCATCAGAAAAAAAAAACAAATCATCAACTCTACTATAGCAGATGACTTCAAGCACTTCAACCTTCATTAATTATCCCAGAATACAAACAATAAAACATGTTTGTTACCAACTAGGCTGTGCAAACACGAGCGTACCCCCATTCTGTGTTCACTTCACTGGCTTTTTGGCTCTGCAAGCCCATCAGTGCATCCATGGACATGCACCCTTCTACAGGTGAAACTCGAAAAATCAGAATATGATGCAAAGTACGTTTATTTCAGTAACTCAACTTAGACTGAAAGACCATCTAAAGGCTCAGGAACCCTTTGCACGTGTTTCACAATTCACAACACGCCACCCATTCTCCCTGCTTGCCTCATTCTGACTTTCTTTTCAGATCCAGTCTTAACATCATGGGAGATTGTGCTTTCTGTGTTGCTGCCCCACACATGTTGAGTTTCCTCCATGACACCCTGAGGGCACCACTGACTGTTTTTAAAAACAACATCTTAAGACATTCCTTTTTAGCTAAATGTTTGGTTCCTCCTTCTAGGATTTTTTTAGCTATGTTTTTTATATTTTTAATGGTTTTGACCTAATTTTCAACTGTTTGCAATATTGAATTCTTAATTGTTTTTCTTTATCAACTGTAGCCCTTTCTGACATGTAGATACAGTAGTAGTAGTTGTAGCAGTAGTAGTAGTAGTAGTAGTAGTAAAAAACAATCCATACATGAGACTTGTAGGTGCTTCTAACATTTGCAGCTCGTGTCTCCTGTCTTGTACACATTAGGCATGGAAACCATACAGTAGTGTCAGAGAGGCCCTCGACATGGACATGAGCTCTACACCATTCAGTGTAACAAAAATCATGTAGTTGAGGTGTGTGCTTGATGCAGTTAATGATCACTCTTAAGATCTCCCCAAGACTGTTCAAAGAGTAGCTGGCTGCTACCTCTGCAGAGATATGGGTCACATTAGTAAAAGTTCAATGATTTCAGACTGAAAGAAGGATGAAAGTTTTAGTGCTTTCAAATGTGAAAATTTAGCAAACAGTATGTAAGGGTTAAAGGATTGTGACAACATGCACATTTTCCTTGGTCCAGGTCATCTGATTTGTCACAAGGACAATAACACAGAAGAACACATTTATGGCCGAACACTATGCACACACTTTCAACACTCAGCTGATATTTCCTGAATAAGTGACTCAGTCTTTCAGCTGTATTTGTTTTTAAATCAGAACTTTATACTCAAAGTATGTGCTGGACTCTAATCAAATTTAGCGAATAAACACATTTTTGTAATAGCATTAACCAGTATGTTGGTGGTCCTCAATCTCATTCAATTTTCTGACAGGTGTCACACTTCGTTAGAGCAACAGCTAGGTTATTCAGGTGGCCCAGATGCCAGCTGTTACTTGTTTAAGTGGGCTGATAGAGTTATGCGAGGTGGGAATTTCTAAGCAAATTTCCCCACTCATTTCTTTTTCTTTTTTTTATTCAAATTTGTTTAGTTTACTAACATTTCTATTGGACTGAGTGGACTATTGATTATATGTTGTTCCATCTCTGAGGATTGCTAAATTCCTTATCCCACAACATATTATGATTAATAGGTTTATTTTCTGCCATTAAACGGATAGGAGAGCAACAACCATTAATGGATTCCACAAAGTCAATTAAGTCAACTGCACAACAGGAGAAGCATCTAATACTTTTTTCTGTCCTTCAGTCAGCTAGTTATGTTTACCTGGTGATTCCATTTGACAGGCCAATTATTGTTACAATCAAAGTTTATTTAAAAGCACTTTCAAACTACTTGTAACACAACATTTTTACATCAGTGTTAAATAAAGCAAAATACAAAGGCAAAAAGCAATCATCTGTGCAGAAATGGTATAAGAGCCAGTGATGTAAAAGTGCTTAAAGAGGTTGAGGATTTAAAAAGGAACAGAGGAAACACTGTGGAGGAAACCCCCAAGGTATGTTATTAATACTTTAATCATGAAAATACCTAAAAAACAGAAACAATTTCTAATAGAATTGATAAGAAAATGCAACTTAGCAAACAGTTTTGTTAAATGAAAGGCAGCATGAACAAGTGAGTCTTGAATTTACTCAAAACAAATTTAACTTTCAGCCGCCCAATGTGTCCACTGAGTGAACACCTCACTGTGGGTTTTTGTTGTAACGTAAGATAAAATTGGACAGCCTTTTCCAGAGAACCCAATTGATATTTACAAGCTCTAAAAATACAGTGATAGAACCTTAAAATCAGGTAAAACTAACTGGAAGTCACTGTAGTGACTGAGACCAAAACGTCAGCTCACACAAATGTGATCTTAGTCAGTGTAGTCTTCTTAAGAAGACCAGAAAGTACAGCATTATAATACTCCATCCTGCATGTAACAAAAGCAAGCAGTAACTTCTGCATTGGACTCGTAGAAATTGTCAATGTTTAAAAACATGCATGTATCCAAGACCTTTGGATTTATCTGAGGATTCCATTGAGTTTCCATGTAGGGCTCTTCTCTCTAAGGATCAGAGGTGATTCCTAAAACTTCAGTTTTGGTGAAGAATAAATTAAACTCTTTAAAATCACTGCTGTGAGGGCTTTGATGTGTTTGGCTTACTATAACAATCTAAAACATCCATGCCTGTGGTATTTGGTCCTTCAAAATTGCCAATAAGAGTCAAGCCTTCTTTCGATTGGATGAGAAAGCAGTGTGTAACGAAATAGAGGCGTTTTACCTGCAAGCTCCCTTCCAACCAGGAGCGATTCTGATGCAAAACGGGAGCGAAAGCATTCCACACAGATGACCACGTGAGGTCCCAAAATCATGGGAGAATTGCAACACCATGTGTGATTTTAGAAGTCCACACACTAACAGGCAAGGAGAAAGACGGCTACATGTATCCAAAAAGGTCTGTGGTTTATTTTATATTCCGTTTACATCGACTACGGGGAAAATGACGTACGTTTAGCTGCACGTGACTTTTATTTTGAAAGTTTCCACATATTTTACACTGCTTTTCTGTTTGACTTCCTGTCTGGCCCAATCTAAACTGCGGAGTTTGACATGTTTTGGAAGTGTAGCACATAAAAAATGGACATGAAACATAATGATAGCGTCCCTTCACTTCAGGGACACGTCCAAAACATTACACTTTGCTGCTGGTAGAAAGAAACTCGCCCACTATAATGGCGGCTAATTGCTGTTTTGCGGCCGTTTTGCAACGCTTTCATGTCCGATGGAAAGCCGGGGTGAGTATTAGCTTAAATTGTTTGTCTTGAGTATGAAAAAGTAGATCTGCAGATTCCAAACTGAATGTTGCTGCTAAACAGAACTGTAGATGTAAGAATTAGGAATGCACTGGAAGATGCTCTCGAATGCAGAGAACTGTTGAGTCAGCATGAGCCAAAGATGCCCCCACAAGTTAAGAAGTAGCTGTAAAGGGAGAAAGCAGTGTTAAAAATGTAGCTGAGAGTGAAAAACCACACACTACTGAAAATCCACAAAAAAGTAAGACACATCAAGAATGACAACCAGCTCTGACAAGGAAAGAATAAGAAGGAAGACAAACGGAACAAAGAATTCTCTGCTCTGCAGTATTGTTGCTGAAACAGGATGAAAATGGTTTTTTTCTTGTTCGTCGTTTCTACTCATTTATTTTTCTTTTCTGTTTATAATTTTCTTGCTTCATTTCTCACCTTCTCTAACTCTGTGATCCACCCTCTCCTCCATTTTACCTTTTCGTCTCCTGATCCTTATACAGCGGTAGGTTTTCCTCCATAACCTTGTTTTTCAACTCCATTTTTTCTCATGTTTTCACCTTTCTCCTCACTCTGTCACTCGTCTTTACATCTGCCTTTTTCTCACCGTATATTGTTGTTTGGTCCTCACTCCCACTCGCCTGTTGCATTATTCAGATGTCTATCTGTTCTACGTTTCATGTTGCCTCCACCAGCTTGAGATTTCCATAGGAGAGAGAGTGGACAGGCCAAGTCTGCCATTCATTCTGATGTGCTGTCAAGGATCTGAGTGATGCCTATTCAGGTTGATGGAGTGCTGTTGATGCAATTGGAGAGGGCATATGAAAGGCACAATATGTGCAGGGTCAGGAAGTCAGAGGGTATCCTGTCTTTATCCCTCTGCATCAGACGCCTGTATTTGTGTGTGTTTCAAACTTGTATAAAACCTTAAAGTGGTGCATGTTCATATATAAAAAATAAGGAATATGATTGTGCTATCCCTGTCATTTTGCAGCATTGTGAAAAGGTATACTCATTCTAGTCTGAGCTTCTATGATGGAAAACCTGAGTTGACAGTGCCGCATTCAGGAGCAGCTAAGAACTAAAAACACCACCTCACCAAAAATGGCACCTGCCTGGCACAAAACCTGCAATGTACACACTCCCAACAGACAAAAATAATGTATTGCCATTTCAGCACCATGGCCAGTGGCAGCCTCAGTAATACTGCCAACACCAAGAGAAGAGCTTTGCTTTCAGCACCTTGGACAGCTCTCAGTCAAAGGCTTACAGAATATGTGCATATTCCTGGGTGTGTAGATGTGTGTGTTTGCATACATGAGCCAATTTCTTTAAGCTGCTGTGACAGGCATGTATTAGTGGGGTAAAAAGGGGGTGGAGGGTAGAGATGCATGCTCGCTTGATTTTATCAAAAGGACTGAAGACAAAATTTCCCCCAACACATTTAAACAGTCACATTTGTGAACAGGCTGCACAGTGGCGCAGTGGTTAGCGCTGTTGCCTTGCAGCAAGTAGGTTCCAGGTTCGCATCCCGGCCTGGGGTCTCTCTGCATGGAGTTTGCATGTTCTCCCTGTGCATGCATGGGCTCCATCCGGGTGTTTGTCTGTGTTGCCCTGCGATGGACTGGCAACCTGTCCAGAGTGTACCCCGCCTGCACGCCAGGAGACTGCTAGGCACCAGCCCCCCGCGACCCTGCGTGGATAAGTGGGTATATCTAATAGATAGATGGACATTTGTGAACTGAAACCACAATTAAATCCTACAACATTTAAAGGGACACTTTGCAAAATTTTTTATATTTTTAAATCATTTTCTTGAGCCAGTATGTGCTAAAATGACCCTTTACAAGGTTAATGAAATGCCACCCAGCCCCTGTCGCCCCCTGTGGCCAAAATATTCCACTTGCAACTTCACAGTCGCCGGTCCGGTTTGTTGGGATTTAGAAAAATTCAGCTTGACCTACCTGGATCTGCAGTCTTGTTCCAGCACGTTTCCTGCATGTTTTAGATCATGAATGCAGCTGATTTGTTTAATTTAGTGATGAATAACTTCCCTAGAAACTAATCAAGGCTGGGGAGACATTTCAGCAGTTAGATTAAGGTGTTAAAAAGAGGAACGCGCAGCAAGGAGAAATGTGTTTTTCATTCACTTTCACCAACAAACACTAGGGTGTGCTAAAAACAAGCCAAAACTGACTAGTGTCCCTTTAATGTTGCTTTCAGCAGGCTGGTGGTTGACCATTTCCACTCATGGCATTTAGTGGGTTTTTTTTTTAGCTTTGAATAAATTACAAATCAAACATGAATTAAAACTGAAAGGATTCAACAGGCAAACCAACTGTTAAAACAATTACACTATCTAGTTTCAGCGTTCTGATAAAATGGCAGCAGAGTATACGGGAACATAAGCCTCACTGAGCCGCTGAGGGGCACCAGGCAAAAGCTTGAATACCACAAAATTCCCAGCAAGGTAATCATCTTTACTTTCCCCCGCTGTTTTGTGCTATGCCTGCACAGCTTGATATCAGATGATGGCTTCCAATTATTTTTGACTAAATTCTTTATTAACAATGGCAGTTTGTTTGGTTGCAGCATAAAGAGACATGTTTACATGTTTGCTGTACTGTTATATTTGCTGTTATGGCAGTTCTGACAGGTATTGTCAAATCAAACGATGCTGAAATCTTAACAATTGTTTATGGCTTTGATGTTGTCTTATTCAACAGTCTCTTCCTACATCCAGAACTCGAGTGGAAACAAAACAATTCAGGATATTCCACTCCAGACTTCTAGACAGCATCTTTTTCATGCTAAGGAATACTTTTATTTGTTTTAGTCATTTACAGAACTCCCATGAAGGTCATAAAGCAGCTTCATTAGAAGAGAAATGATGTTGGAATGCATGTGCATGTTTATAATAAGCCTGCATGTGTCACATTCCTCACACTTTTTGATCAGTAGTTGTTACTTGACCCTGAAACATCCCCTTATACCTTAACTATCACCACCCCACTATTAGACAGTTTGTTTAGTCTAATTAAAATGCACAAACTGCATATGCTCTCAGAGAGGAAAGAGTTTGACTATAAGTGCAAAAGCATAATAAAATATGGTGATACTTCCAGTGCCATCAACACTTTGGTTCAACCACTCACCACCAGCTTCTCACCTTATTATTAATGTACAACATTCAGTTACCCTGAAATGTTGGCTGGATCTTCACACTTTATTTGCACCACCTGATGTTAGGAAAGTTGAGCAGATGGTAAGAACCAGAAAAGTTATGATATAAGGAGGAGAAGCAAGAGAAAGTAAATTATGCTGCAAAAATCTCTCTCTCTCTCTCTCTCTCTCTCTCTCTCTCTCTCTCTCTCTCTCTCTCTCTCTCTCTCTCTCTCTCTCTCTTCTCTCTCTCTCTCTCTCTCTCTCTCTCTCTCTCTCTCTCTCTCTCTACTTTGCAGTGACATGCACTGATATTTTAAGCACTTACAATCAATTATCTTTTTACACTCTAAAAAGTACACATCTGTACACCTTAACAAGAGGGAGAGCGAGAAGGCACACGTCTTAGGAAAACATGACCTAAAACTGTTGTTTAGTTTGTTTTTACATTGATTGATTGATTCCAGTCAACCTGTGGGCAGAGAGCCAGAGGGAGCCCTAAACCTCCCCCAGCTGGATATAAGGGTGCAGAATAACCACATGTTAAGTTAGTAATGTCATAATAATAATAATAATAATTCATCGAACTTATATAGCGCTTTATTAGGACACTCAAAGACGCTGCATGCACTCACACATTCACACACTGCTGATGATGGTAAGCTACTGAGTAGCCACAGCCGCCCTGGGGCGGTCTGACAGAAGCGAGGCTGCATTGTTGTGCCATCGGCCCCTCTGACCACCACCAACAGAGGCAATTCGGGTTAAGTGTCTTGCCCAAGGACACAACAACGGCGACAGACCGAGTGGGACGCGAACCCGCGACCTTCCGATTGCGGGGCGTCCACTTAACTCCTATGCCACCGTCGCCCCTGAAGGACACTGAGTCAAATTTAAAACATGAAAACACCCCAATAAGCAACTAAAAGCATGACAACAAAGTATTACGAACAACTGAATATAAAAAAGGTAGCAATTCTCTCAGTCTTGAATGGGTGTGCTTTAGGGAAAAAAATTATTTCTAAATAATTGCTGAAACTTATTGTTTAACATAAGGGTAAATATGAGCTCGTAAGAAGCTCATAGATATTTCACATTTCTACATTTTTATTTATTTGTTGCTGTCTGCAACAGTGAAATACAAAATCTTCCTCATCATTAAAAGGGTTATATCCATAATTCTTGTGGGCTTCTACTTTTTAAAATTTGACAATTTTTATTTCTTTTGAATCAATAAAGGTCTCATCTAATTTCCTTTTTGCATTTCACTGAAACCATCACTTGTTCTATTTGTCTTCTTACTCTGGCTCTTTTTCTCTATCCCCAGCTGTCTTGAGCATTATGCTAACACATTTGAAGGCAGGCTCCTGCTGTGCTAAGTAATCCTTCAGCGAAGCTGCACTCCCTTTATGTGTTGGCTCCAAAGATTTCTCCAAAGCAATATATGTGTGTGGTTGTGTGATGACAGCAGCCCCCAGCATTAAACCACGGTCACACACAAGAGACGCACAGAGATACGAGCATCTAGATGCAAGAACACACTCTACACACACATTAAGACTCATTCTGACCATGATTTTTAATGACATGCTACTGCTAATGACAGAAATCAACATTTAAAAACCCAACTTTTGTTTTGTTGTCTGCACAATATAATAAAAAAATGTTTTAAAATTCCCTGCATGTTTTTTTATGCAAGATGAACAAATTCACAAGGTCTTTCAGTAGCTACTTATAAATTTATACAAGTACATCCCATTTCAGATGAAGTTAAATCACTTTCTCTCATCAATATTTTCAAATTAATTTAGCTAACTGTATACAAGCTTATGAAGAAGGGATGGTTCATAAATAATGTTTACAATGCCTTGTTTTTGGTGACATCATACTGTCATTTTGATAGAATCAAGCTACTGTAGTAGGCTCCCTGCACTAGGTATTTCTCACACTCTGTTAACCTGGTTTAAGTCATATCTTGCAGACAGAACTCAATTCATTCAGCTGGACACATGTACCTCCCACCAGTCCAGTGATGCATGATTAAAAGCATTGTCTTTAATTGGATGTGAAAGCAGAGTGATAAGTGCTCAAACACAAAAAACCTTTTGTTCTATTAATAAAAAAATTTGGATACTAATCCAGCAACAACTGATAAAAGAGAAGATGAGTTCTGGCTGACTTAATGTGGAGGATTTGTTCCTGTTCCCTCACTCAAAATCAAACCTCATTCTTTTCTCTTCATCTGCTCTGAATAGCACTCCTCTGGGCTGATTTTCTCCCCTTTTGTCTAAATTCATACATACATATAACCCTGAGGACGCATGTACATGTTTTCTCTTCGCTGGCAAAAAAGCACAAGCCGTGTTCCTGCTGGCACCTCACCAGGGAAGTGCACCAACGTGGAAACGCATTTTTTATGTTATTTCTTTGACAAAAATCTTCACTTTCAGAGTTGCTATGATAATTCAGAATTTCAATTTGCTTTCTATTATCTGTGAGCCTAACACTTTATAATATTTTTTTTCCACCATAAGCGCCAAATGAGGAATGCTTGGCCTCATACTGTCAATAAATGTGCTTGTCAATACTTGATCTGACAGGCGTTACACAAGAAGGTTGTCACTGAATCCCTTGGAGGCACCAATACAGTCATCAAGATTTGCAAGACCCTGGTTCACTACCTATTTATGTTAAAAAAGGGACAAGTTTAAGTCTCCTTTAAAAGGGTTGTGTTCTCTAGCATCACATACAGCAGGTTTAATGTTTCATCCAGTATCACTCGCATCATCTACTCTTCAGAACATCATCTGGTGACACTTGTAAGCTGTTGGATTTCAGAATAGCTGTGTTACAGTATAATAATGTATTATGATGCATTTTGATCAATTACCTTTTTTCCCTTTTTACCATTTTATATTCACGACTCTCCTAGCTTTGTTTGCTTTGTTCAAACTTTCCATCTAAGCACCCTTCATTTTCTCTATCCTAACATTTGGTGTATGCTTCCCTTACTGTATTATTCAGCTCTTACCCATCTTTATGTCTCTCTCTAGTCATTTTTTACACCCCCACACTTTCTCTCCATCTCCACGCCTCTCTTCTCCCCTTGATGAGGCCAGCCCTTCCATGGTGATGAGTCCGACAGCGGGTGATTAAAGTGGTGTCTTATCTGGTAAGAAAACTGACCTCAATCAGATCCATTCTAGCAGGAGGACATTCCCCTCTATACTCTGCATCCCTCTATCCATCCTCACTACTCAGAACAGTTTCTGACTCCAATCCACCACTCGGTAATCTTCCTGACCCACTCCCTCAACGTGTCACGGCTCCTCATCTCTTATCTTTCCTCACTCGTGTCCCAGCTCTTCTTTCACTTTCTTCGCTATGTACTCTCTGTGATGACTCTAAATTCGCCATCATGGATAGTATTGTTCTGTGATGATAATCAGTTCTTTTAAGGAACCCTGAAAATCCTGATTGTAAAATTTCCTTGAAAGAATTGATTATCATCACAGAACAATACTATCTTACTAAGTTTTCTTCTTTCATTGTGGTACATTCAAATTCAAGTCTGCTCTGTTGTTGCCAAATGCTGTCATGAAGATGATGCTCAGAGTTGTCCATAATCACCATCTCCAGCGGTTCCATAGTAGAACAGAACCAGTCTTTTTCAGCAGGTTGTTGAGCCTTTATATGTCCCTGACTCTGATGCTGCTATGCCCAACAGGTGATGGCCCAGTGGTTACACTCTCCACAACAGACTTATAGAAGATAATGTTATGGGTGCACATCTGTACTAGGGATGGAGAGATTCACTGATCTGAGTCAGTGGTTCGTTCATGACTTCATTGTGCATCAGACACAACTGACGACTATATTACCAGCTCAGTGGCCTAGTGGTAGTGTGTCCGCCCTGAGACTGGGAGATCGGGGTTCAAATCCCGATTGGGTCATACCAAAGACTTTAGAAAAATGGGACCCAATGCCTCCCTGCTTGACACTCAGCATTAAGGGGTTGGATTGGGGGATTAAACCACCAAATGGTTCCCGAGCGTGGCTGTGTCTGCAGCTCACCGCTCCCCCAGGGGATGGGTCAAATGCGGAGAACAAATTTCACACACACCAGTGTGTGTGACAACTAGTGGGACTTTAACTTTTATATCGCAATGTATCTTTCCATGCATGTCTCTCATTGGTAAAAACCATGGTTACATTGAATACTTCATAGTTTACCTGCTGTGTCCTTGTTTTTTCGAGGCACATTGAATCAGTATCTTTTAGCGGAAGCCAGGTGGTGCGCAGTTGCCGTTAGAAAAACCAACCATCGTCGGACATATTAACTGATGTATGTGCTTTTCTGTCTGAGATAAACCCACATCTCCTTGAGATGTGAATCAAATCGGTCTCGGTGGGGATTCACGTCCCTAAATCTGTACACTCACTAAATTAAAGAAAAAATAAATTAAACAAACAAAACAATGTAAATTAATTAAGTGAGCAATCTCAGAACGCCCTTCACAAATGTCAGTCAGCTAATATGTTGTCATAGCAACATTTTAGCCACAAACTAAATAAAATGCTTTTCTGTTTTAGCTTTTACTAATTCCACCATACATTAACACTGTCAACGTTTGCCAGTTTTTTCTTCTTGAGCCAAAATTGTCTCAGCCGCTAACATCCGTTAGCCCTCACTAGTGTGTGTGTGTGTGTGTGTGTGTCATTTACCAGGGATGATTGTAATCTAAAGTGAAGGAAGAGGTAGAGACTTCACTTCCATATTTCTAATGAGGTACTGCAGCTGAAGATAAAAAGGTAGAGCCAAACCCAAAATAAACAGCATAAACAGAGGGATTTCACCACCCCCTGTGTATGTAATGAGCACAGATTATTCATTTGTTTATTAGTTCTCTTTTTCCTTGTCCCCGTTTTTTTTTAGCTGATGGCTACAGGGAGCAGCTGTCGCTTGTATTTCCTAATAATCAGACGAATCAAGATTAGAAACAAAAGGAGTCAAAAACAAGCACGGGCTTTGGTGTATTTCATTTGGAATGACCCTGATCCAACCTATAGACTCAAGGGCAGGAAGTATGGAGCGTAACAGCATCTATCCTTGAAAATGCTGCTGACTGAATTTAATTTAAGTTTGCAGGGTTATTTGTGCCATTATGCATACTGTCTGGAGTATTGAATTACTTAGCCACCAGAGGCATTTGAGTAGCTCTGCTGAATCGGAAGTGATGCAATCAGTGTGGCCCCATTTTCAGTGATATTTAAATCCTTTTCTGCATGGATGGTTTGGCCAATTGGCAAATCTTTGTTCTGTGCATGCCCTGTTTCTGATTTAATGCGTGAGGAATGTGTGTAAGTGTGTGGGTGTGACGCTGTGTCCTTTGATGAGATTTGTGAATTTGTGCGCGTGTGGCCATCCTTTGGTGCCTAATCCACAATCTGTTAAAAGAAATGTATTTTCCCCTCAGTACCTCATCCAGAAAAGAAATCTTTCTCAATTTGCAATGACTCGTAAGTAACCTTGCTGCTTCACTCCACTTTGACTCTTCATTAACGCTGACATTGCTCAGTTTGTTATTATGGCTGGTGAGTGAACATGAGACCATTTCTGTTTGCTTTGAAATTACTTACCAGCCAATCCTGGACTACAGCAAACTGTTGGTGGGGTGTAATGGTTACAAGGGAGCTTACATAGTGAGGTGTCCCAATTAGGGACGAGCAATTCAAGCAAGAATAATCTACAAATTTCAGGGTAATCATTGATCTCTTGTGTAAAATAAATGTTACAGAAACAAGCAGTGAGGATCATTCACAAAATTTACTTTTTAGATCCTATCCATCATTTTTTCATCCAGTCCAAGTTACTTACATTTCTTGATCTTGTAGAACATAATACAAACTATAATCCTATATAAAGCATTTAACACATTGCACGCTGCGTGAAATTGTGGATCAGTCTGGACATGTCTGGTCACAATATATAGAGAAAGGGTCTTAAATGTATACCTGAAGCCTGTTACATGTTTTGAGCGTGTTTATTTATTACTATTGCTTGTATTCATTGAGAGACCTATAATAATACATTAGGACATCATTAGTTTAGCTTTTGCTGGAGCAATTTGCAGCCAAGTGTGAAGCGGCTGGGATTAGAATCAGCTCCTTTAAATCTGAGACCATGGTCTTGAGCCGAAAAAGGGTAGAAGCCTTCTCCAGGTCAGGGACGAGGTCCTGCGCCAAGTGGAGGAGTTTAAGTATCTCGGGGTCTTGTTCACAAATGAGGGAAAGATGGCGCGGGAGCCCGAGAGGCAGGTTGGTGCTGCGTCTGCAGTTTACCGGTTTGTCGTGGTGAAGAGAGAGCTGCGTAAGTCGATCTACGTTCCTACCCTCATATATGGTCATGAGCTTTGGCTAGTGAATGAAAGAATGAGATCACGGATACAAGCAGCCGAAATGTTTTCTCTGCAGGGTGTCTGGGCTCTCCATTAGTGATAGGGTGAGATACTTGGACATCTGGGAGGGGCTCGGAGTAGATCTGCTGCTCCTCCACATCGAGAGGAGCCAGTTGAGGTGGCTCGGGCATCTGATTAGGATGCCTCCTGGACGCCTCCCTGATGAGGTTTTTTGGTCACGTCTAACCAGGAGGAGACCCAAAAGAAGACCCAGGACACGCTGGAGGGATTATGGTTTTATATATATAGATCAACAATAATATGTTGAAATAATTTATAAAAAAAATAAAAATCAATGTGATTTTCTGCAGCATGCTATCCATTTTCTACCATGATGTTTATTTTTGATGGTTGTTTTTCCAACACAAACACTTACAGAAAAGAAAAAACATCATGAATGTAACAGTTGCCTGCTTGAATGCTATGAAATTGTAATAATGATAATTATGTACATCATACTAAAATTAATCACTTTCATGTTTTTATTCGTTTTGTTCACAGTGTAAGAATGTTTCTGGTGCATCTTTCATCTTCTATAAAAAGTGTTTTCTTTTTCTTTAGTGGGAATTGGTAATCGTGTTAAAAGTTGAATGGATGTAATGCTTTGACAACGTGCTAACAGGCAGTTCAGGGGAAATATCATTAATCTCAATGAGACTCGACCCACTTTAGGCAGTGAAGAGGAACAGGTGGAAATAAAACTGATGCAGGTGTGATTACTTAGTCACCCACTTCACGTTAAAGGGTGCACTGACAAATTAAAGTGTAGAAACAAGGTGAGAATTCCAGGAAACTGCTAATGTAATTATATCAACACTTTCACAAATAGGAATTCCAAGTATGTTTATTCATTTGAGTGTGACTGGAATACAAAAACAAATCTCCTTTGATTTAGGAAAAAAAGTAGTAAAATGCAAAACAACAACAACAAAAAAAAGCCAAAAACTGATGAAGGAACAAAAGATAAGTGGACTCCACATTCAAAACCATTCCTTTTTTGGGGTTACACATTCAGTTTTGTTATCATGAGAACTCTCTGTGCTATTTAACTGGCCAGATGTTTAACTGAAATAATACTATAGACATGTTGAAAGTGATTGTTTTCATCCGGGTGATAGTGTGCATGCGCACAACATAAGGGGGCAAAAGAGCTTCTGCAGCCGCTATCCAGATATGTGCATCCGGGAGGGGCTCGAAGTAGACCCGCTGCTCCTCCACATCAAGAGGAGCCAGTTGAGGTGGCTCGGGCATCTGGTTAGGATGCCTCCTGGACGCCTCCCTGGTGAGGTTTTCCGGGCACGTCCAACCGGGAGGAGACCCAAAGGAAGACCCAGGAAACGCTGGAGGGACTATACCTCTCGGCTGGCCAGGGAACGCCTTGGGATTCCCCCGGAGGAGCTGGCCCAAGTGGCTGGAGAGAGGGAAGTCTGGGCCTCCCTCCTTAATTTGTTGCCCCCGCGACCCAACTCTGGATAAGCGGATGAAATTGGATGGATGGATGCATTTTTTTTTTGTTACTCTTTCATCCCTGTTTTATATATTTTTCTAATATTCTAGTTTTAAAACACGTTTTTAAACACAGAGAGTGAACTACGTCTTTTTAAATCACTTTCATAACTATTCCACAATTTGACTCCTCTAACAGAAACACACCTCTGTTTTATGTTTGTCCTTATCTTGTTTTTTTTTTTTTTTTTAATCTATTCCCGACTGTCTCTCACTTCAAACAGCTTTTGAGTACTGCGGCAAAGCAAATTATTTTGTGCTTTATACATTATCTGTGCTATTTTATATTCAACTAAAACATAGAATTTCAGGATATTTGAATTTATAAATAAGATATTAGTTGGTTCTGTATAGTTTGTTTGATTTATAATTCTTATGGCTCTTTTTTGTAACTTAAAAATAGGAAGGGTATTGGTTTTATATGCATTGCCCCATATCTCTAGACAATAAGTCATGTATGGAAGCAACAATGAACAATAACGCGTGTATAATGATTTCTTGTTCAGGACATACTTTGTTTTATACAGAATAGCAATGATTTTTGACATTTTTGTTTTCACATGATTTATATGAGACTTCCAGTTAAGTTTATCATCAATTATCACTCCAAGAAATTTATTTTCGTATACTCTTTCAATTTCAATTCCATTTACCCTAATTTTAGAGAAAATTTTCATTCGTCTAGTTCCAAAAATAATAAATTTGGTTTTATTTATATTTAGCGATAACTTAATTACATCAAACCAGTTTTTTAATATATTTAATTCCCCTTCCACTATAGTCAGAAGTTGTTCTAGATTTTTACCTGAGCAATACAGTGTGGTATCATCAGCAAACAACACACAACAATTTGGAAACATTGCATATATCATTTATATATATATATATATATATATATATATATATATATATATATATATATATATATATATATATATATAAAACATAAATAATTTAGGGCCCAGCACAGAGCCCTGAGGAACACCACAAGTTGTCTTCAACTGATTAGATTTTACATTTCCACATATTGATATCCATCATCCAGGTAACTTTTCATCCACTTATATGCTATCCCTCTTATACCATATCTCTCCAATTTCTTCATTAATATTGTATGATCAATCATATCAAAAGCCTTTTTTAAGTCTATAAAACACCAACAGTATATTCCTTTTTATCAATTGCAGTAGATATCCCTTCTACCAGTTCCATGACTGCCACTGAAGTGGACCTATTCCCCCTAAAGCCATATTGATTGTCACTTAAAAGATCATGCTTTTCAATATATTTATCAAGTCTATTAACAAATAATTTTTCTAAAATTTTTGATAACTGCGGGAGTAGTGATATTGGTCTGTAATTTGTAAATTGACACCTCTCTCCACTTTTATGAATGGGAATAACTTTTGCTATTTTCATCTTTGAGGGAAACACACCAGTTCAAAATGACAGATTACAAATGAATGTAAAAGGATTCACTATGTATTCAATAATATTTTTAACTAATATCAAGTCAATACCAAAACAATCTTTGGATTTTTTATTTTTTCATGTTTTCACAATATGAAGTATTTCTTTCTGCATTACGGCACCAATAAACATGGAAGACAAATTCCAAGTAACATGCTTAGTTGGTTCGTTATCATTTCTCGACTCTGGAATTTCTTTTGCTAAATTATAACCAACATTTACAAAAAAAGTTATTAAATTCGTTAGCAATGTCTTTTGCTTTATTAAGCACAATATCATTATCTTTTTTGAAGAAATCTGGATAATTTTTATTTTTTGATCCCTTTTTGATTATACTGTTTAATAACCTCCATGTTTCTTGTATATTGCTTCTATTTTGCTCCAGCAGTGTATGGTAATATTTTTTCTTACTTGTTCTTATAATATTTACTAATCTATTCTTATTTGACTTGTGCTTTATTTCAGCATTTTTCGTCCTTTGTTTTATAAAAATCTTATACAAATTATTTTTCTTTTTACATGCATCTTCTATACCCTTTGTAATCCATGGTTTATTTGATCTATGGTGCTTTCTAGTTGTTTTCATTAAAGGACAGTGTTTTTCATATAGTGAGAGAACAGTTGACAAAAATACCTCATATGCACTATTTGGGTCTTCATTTGCATACACCTCATTCCAATTGTGTTCTTTTAAGTCCACCTGGAGGGCAGCCATGGCTTTTGATGTTCTATATCGTATCATATCAAATGATTGGTTCTTTTGTTTAGTTTTGATCCCAAAATAATTTTGAAAAAGGGCAAAAACAGGAAGATGATCGCTAATATCATTTATAAGAAGTCCACCTACTATTTCATAGTCAATTTTATTTGTAAATATGTTGTCTATCAATGTAGCTGTATCAATTGTTATTCTACTTGGTTTTGTAATTACGGGGAAAAGGCAGTTACTATACATTGTATTGATAAAATCTGTTGTTTTCTGATGTCCATTTGGATTTAGCAGATCTATATTAAAGTCACCACAAATTATGTGTACTTTTTTATCATTTAAGTTGCTATACATTGCTGATAATTTTTCATTAAATGTCTTGACACATGATCCTGGTGTCCTATAAATGCAACTTATAATTATATTGCTAGCTTTTTCCACATGGATTTCAATAGTAACACATTCCAGTACATCATCAATGGAACTTGACATACATTCAATCAGGCTACATTTTAAAATGTTATCTACATATATAGCAACCCCGCCTACTTTTTTATTTACCCTATTTATTGTAAATAGTTCATATCCTTCCAGTCCCATTTCACTAACTATCTCATTATCAAGCCACATTTCTGATACTGCGATTATATTAAACTTTTTTAACTTACTTAAGCTTGCTGTAATTTTAGAAATTTTTTAATAGACTGACAAGTTAACGGTGTTTGGTGCATAGCTTCCAACTCTGTTTGAAATAGCTAATGAGCTGTGGGATGACAGTCCTCAGAACTGGCCGCCAGATGTTTATTAACATGTCTGGACTTTACACAGCTGAAGCAACAAAGGTGTAATTGGATATTTTCTGTGTTTATATAAAAAAAGAACTTTTATACATTTGACAGACCTGATGAGATCAGTAAACACATAACAAATGACATTAGAGGCTGCCTGCTCCAATTACACAACACATTTTGTGTAATTATCTAAAAGAAACCAGGTTACAAAGGCATACAAGTCATTAGATGGCCTACAACTTGATTATGTCTGGACATGTGGGGCAAATACTTATTCTGTCATGAGACTTTGGCTCCCATGATTTGGATCTCAAACTGTCTTTGCGGCTGTTAACTATACCTTTGGCGTATTTTATCAGCTTGAAACCTATAAAATTTTATGTTAATATTTTGTATTGTCTATTTTTGCAGCCTACAGCAATGCATGCATTACCCATTTTGTTTAGCTGCTATTTAGTTCAATTAATTGACAACTGACAGCCAATAACAATGGCGGTCAGCAATGGGGCACCATCTTTTTGCCCTCTGGCCAGATGCCGGGGGGTGGGTGCTTGACGTCACGTGTGAGCATGTCTATACTGCATAAAAAGGTTTTATTTATTGGTTTAGTCTTGTTGCCCCCAAATAAATACAAATATGCAAAAAATAAATAAATAAACATTTCATTGCTTTTTTTCCTTTGTGTAGACATAAAAGGGTAATGTAATGTTACTTCAGCTTTCAGACTGCTTTGCCCTCAAAAATCCACGACAAGCTGATATTAATTTGGCCAATTAAGAGAAAATAGGGTAAATTACTTTAGTTTTAGAACATTTTACTGATTGCCATGAATCTAAGCCATGACAAACAAGTGGCACATGGAAGAGCATCTCTCTCCATCACACTGCAGGTGGAGTGGAGTTCTTATAGACAACAAGCCCAGGTGTTCTCAATCATCCTCAAGCTATCATCCTAACCCTTCTCCAGGTGCGACCAACTAACCTGGAACATGAGAACTGGAGAAGCAGGTCGTCACACTGATTAAAAAAAGCATTCTAACCCCTCATTTACAAGTGTGGAACGGTTCTGGACTGGAATCCGTGCGACTTCTGGGCAGACTGCCATCTACACCGACTGCAGATCGTCTGCAGAACATCTCTGGAAAGCTGCACATCAGTTCACGTGTTAATAATTACTGAAGAAGCAGTACAGAATAATGCAACATGGGTTTTATTTTGGATGCACCTCACTGACAAATGTCTCACTTCCTGTCTGGCTCATGTAATTTCTTCCACTTCATGAGAATCTGTATGTGGTGCCTGGAAAAAATAGAAACCATGCAAAAAGATTCTGCAGCTCCTTATCCACACCACACCTCAGCTGGTGTACATGCTCTGATGATTTTTGGACTTTGCGTAAGCTGCTCAGATTCCCATCTGTATCTGTTCCACACTCGGTGTAACCGAAATAAATCACAAATCTTTTATTATTTTTAATTTTTTGCAAGACATTCAAAGCTTTGTTCAACTTCCAGTGGACAGATGACTTCTCACCTCACATTTTATTAGAAACTTGATATTTTTGTGGCAGAGGTTATTGCAGGGTACTGATTGTGAAGGAAATCTACACAATAGGTAATATAGACCAATTTTACAATTACAGATTTTGATGTGAGAGAAGGCAAAGTGCCTGCTGGTGACTGAGTGAGTGGCAGATTAGTAAAGGGTAGAAAGAAAATGGCAAAGCTGGAACGGGGTAATAAAAACATAAAAATGTCTCATGACTAAAAAGGTGAGAGTTTGACATTGTGTCTTTGGACGTGTTGGCAGAAATGTGGGTGTGCGTCAAATGGAAAAATTGACTGCAGGGACAAGTTCAAGTATGGTGCTTTTTATCTGTGAAAACAATGTCTGGTTTCGTGACACCGAAATTGACAGAAAAGGACAAAACTGCCCTTTTTGGCATGAATAAGAGTGCAGGCTTTTCTGAATTAAAGTATTTCTAGTGAATTTTTCCCTCCAAAGATTTAGCCCCGCACTGAACAAGCTGCACATGGATTATTGATTATAAAAATGTAGTTATACGTTTTACACAGATAAATGTTTTTACTCTCAGGCTGTTAAAGACTCATGCACGCAGAAGCACAGAGTTTGCTCTTGCTCTCTCTCTGTATTTGTCACCACTTGAAGGTGGCTTTAAATTTGCAAAGCTTCCCCCCCAGGTTCTAATTAAAAACACATTTACAAAGACATGAAAGAACTTATTCACAGCAACTTTCACAAGCACACAAAAGCGTATCAAAAACACATTAATAACACACGAGTCTCTGCCCACACACACCTGTCATGTCTGATTAACTTTGATGTTGTCACATCTTTCGTTTTATGCTTTTGTTTCCTCCTTCATCTGTGACGGATGCATCTGCCAGACGCCCCAATGACAAAGAGTCATTGTTACTGCAACCTGTTTAAAAGCACGATGTCTGATATGATGGTTTGCAGCAGACAGTCTAAGAAAAACGCACTAAATTACAAATAATGAAACACAACTTAGCTATCTAGTGAAAAGTAGTGGCCTGCATCATTTGGACAGAAAATGGAGCTCTGCATGGAAGAATACTGAAAATTATGAACAGAGTATTAAATCGAAAGCAGTCCTTTTGACACTGATGGATGTACTTTGTCCTTCATTGCAAACCATGTATGTCAGCCTTTCATAAAGAAAACAGCCTACTTTCAGTTTGATTGATTTCCATTTAAATGCTGTAGGGCTATATATGTATGTGTAGAGCACTGCGGGAAAACACATGTTGGATAATCGTTGATTTTTCTTGTTCCCTCTGATTCCTTGATGTATTACTTCAGTGGTTTGATTGCAGCTTGTCTTTTTTGGTATCTTCATATTAAAATTGGAAATTCAACATTTACACTATTTCCAAACAGAACCATATTGATTTTACACCAAGGTCTAATATTGGCCTGATATTGCCTGCGTAAACAAGATAGTGCCAAACACCAATTGCTGTTTTCCAGGTCCAAATGTCTTTTGCTTTCCGTGACTACAAATGGTGTTTTTCTTTTTGGGACTCTGGTAGTTTGTCCAAAAGTGTTCTGTTGCAAAATGTGTGAGCGCATAATGATTGGAGGACACAGGTACATGAGGAAGTGCACTGGTTTGATGAGGCAGACAACTGGATTGTCCAATAGTTGGTTTCGGTTCGAGCCGTGCTATTGGCTGAGGTTTATAGACAAATGCAAGAGAACCACATCTCCCCAATATATTTATAGCTATACTATGTTAGAACGTTGTTAAGAGGCAGGAAAAATGTTTTAAACTAGCTTGTTTTGCAGATTTGCTATTGTAGCTTTAAGGTCTGGACTCTTTGGGGGCCAATCCTTCCCTGAAATATTAGGTGCGTTTCCTTTATCGGAACTTCAGAGTAACTCTGTGAGCGTGAAATTGACCAGGAGATCCGAAGCCCCGGTCCTCTTAAGCTGTCGTGTCTCCATATATATTCGGCCCTGTAAGGAATTTGATGAAACGTCAGCATATCATGACCGCTGCGCAGTGAGTTACATCATCGTTCAGCGCAAAACGTGCAAAAAGCAGTAAATAAAGATCGACACAATGGAGGAAGCAAAATTAGTTGACACGTTTATGTTTGCTATGTTGTTATATGCAGCGATGGCTTCCATCACTCGTCTCTCTAACAACTCGTGTTTTCTTAAATAATGGTTCCCGCCACATATATGCATTTCCTATTTCCTCCTGAATTTCCGACTGAGTTACAACCAATCGGCAGCGTTCCCGCCCAGCGTTTTCACCGGGTCTTTTATCGGGCCATTCCGAGTACCTACCCCTGATCAGGTACTCAGAAAGTTCCGGCAAACGGACGTTTGGCCGGCCCAGTCAAGTGGAGACAAGCGCAAATGGTCTTTGTCTTATTTTTTTCTCATAAGTTTCTTCCACACGCTGCCGTTTGACTTCTTTATCAAACCCATGAGAATGTCCTGTCAGATCATCTGCTCAGTAAGTCTCACACATAAGTAGTTTGGGGTTTCTTTTTTCCAAGACAAAAGTTTTTTCTTCAAATTACCTTCCATTACCACTTGAAGTCAGAAACAGAAATAATTCATCCCAGAGTCACATCTGCTGTTATGGTCTCTAGATCTTTTTTTTTTTCCAGTGGAGTAGAGATTCCAGTGGAATTCAATTTGACATGCCCGTGGCTAAATTGATATCAGCATGTTTAATGCATTCTGAATAATGGATGACTGTGATAATGGTGTGGTAATGGGATGAAACAAAGGACAGTTAGACCTTTTCACAGGTGAGCTAGAGATTGATTAGTTACTTGAGTACTTACATGAGTAAAAGTTTTCTGAGGAAGCAAATATGTATGTTGCTTAAAAAAATATAACTAAAAAGTAAAAATAACATTAATTTCTCGTTCTTTGAATAGAAATTTCCTTGGAACCTTCTCTGTTGTCTTGAAGATGTTTAGCCCTGTTTTTTGATCTGTTCTTCATTTTTAAAAGCTGATGAGACGTTTCGCTGGAGCCCCAACATATCCAATAATCTTTGATGAAATAAGTTGAAAAAAAAGCAGACTAAAATTTCTTCTGACAAAACCACCCTACCCAATTAAAATCTATGGCATAATGAGTCAGTTGAAAGGTGGATCACGGACCTTGTTGCCACAGGAATCCAGACACAATGGAATTATCGCTTCTGCCACTGAAACTGTGAGCAAATAGCCTGAATCGCACTGTCATTAGCACACAGATCTACCCATCTATATGCTACTAGCTTTTAGCTTTAGCTTGCCTATGGACTTGCAAATGTGGAGGACACACGCAACAAACCTTCAATAACTTCTATTTTGGTGGCAAAAATGATCACAATTAATGCAACATTTTTTGCTAAAAAAAAATAACCATTAACAAACAATTAAATTTAAGTTTCACAAGTGTGTTGCCTTTGGTTCTAAGGAATGTTAAAGTTATTTTTCACTTTCTATAGCAGTGAGCTGTGCTGCAATTCTAACATTAGCTTTTAGAATACAAATAGAAGTTTTGTTTCTGGTGTGATTTTTTTATCTATATATTCATTTGTCTTCAGTAACAGTGCTAAAGTTAGCATTGTAAAAAAAACAGTTCTTTTCTGCTGCTTCTTTAGAGTTACTGTTGAAAATGAGCTCTAACATGCAACTCTGACTGCTCCCATGTCAATGATCTTCTCAAAAAAAAAACAGAAAGCCATTGATCACACATAAACTGGTTTCCAGCATAACTTAACCTCAGGCAGAGCAGAATTAACATCCAATCATAAAAAAAAGTCATACTGGTTCATGAAAATGCCATTCTATAAATCTTTATATCACCATCAGTTTCAAATGAAACACCTTTTCACTGAATTCCAGTTTTCAGCAGCACAAACAGCAGCAAGTGTCTCTGGTGTGGCCTGAGGCACCTCCACAGGTAAAACTCGAAACATTTGAATATGGTGCAAAAGTTCATTTATTTCAATTTAAAAGGTTAAACTAATATATGAGATGGACTCATTCCATGCAAAGCCAGATATTACAAGCCTTTATTTGTTATAATGTGATGGTTATGGCTTACAGCTGATAAAAACCATTCAAAATCTCAGGTAATTAGAATATTGTGAAAAGGTTCAATGTTCGAGACTCAAAGTGTCACACTCTAATCAGCTAATGAATCCTAAAGACCTTCAAAGGGTTGCTGAGCCTTTAGATGGTCTCTCAGTCTAAGATGAATTACTGATAAATTGACGTTTGCACCATTGATGTTGTTGACGACTGAGGGAAAATGGAGCGTGAGATCGATAGGTGGATTGGTGCTGCATCTGCAGTGATGCGGACGTTGTACCAGTCCAAGTACAGTTGAATGCAGGCTGTATGACGGGGCGGAGAGTGGGCACAGGGCACGACCACACCATATATGGAAATGACGCCATTTTTTTCCGGAAATGACGCATTCCCCCCGGAACTGAAGGGGGGGCTATTTCCGGTATCCGTTTTTTTTGTTTTGTATTTAAACTTTATTGATAACGGCCATTTCTTTCGTAATTTATGGATTTTACTTTTTATCCACGTTGTTTTTCAACACAGGACTTTCTTAACATTATTAAACGAAACTTATTTAAGAAAAAATGTGTGTTTACAACCATCGTAGACTTTGTTCAACTTTTATCTACAGAGCATTCGGAAAAACAGATAAAGGGTAATTCCAACTAATTTTTCAACCCCCTGACCCCTTTTGATTCGCTCTAATTTCAAAACTACAATACTTAAACACATCAAACTTAGACTAAACTATTCTACACTGAAAGCAATATCCTAAAAAACGGTTTGTGATTCATTAGACCTTTATTTGATTTGTGAAAGCCCAATAAAGGCTCGTTTCAGCACCTTTTTTGCATTTGAATCACATTAGAACTGGTCCAGCTCAGAAACCATATGAAGCCCTAGTTTATTTGTACTGTACATATTTTTTTACACATTTGAAAATACACAAGATTATAGCCAGGACTAATTTACATCTTCAGTCCCTCAGGAT
>SSNS01000174.1:16779-275810 GCA_006937985.1 Aphyosemion australe | reverse complement strand
CTGGGTGCTGGACTTGGGGTGGAACCTCTTATATATACAGTCTTTGGGTGGAACCCTCCATGCATGGTTAGGAGTTTCCATGTCTTAACATCTGTGGTCAGTATTTCTTCCTTTGGCCAGCTTATTATTCCTGCAGGATATCTGATTACTGACAAGGCATAGCTGTTTCTTGCCTGAATCTTGTTCTTGCCACTGAGCTGACTTCTTACTCATATTTGGCTTTGGCTCATTTCCTCGTGGCCTCATTGAGGTTGCCATTTGCTTGTGGGATTCAAAGGTACTTGTAGCTGTCCTCAATGTCTGCTGTTGTTCCTTCTGGGAGTGAGACCCCTTCTGTGTGGACTACCTTCCCAACAAATAATAAAAAGCTGTTTAACATGTCATTTATAATTGATGAATGGTTTGGAAAACCAAGACTGAGACACAGTGAGCGTGGCCAGGTGGAGGAGAGGTAAGAGAATAAGTGACTAAGGAAAGATGAACATAGTTATTCATGTAAAAAAAAATAAGAAAAGGTTCATCCTTCATAACTGAATGTCTTTTCTTGCAGGGTGAGAGGAGCTCCTTTTGCAGCTGAGGGCAGAAATAGAGAGATTGCATTTCTCTGAACTACAACAAAAGCTGATTAATAAAAATGTTTGAAGTTTTACACTTTTTATTTTGTTTAACTAGAACCTGTTTTATTGCAGCAACCACTAACTCACCCATACATTAACACACAAGTCTAAACTTGAATCCTGCTTAAGGCTTCTTTAATTCTGTCCTATGTCTGCATCTAGTGTAGAAATATTGACACAAATTAATTTGCCCTAATAGAATAATCTAGTCTCGTTTTAAGTGTTTAAATATTGTAGATTTTGAGCTGGACCAGTTCTAATGTGGTCAAGATTCCAAAAAACTACAGCTTATGCTTTTCAATAAAATCTCACAAATTAAGTAAAGGGATCATAAATCACAAACTGGGGTTTTAGGACACTGCTGTTAATGCAGAATAATCTAGTCTTGGTTTGAAACGTTTAAGTATTGTAGTTTTAAAATTAGAGCTGAGTAAAGAGACTCAGGAAATAGAAAAATGATTTGGAATTGCCCTTTAGCCCTTTTCCGCATCGGAAGCTAGAAATAAAACTACGATGTTTGAAAAAATAAATTGTTTCTTAATAACATTTTTTTAACAATATTTGAAAAATATTGTGTTGAAAACAACGTGGAATAAAAGTAAAACGAATGAACAAAAAATAATTTAGTTGTAACTAGTTGGTTTTAACAAAAACAAAAACAAAACTCAGACACCGCAGTTGACATAGGAAATAGCGCCCCCTTCAGTTCCGGAAAGCAATGGCACCTTTGGTATGGTTGTGCCCGCCCAGTGCCCACTCTCCGCCCCATCCTACAAGCTGCACCCAAGACCTTCTCTACCAGTCTGTCGTGGTGAAGAGAGAGCTGAGCTGGAAGGCAAAGCTCTCGCTTTACCGGTCGATCTACGTTCCTACCCTCATCTATGGTCACGAGCTGTGGATAGTGACAGAAAGAATGAGATCGCAGATACAAGCGGCCAAAATGAGTTTTCTCCACAGGGTGTCTGGTGAGAAGCCCGGTCATCCGGGATGGGCTTGGAGTAGATCCACTGCTCCTCCACATCGAGAGGAGCCAGTTCAGGTGACTCAGGCATCTGGTTAGGATGCCTCCTGGACACCTCCCTGGTGAGGAGCTAGCTGAAGTGGATGGGGAGAGGGAAGTCTGGACCTCTCTGCTTAGGCTGCTGCCCACACGAACCGACCCCATATAAGTGGATGATAATGGATGGATGGATGGATAAAACGTGCATGCTGATATGGAAGAGGATGTATGAAGTTGGAATATTATTTTCACATACAAGAGGTCAGATATGTAAGACTTAAGTCATGTTTAAATGTAAAAGTTAGTTTAAGCTGATTTATTCTAGGTTTATCCAACACTTAGCATGTTTGCAGGAAAAGCTGCTATCATGATTTTGTCACTATTTTTGTTGTTTAAATGTTTTACACGTCAACAAATGAAGGCAGCAAACGCTGTACAGGGTCACACACATTTATGATTTATTGAATTCCAACATTTTATATTTCCTAAAGTCTGACTTTAAGACACATTAATGATCACCACTGACAGCTCTCATTAGGGTTTGACATTAGACCTTTATGTTCATAAATATTCATCATTTCTGAGGAAAAAATGAGTGCAGCTTTCAGGCGCTGGTCTTCCATTGGATGGTAAAAGGAAAATGCACGGGAATAGACTTGGATGTAGCATCGGCAATCAGCTCCTGTGGAAAAAACAAGAAAAGACAAAAACAGATGAGCTATGGGTGAAAAATAATGAACACAGAAACAGCTTTTAGTATTCTTCAGCTGACCAGGGCTGTGCAGACATAAGATCAGGTGGCAGATGTTCTTTTATTTTATGAGTTATTTCAATGACAGATTAAACCAAATCAAAGTGACATGAACTTTTCTTTCCTCTGGTTCTCCTCTGATTACAGTCAATCTGTTGAATTACTATTCTGCAAACTTGTGTGACTGATCCATCTTGTTCTGCGCCAAACAGAGAAGAACCTCTCATACCTAACTGTATTCAAATGACACAGTCATTTTTCTAACTGAAATACAAGTTATTACCATATCAGACCATTCTCAAGGAGAAAAGTGGATTGTTTCACACTGAAAAGCCATTTATTACTATGCACGCAATGTGTCATCTTCACCCCTGTGTTTTCCTGTTCCTCTCTGCTGCTTTTCCCTCTAAATTCCTGTCTTTCATTCTTACCGTTTATCCTTTTTAGCTTATGTTTTCTCTCTTCGCATTTTAGTTTTGCTTGCAATGCATCCTCCTTAGCAGCGCGTTGGCTTTCCCTGTCCTGATGATGGAATGTATTATTGTCTTTATTCTGACCTCACCTTTGCATTTCCAACACACACATGCACGCATGCACACACACATATTCAAAATTGCATCTTTCTCCACTTATTTTCTCAAACATGAGTATAAATAGAAAGCTTTAGGGTCTTTTCACCTTTGATTATTTATGGAGTTGTACTAGTTATCATTTTCACACTACTGAGATGTGGACAGCATGCAACCTTGAAAGATGTATTCTTTTTTTCCCCAAGCGGCCAAAATAATGAGAAGAACCAGCTCTATGTGCTGTCATCTTCTTTACCGGTTGGTCAGCCTAATCGTCGCACTGCAAAGTGTCTTCACACATCTTTATCTTCTTGGAAACCATTTTCTAATTTAGCATATTTCTTTTATTATTGCTGTGTGTTTAAGTCCTTGTCACAGCTGGCTCTGAGCAAAAGTTCAGATTTACTCTGGTTTTACTTAGACTGCTCATGATTCACGAATACACATCTTTTTTTCTGCAACACCCTCAGAGCAGGTAATTTGAGCAAAAAAGCAAAAAAGACATTTTTGTACAAGCAGCTTTAAACTTTCCGTCCCAAGTCAAGTCCTCCTTTCGTTGTTTATTCCAAATTGAAGACAAAACAAGAGTGTCATGGGAAAGACAGCGTTGATTGCAGCTGTCAGAAGACAAAGTGCTGCCCAGCAGGAGGTGGGATGTGAACCTGAGATTTTGAGTATTTTCAGCTCAAGAATACTCATTCAGCTCAAAAACCAAACATGTACAAGAACCAAAAAAAAAACAAGGGAAAGCATCGTGAGCTAAGATGCACAAAAAGATTACAGGCTGCAGACAGTGACTGATCTGTTTATGTCGGGGTTACTGGAGCAGAATTTCAGCTGAGCTCACATGGAGATGAACTTATACACTCTTATAAATGTCAGAGAAATATTATTAACAAGTTCAGTAATATTTTATTTTATAGCAGGCATCATTGTGCTGTTTATATTTTGAAATGTTAGTGAAAAAGGCCAGGCAAAAATATAATATTTTCAAATAGAGGTGATAAAAATATATATAAACTAATGCTCCTACAGAAGAAAAACACACACGAGAAATCATTTCAACATATAAAAACAAGTTATACTCACGTTGATTTTCTTTAGGGAAAAATAAACTAATTAAAATAAAAGAAACAAAAAAATTAAATATAAAAAAAACATTTTTAGGAATAAAAAACAACATCCAGTAATGGAACAGTGTCATGCTATTAGGGATATTTTTTATGTCAATCATGATCTTCATATGAGTGTATTTGATTGTCTTTTATTTCTGGTATCGTTGCATTTTAGTGTTTAGGTTTAGGTTCACAAAATCTATACATTTTAGGGGAATCTGTTTTTTTTCTTTCATTTCCCTGAGTCACTGGCCCAATCCCAATAATCGCACTGCGCCCTTCTGTGAAGTGCACTTAAAGCAGGTGTGCTGAAAGGCTTCGAGTGCGTAGTGCACAAGTGTGCCGATTGGGACAGGGAGAATTGCGTCATCAACCGTGATGCATGCCGGGATGCCGGTCGCTGTTACTTTTAAAAAAAACTTTATTAACAACTTTCAAACAAACAAAATTTACATTCATTGCTGTCTACATTAAATCTTAGTCTAAAACTTTCAGAGCATGAATAAATATGATTAATCGTCTTAAAATGAACATCTTTCACTTGAAAATACATGTTTTCAGAAAAGGCACTTGAGCTATTCCTCTGCTTTCTCAAACTTCCCACGCAGCAATGGATTGTGGGTAATACCCTTGCCCGAAGTCTGCATCGATGCGGACTTGGGCGAAGTGCGGATCAAGGGTGCAAAAGGGGCGTGGTCACCTTCCACACTTGAGAATCGGGACACCCTACGCACTTTCACCCCTGGCTGGGAATGTGCAATTGAAGGGCGTAGGGTGCAAGTGCGAGTATTGGGACTGGGCCACTGTTCACCGCTTCACGTCATTTAGTACCTTAAACACCTGTCTTTCATCTGTTAATCAACCAAGCTGTCTTCACCCAGTAATCACCATGCCAACAGGTAAATAGTCCCTCTGGACATATCCTGTGTTGTTTTCTTGCTGCGATGTTCAGCCATTTACTTTCCTTTTTAAGTGTTGGTTTAATTCAGTTCTACATCACTGGTCCCTATAAACGCCTCATCATGATTTAAAAAAAAGCATGTTTTCATTTGTTAAAAATGGATTTGTATAGTTTTGTTCTTGTCAATTAAAAGTTGTGTATTTCTAGAAGAACTTAGGAAAAAAGGAGGTTAATTTTATTATTTATGTATTTTTTTACAAATAAACAAGCTCTGCATCGTCTAAAGGTCACAAGCTCTTACAGACCGTTCATTAAACTCATCCATAAAACCGTAGATTTACACAATCTGATTTATGTAAAAGCAAGATAATTAGGAGTTTGTTGTCTTACAGAGAAAATTGTCAACATATTAAAATGAGTAACAGAACTCTTTTCAATAGTAATTAACAAAAGTGTGTGTGTGTGTATCTCCTTATTGGAGAAAAAAAATAGATGTACACACCAATGTTGAATCAGTGTACTGTCCATTTACGTAAGATAGTTTTCCTAATAGTTTGAATATTTTATCATCCTATGACCTCTATTTTGCAATTTGCAGCTTGCTCCATGGACGAATGACCTCACATTAGCTTGATTTTTTTCCTAAAGTATCTTTGTAATTTTTAAAGATTTGCAAGAAACTTGGATCAAATAAATTATAAAAAAAATTCAAAGTTTTTTTTTTTCAGTTACACCTAGTTGAACTTTTCCCCATCTAAAAACTGTCAAATGCCACATAGTCGCATATACTAGATAACTGTAAGGCACATTTTTAATTTAGTCATGCTTTGCAAGCACAAAAAATGGTCCTTATTCATCTTCACATTCTGTTGATGTTTGATCATTTTTATCAAACTGTGTAAGCCTTTACCATTTAGCAGTCAAAGAGATGAGATAACTCCAACAAGATGAAAGCAGATATGGAGACATGTGATCAAAGATCTGCTGACCTCAGTGTCGACGTTGTGCTGCGGCGGGAGTGAATGCTGCGTTCCACTTGAGTCCGTTAAGGTGACCTCTGTGATGGTGACTTTGCCTGCACCCCAGACCTTCACCACACCCAAATTCAGCTGATCAGCTGGCGCCAGGCCGTTGTGTTCAACTCTACTGGTCAAGGTTTTCTGAAAGATAAATTGTTTGGGGGGGGGGATAGACAAGTTTTTAGGTAAAAATAATGGATATTAAAGTGATTTGCTCTAGTTCTTCGTTTTCACTGATGCTATTGTGACTGGAGACATATCAGCCTTGAATTCTGTGTGTTGAACATGTGCCTAAGTGAAATGAGCCATTAAGTTCTACTGGTATTCAGCTGTACTCCAGCCCTCATCATGAGACTTGCCATTTAAAAATGAGTCTGTGTGATTAGTTTTATACGCAGCATCTGAGTTTTATTTAATTTCCTAATTTTCCTGAAGCTTTAAGTCTTTAATATTTAGCTGTAAGATAGTCCCTTGGAACGCATAGATCCCAGATTATTAGTTAATAAAAGTAAGTTACTGTCAGTCACTTAAACGCTTTGAATAAAACATCACTATGTTAGAAAAACATATTTGTGCCCCCCCCACATACACACACAGAAAAACCCAACATATTTGTTCTTAAAACTTACCCAGAAAGGAATATGATCTGCTAATCAGCCATGCTGGACTGGCGTCAACTTATCCTCATGTTCTCACATCTGGCCATCGAGACACTCCCTCACTCTCTCTTGCTGCAGCTTCCTTTGGCTGTCAGATACTGTGTCTGTTTTATCGCTGTGTGAAATTGCTTTGGATTGAGCCTGATAGCAGGCAAAGGACGGCCACAGATGTTTGGCTATGGTAACTGTGTGTGTGTGTGTGTGTGTGTGTGTGTAGCTTGGTTAAAAACATCACATGGAGCTGGGTTAGTCCCATCAGTCCCAGCGATTAGGGAGTTTCTGACAGTTGTGATCAAAGTTGTGATCTGGTAAATCTGACATTTATTTTTGTGCAGATTGTAAACCGATTCATTTAAACTGGTTTATGTTTATTTATTATTGGACTGTTATTGTCATGTTTCCACATTGTAGTTTAATGGATTCCTACCACAGAGCAGAAACATGCATGTTCAAGTTAATTTGAGCGTCTGAGGCCATGTACACACATAGCCAGGTTTTTGTAAAACCAAATATCCTCCATTGTCCACACCACCTTGTTTTCAGAAAAAATCCAGTGCATTGTGAAGCACATTCATGCCAAGCCTGTAGGTGGCAGTAGTTCCATAAAATGTCAGCATCTTTGCTGAAAACCATTCCTCGAATTAACTAGGTGTTGGTCTATAACATCGACCTATGCCTGTGGTCTTCTAGAGCAGGGGTGCTCAATCCTGGTGCTGGAGGGTCGTATCCAGCATGTTTTAGTTGTTTTGCTGCTTCAACACACCTGATTTTAAACAGCTGGTGAATCACAGACATCTACAGAGTTCAATGATCTACTGGACAGATGATTCAACTATTGAATCAAGTATGTTGGAGCAGAGAAACAACAAAAAAATGCTGGATAGTGGCCCGCCGGGACCAGGATTGGGCACCAATGCTCTAAAATGTCCCTAGGTGTGAGTGAATGTGTTGCTTGTCTCTGTGTGTCCCTGTGATGGACTAGAGACATGTCTAGAGTGAGTGAGTGAGTTGAGTGGCACAGAAGATCATTTCCTTTAGTTGACCTTTTAAGCACTTTGGTGCATCTGTTATTATAGGACATACCAGTAAGTTCAAACGAAGGGAACTGAACTACTTTTTGATATTTGAAGACGTTTTGCTTCTCAGGCCAAGAGATTCCTCAATTCAAACTGAAAGGTGCAGAGTTCCAAGCTTTTATTATTTAAAAAGGAAAACCAGTTGCCTTCGTTTGAACTTACTAGGATTATCATGCTCTGGATGGCTGAGAACCTTCACCAGCACATTTTATAGGCACTAAATCTAATCCAGAACCATGTCCAAGCAAAGCCATGTAAAATCACAAAAGCATTTTTCTCTCTCTCTGAATCCTCTGAGTGGATTTTTTTTCTCCCCTGACAAATGAGTTACTTGTAAACAGGCAGTTTGAAACTGAAAGTGCCAACTTGGTGTCATTTTTTAAGTGGAATTGAAACAGACGTCTTTGCAATGATACTTTGGGTGGTTTAAAAATGAGAAGAATGAACCTGAATGCTTGTTTATAACTTGCCTTTACCCTTTAAACTCAAATCAGCTAGGCACAAAAACTAAAAATAAACAAAAATATGAGCTACTGTTTATAACGATTACACGCCTGTGGAATGAGTAACACAGCTGATTGTTAGTCTTGCCCCCCATACCTGTGCCAAAATCACCTGCATTAGTGTCCTGCACCTGCATGATTAGCTGTGTTGCACTTTCCATGAATGTATAAAGTTATACCCCATAGTAAAGGTGACCAATCAGGACGTGCATTGCACCATTTAGGATTTCTTGCCAAGAAGCACTGTTGCAGCAAAGAAGTAATCAAAAAAACCAAAATGTCCAAGGTTCATGCTTCAACAACACTGGCAGTTGCTGAATTGTGCCTACACACCCTGTTCTTCATGGACCCAGTTCTGTAATGTGTAAATTTGCATAACACTGAACCTCTAGTTGCTTTAAGTGAAACCCATAAGTCTATTGTGAGTGTACTTATATTTACTACCCTCATTTTAGAAACGCAGTAGAACCGCTGCTCCTCCTCATCGAGAGGAGCCAGTTGAGGTGGCTCGAGCATCTGATTAGGATGCCTTCTGGATGCCTCCTTGTTGAGGTTTTCCAGGCATGTCCAACTGGGAGGAGACCTAAAGGAAGACCCAGGACATGCTGGAGGGATTATGTTTCTTGGCTGGCCAGGGAATGCATTGGGATTCCCCCTGGAGGAGCTGGCCCAAGTGGCTGGGGAGAGGGAAGTCTGGACCTCTCTGCTTAGGCTGCTGCCCCCCAACCCGACCCCAGATAAGCAGACAAAAATGGATGGATAGATTTTAGAGTAGATGCAGTTGCAATCTAAACATAATCTCAAACTTTTTTTTTGCAGCAATGTCATTTTGTGCTAAAATATCTGGCAGAAGTGCACTGTCATACGTAACTAAAGCACAGCTGCTTCAATCGACTCGTTTGAGTGTGAGCGTGTCTACTCTGATCCACACAGATTGTAAACAGCTGTGGACCCATAAAAGCCTCACATACTTTTAGTCTGAATAACATTGCAAATTCATCAGGGCTTCAAACTTGATGATGGTTGAATGAAACCAAAAAAGGTCATTATTGTGCTGCATCATTAAACTCTACAAAAACTTGTCATTATCTAATATTTAGCTATTTGTTTCTCCTTAAAACTCAAAAGATTCTGTATTTTTGTCAATGCTACATGTGCTGATCAATGGATGATGGTGGCAGAGGAGTTAAGTGTTCACCCCGTAACTGGAGGGTTGCGGGTTTGAGCCCCATTTGTTGCACTCATTGTGTCCTTGGGCAAGACACTTATCCCAACTTGTATGCTGGTGCTAGTTGGAGGGGCCGGTGGTGCAGGTACTCAGCAGCCTGGCTTCTGTCACCCCAGGGCAGCTGTAGCTACGTTGTAGCTCATCCCTACCAGCGTGTGAATGTGTGTGTGAATGGGTGAATGACTGGTTGTGTTGTAAAGCGCCTTGGGGGGTTGCAGAACCCTAGAAGGCCCTATATGAAATACAGGCCATTTACCATTTCACCATTATACATTAAATTAAGTGTTTCTTAAGGACCAGGATTGGACACCAATGATCAAGACTTTTGTCTTCTGTTCCAAACTGCACCATCCTTTCAAACATTAAGTTAAATGAGAAATCTTGTGTTATAATGTCAATCTTTGTTAAATCAATAACAACAACAGGACCATGTAGGTGATGCTTCAACTTACAGATTCTACTTGAAATGAAACCCGAAGATGCTGGTTTCTCCCCACCGTGTCTGATAGGGAAAAAAAGTAGATTACACACAGGTAAACAAAATATCTGAGGAGAAAAAATAAGCAATGTGGTTTTCAAAATAAAAATGTAAATGATATTTAGAGCCCATGTAAGTGAGAAAATGACAGAACTGTAGCAATAAACAGGTAGCTAAAGGTGATGCTACTTCTGTGTCTGAATTACAGTAATTAAGCGTCTGCCTGAGTTGGTAAACACACAAGTGACTGAACGAGTGAATAACACACAGATCAAGACAGCCTGACTGGCAGCTGAGTAAATAGCTCACCCTGTGAACTGAAACTTAAACATTCAGGGTTAAGAAAAAGATGGATAATACAGGTAAGCAAGCACTAAACCAAGTGGCAGAGGAAACAAAAAAGACATAGGCAGGCAACATGGCAGATAGACGCCTGAGAGAGGAGCGAGGGACAAGATAAAACAGGAGTGATGGAGAGCATATCTCCAGGCAGCGACACAAGGAATTACTGTAATAGTTTCTGTCACTCCTCCTCTCTGCGTTTCTCCTTCGCTCTTTATCTCCCTCTCTGTTTTGTCCCAACACAAACATGCCTTTCATGAGGAGTGCATCTTTTTCTCAGAAGCACTTGAGAGACTGTGTGTGCGTGTGTGTGTCTAAGGATGAATGAGAAAGTAAAAGATACATTTTAACTTTGTGCATCTGATCTGTTAGAGAAGAAACATGTTTTAACTGTTTTGAGTTAGAAATATTTTTCATTTGTTTTCATTGGCAGATACGTTAGCCCCCCCCCCCCAAAAAAAATATATAAATAAAGAATCTACAACCCCAACCAAATGAGTAACATTTTTCCACGCATTGACTCAACATAAGTTCACTTTATATGCAAGACTGCAAAATTCCACTGGGCTCCTTAAAAGGTCACTTGGAGGAAATGAATACATTTTTTTGTTCCCGTGACAAAATGTTAAAATAATCACGGTGGTTTATTATGGCTACCTAAAAATTGAACATGTTGAGATTAAAGCCTAATTTATGCTTCACCGTCTGCGTCAGTACATACACACGTAATGCCATGATCCGTCATTGCAAGAGCTCTCCAGCAGGCATGCAAGGACGGAAGGAGTCAAGCTCTCTTTCCTAAACATCCGTCCAACGAGACGGAGAGCGCAAGCTCGTGATTGGCCAGGACGCCGCTTTCTTTAAATACGTCCCCAGCACTACTGCCACCTCAAAAAATAAAAAGAGAGCCGAAGATATCTATTGGCAGACAAGGAGCAGCTTGAAGGATACCTCGCGGAAAAACTCTGAAAATATGAACGTTTATTCACGTAGCAAGTGTTTTATTCGTGGACAGAAATGACAGGAAACGTGGGTTTAGAGGTGGCAAGCGCATTAAGAGGTGGAGGAGAATGAGGGACAAATTTCTCCGTGTTAAAAAGTCTCTGAAATACAAAAAAGCACAATAAAAACTGCAAATATAAACTGTAAATGTAGCTCATGAGAAACGTTTGTGTGTCCTGTAGCCAATCACGTCAAACATCCTTAAATTGAGATGTTTGTAACTTTCAGGATAATTAATTAATAATTAATAATGACAGCAAAAAAAGAAGAAGAAATCTTGTAGAAATTAACATTTCAATAGTAATCCTTGATGGTAAAACAATCTAAAGAGCATTAGATTTTTTTACCACCACATCACAGTTTTTATTTTTAAAAGCAAAATGTTTTAGTGTGAAAAAGAAAAAGGGTATCCACAAGAAGATTTCCCATGCATTTTTTTCAAACACGCTGAAAATGTTGTAGCTTTGTTTGTTGTTCAACAGGAAATTTTATTCTTCCACAAAGAAGCCTGTTTTTTTTCTCTCCAGTGTCTTAGAAGCTCTATGAAAAATTTGTTTTTTTGTGGGAAAATTTCACAAATTAGTTGTTTAGCACATTTCATTTATTTAACAGATCAAAAACATTTTTTTCTCTTATGAAAGCTCCATGGACATCTTTTGGTTTTTGTTTTCATTTTCCAGTTAGTATTGTATAGATTCTCTAAATCTGTCACAAACTGAACCATTTTACTGTGCTATACCAATCAGCATGCAATACATTGGTCAAATAAAGACAAAACAAAACTTTTTGGCTTGTAGACACATATTTTGAACTCCAATTTTAACCTACATTTTAGAGTAAATGTGTTGATTGAAAGCTGAAGAAAGAAAAACATTTATTAAATAGAAAACAATGCCAGAAATAAGTGGCTGCAATGACATCGTTGTCCAAATTGACATTTATAGATTTATACAAACATTGATAATGAATGATTATCAACAATTTGCAGAAAAAACATAAAATGGTATTCTATTTTCTGCAATCAAAGCTGTTTGTTTGACATGTCCTTGTCATTTGTATTTACTATTATGAACAAACATTTCAAACCTACACCCTTCCACCTGCTCCAATCGTCGAAGAATAAAAATGTCTTTATATTGCATTAAAGTATTTTAAAGTGCTTAAGAGTGACCTTCAACTCACCTATTCCTTCTCCATCGTCCCAGAAAAATGAACCTTGAGCTGTCCCAGTGTCACTCAGGGCAACAAGGAGTCCTAAAGGATTCTTTCGACTGAAAGAGAGAGGACAGAGAGCTACGGCAGAGTGCCAAAGGACTCTATCTATTTATACCTGCTGCACAAAACAAATAAATTATCATTCCAGCTGGGAGGATCCACCTGATCAAACCGCTGCTGGAATAGTCAACATCGCTCTCTCTCAAACTCACTGCCACTTCATTTTCACACACTGACAATCTTATGTGACATGTACGTGACTAAGTGTAGGTCCAAAATGGCAACTTACCTACAAGCTATTACCATTACTGTTATGATACCATAATAACTTTGTCTTGGTGGTGATATATGAAGCTTCACAGTAATTATGAAAATGTTTGCAGCATGTCAGATATGCAAAGAGATAAATAAACATGTAAAAACCTGTAAAATGGAGTATTATATAATCTGCAGAATGTTGGGTTGCATTTGTAAGAATAGATAAATTCAATTAATATTATTTCATAAATAGAATAATTTAATAAGACTTGATGTAACTAGGCAGTCTGCAACGTTTGGATCCAGAACCAAAATTTAGCTTTAGCTCATTTTAGCTTTGATAAAGAATGACTTGAAACACAGTGATCACCCAAAGACTAAGGTAGACTGGCTATCGGGAGCACCGGGACATTTCCCAGCGGCCTGGCTGCTGAACTGGCCCCCCTCGCTTGAGCCACTAACCACCAGAGTCTCCCCACCCCCCTTCGCTCCAACAAGCCCTTTTTAGAAGACACATCATGCCGGCAAATCAGCGTAATACTGCCGCCAGCGTGTTTTATGGCCGCATGGCGATGCAGGAATTTTCCGGCATTCGTTCCGCCAAGCTTGGTAGTAATATTGCTGCAACGCTGGACTTATGAATGCATATTACGCCTTGACGCAACAGAGGGTGGTGTCATGATCACATGGGGAGTTACTTCCGGAAACTATATTAAAAATGAAAGTAAACACGGGCATAAGTTTTGCTTTAGTTAACAGAATCAGCTGAGATGATAAACTGGGGGAGCGGCTTGTCAAAAGAACCTAAGGAGCGCGGCTTTGATCGCAATAAAACGCAAGTTATGTTCAAGCTAAACGTAAGTCTGCGGCAGCGCAGAGACCGCCCCCATACCCTCTTTATACCGCCATCATGTAATCTTTTGTAAAAAGGACATGATTGCGCCACATTACCGCCACCGTCTGACGGCTTATAAACGACCTTATGCTCCCAGATGCCGCCTCAGCGTTGCGGCAAATTGGCGGCATTGTTTTATAAAAGAGGCTACAGAGAAACGGCAGCAACGTCTAGTCTGCGCTAACTTGGAAAGAAGTTCCTGAATTATTGTCCCAGTCCGCCCCTGCCCAAAGTTATTGTGATATTTACGTTACAAAAATGTTTGGGATTTTCATGTTGGAAGATAAAATTGTATCATTAAATATCTTACAAGTAAGTTACTCAAAATTAAAGCAATGCCTTTGAGTGATAAATGAGTGACGTTGCTGCTTCCTGATGCACATACAGTGTCCTTCAGTATATAATCAGAAGATGAGTCTGAGTTTTTCCCCATTCCTTGACATAAAAATGAGAATTTGTCAACAGCAGAATGTAACCTTAAATACAGTTTAATGAACTTAAATTCAGAAAAGTGACACCACTTGCTGAGTCTCGTGTCGTGTTAGAGGATTACCTGTAATACGTGGTGTTCTCTGGTTTCTGCCAAGGTAAAATATATCCTCCTCTAACATGAAGGTTAATGTGGTTCAGTGGTGTTGACATTTTCACCATTTTGCCACGAACCCCAACATCCTTGGCCTGATGGAAAAATATATATTTAGATACTACAATAAAAGATAAACTACGATTGATAAATGTACTTTTATTTTGAAATTGAAATACTAGTGCTACATTTTTTTTTCTCTTTGAGTGTTTCCAACTTTGTGGTTTGTCAAAAATTTAGTTTAGACTGAAAACAAATTTCACTTGTTAGCATTTGACCAAAATCATTCTTCTCTATGATTCACAGTCCATCAATAATGCATTATCCAGGACTAGCAGTTACTTACTGTGTGGTAGTCATACCAGCGGGCATTAGGAACATAACCTTCCACCTCAATCAAGCCCTTTTCATAAGAAAATTCATAAAAAAAAACATGTTACACAAAAAAGAGTGAAACATTAACTAACAGTTCGATTATGAGGTGTTGAGAGGTAAAGAAAAAGAATGATGTACAAATATATATGCATACTTTTTCTAGGGCAGGGGTGATAAGTAGAGCAGGTCCCCAGAGGAACTGTTTGTAGATGTCCCATGTAGTTTTGTCATTCACAAACCTGTGACACACGCACGCACACACACAAAAAAGCTATTAAGCCTGGCTGAAAAGCCATGTTGCTAAAACTCACTCATGCATCCTTAGCTCTAACGAATTCTTCTACTAGAATTCAGTGGTTTGAAGATGCAAGCCAAATAACTCTGCCAGATTCATTCCAGCAGCTTTTTAAATACCATCTGTGACTTTGCAGGAGTCTCTTCAAATGAATAAATACATTTTTTTTTCCATACAATTTCACCCATTCTCATCTGGGAACAGCAATGTGCAGTGGTGGCCTTCTATACACTTGGCCTTCAGAAAGTTTTACCAGAAATAAAGGGCAGTGCTAAAAATAAAACAGCAATGAGCTAAGATTTACTGAGGAATTCTGTATGTGTGTGTGTGTGTGTGTGTGTGTGTGTGTGTGTGTGTGTGTGTGTGTGTGTGTGTGTGTGTGTGAGTGAGCTTACTCATGCAACATTGGTCTGATGACTGTGCTTCCTTTAGTGTGAGCCTCAAACATTAGTGTGTACAGGTAAGGCAGGAGAGTGTAACGGATGTTAAGGACATCGCGAGATGATGCAGCAAATTCAGAACCCCAAGCAACAGGATCTTGTCTCTGATGAGGAAAAAAATGCAAAGTTAGACTGCTTTTAACTTTTTGTCCTCAATGAAATTATGTCTTTATATCTATGTCTATTATTTACCCTTTCTTGCACGAATTATGAAAATTTAAATCAGGAATGTTTTTACTGATTTTTTTATTCATCTTTAGGTAAGAATGAAACAAATTTCAACTTATTTTTATAACATTTAATTTAAAAAAATTATTATATGTCCACTTCAGTGGACAAAATGCATTCTGAACATGAAATATGTTGGTTTGACTCACTAGAGTCAAATGTGGAGGCTCAAATGCAACAACAACATTGCTTAACAGCAAAAAAATAAATAAAAATTTGAGTAGCTGTCAATTGTAATGACGATAAAGTGTGAAAGTCTGTTAGCATTTTGGTCTTGTGAAATCAAAAATGTATATAAAGGTATATGTAAGTATTTCTTGTATAGGCAATGAAAGATTTTGGAAATATTTTCTTTCTTTTTTTAACCCTTCCTAATACATTTAGATTGTGTACTTATAAAGAATATGCAAACCACTGACACACACTAACCTAATTTTAATTGTTTATTTTCTTAACAAGGAGTGGGCAGAAAAAGAGCTCAGGACATCCTGTGATTTATTCATTTATTTTTATATTTTATTAATAGATTTTGGCTAAAAACATTCATTTTAGGGACTTACAGCAAGGATAATGATCAGTCTGTTAAAGGACACACACACGATCATGAAGATTATCAAGTGAAGCATGTCATGACCATATGGTCCTCTTCATGATTCTGTTCGTATCATAGTGTGTAGCATATGCGAGACGCCTAGTGATTTTTAAGCAAGTGTAAATCTGAGGCAGCTTTGCTTCCTCCCATTTTTCCACTTCAATCAATTATCATATCACGCTCTTAGAAAATGACATAAATAATGTGAACACAGAATGAGATGGCAGATATTTTTTGTTCCCAGTTTGGTTATATTTGATCATGATTATTACCTGTAGCCCGGATAATTAACTGCAGTGCAGTGGTGACTTAGTGCAGACATAACATATCTTAATACAGGACAATTTCCATTATCTCATCACCTAAGGAGTTTACCAGATTATCATTTAATTTTCTGAGGAGATTTACAGCCTTGTAATTATCCGGAGACACTGGAATTCTATTTGCCTCAATTTTCACTAACCTCCTTCAGCACCTTTAATGCTGTGAAAACAAATGTGATCACTGGAAAGTAATAGGTTGTGAGTGTGTGTGTAAAGAAAAGACAGAGGCCTGTAAATGAATTTGGATAGAAAAGTGTGTACCAGTTATTAAAAGGACATTTATAGCTAATAATATCCTCAAGCTTGTGTGAACGCTAGTAGTTTATTTATAGGCAGATGTTGGCAAGTCATTAGCTTAATGAAGCAACTAAATGTATGCATGATAAGGGGCAGCTTGTGGTCAGATACATGTTGTATGTTAGATTTGTTGTTGCTGCAGTTTTCACTACTGCCCAATGGATGGTGACAATGGGCTCTTTTGTCTACTGCATTGTTACATCTGTAAAATACTGTTTTCTTTTCTGTCATTTAAAATGTAAATTTCAGTGTGCAGGTGCCCTTCTGTGATTGGTGGACGACGGCCGTGAGAGTCCCTGATTGGGTGACTGGGAGGAGCAGACCTTTTAGGAAGAACCTGATCACAAGCAGCTGTGTTCCCCCATTCTCTAACCATGCCAACCAGTCACCATTTCATTTGTGCTGAGCTTTGTATGATTAGATTGTGCCCTGTGAAATTTATAGAGTATTAGTTTGAGGATTTGTAGGGGTAAGCTGCCTTTTATTTTGAACCCCAATTTTCTCCTGTTTTGATTAGACAGGGAGATAAGTTTTGTTTGTCATTTGGTTCATTCCTTTTGTAGGTCAGCAGGGTAAATTTCAGTTAGAGGTGTTCGACCTGAGGTTTTAATTCTATCTCGCCCTTTGTTAAATGATTGAGTCCTTAGTTTTTTTTGTAAATCTTGTAAATACATCATAGTAAATAGTCTTTTTGGTGTGGTTGTTAGAGATCGGTGGTGAATGGAGAACCAATCCTTCATGTTATGACTTGGCCTCTCCTAGACAGGTCATAACATGAATTGGGGGCTCGTCCGGGTTGTAACAAAGGACAAGACGTTTGAATGACTCATCACCAGAAATGTTCAGTTTTTAAGTTCTTGTAGTCATAGTGATCAAGCAGCAAGCATAGTCAATGTGGTTAGCAAAATCTGAACTCCACTTATCTGTTAGGGAGCTAATCAACCCTAGCAAACCGGTAAAGTGACAAAAAATTGTAAAGGCAGAAAATGGACACAGAAGATATGAAAAAGTATTTTTTGTCATTTGAATAGCAGACTAGATACTTTGAAAGCAGAGTGATGCTTGAGATCACCATTTCTTCTTTAGCCACTGTTATTTGCAAGGGAACATGCCGTCCTCATTGCTTTGCACCAAAAAGAAAGGGTTTGCTGCTAAATCAAACTTGTGTCAGATCATCATAAAATGTGACGAAAGCCTGGGGTGCCCAAGAAAGTCCAGCATATGTCAAGACCATCTCATAAAGTTGACTCAGCTGTCGGAGCTACACACATGGTGACTTTAAAACTTTAGAGGATGATCCAACATGCCTGGATCAGTTAAGGAATAGCCTCTTCAGCATGCTCCTAAGTTTTACAGAGGTATGTTAAGGCCTTGTTGATTCAAATCAGGTGTTTGTAAGAAAAGACAGTTATAAAACTTGCAGGATTGTGGCCCCCAAGAGCCAAGATTTTGCACTTCTTTATTACATGACTGACCAGAGCAAATTTGGAAAACCTTTTTAGGTGTGAAGGTAAAAAAACAGATGCTGCTGCTCTACTCCTTGTACTCATCAAATTGGTCAGAATGTGTTTAATGTAATGTGTGTGTGCACACACGTGTATATGTAATAGATTTATTTTTTTCATCCTAGAGACACTCACTCGCATCCTTGGCACATGCTGTAAGCCAGTATCATGTTGCCACAACGATCCTACTATGTACGCCAATGATTCTGCCATGCCCTGGGTCTTATTTTGCCATGACTCTCTTGTACTGTGTAAGACTGCCAATACACGCGAGAAGATCTTGCCACACAAAGCTGCTGGCGAGATGGGTTTGAAGCCTAGGCACAAGGCCAAAATGGAAGGTCCTACTGAAGATTCTCAACAACTAAGCCACACTGCTACATGCAGGCTTCCCCACATTGAAACATTGCAACCATATCCCCCACTTTCTATCCATGACTAAGTTATTCTGCTACTGAGATGATTATCCACCATGACCTGATTACAAAGGGTTTTTAACATGTTGAAAGCCACTGTGGACCTTTTATGAGTAAAAAGAAAGAAAACATCCACTACATGCATACACAGCTGAAGAACTTACCAATAACAAGGACATTCTAGTTGATTGCTTTTATAGTCGCTACCAAGTCTTTTATAATCTTCATTTGAGACACTGGACATCTTTGAGTCTTATATGTCAAATATTAAATGTTAATTATTAGCACTTCATTAAATCAATAATTTATGGTGATGTTTGTGTTATGCAAAGGCTACAATCATTAATGGATCAAAACTTTCCTCAGTTTTATAATCCATTCTGAAATAGTACTTAGTCGTGTTGTTAACGCACACAAATTATACCCTCATTTAAAAACTTTTTGAGAAAAGCTAAATTTCCTCATTTTGAGAGATCTATAGGACGACCATGACCTGTACGACTGCAGCAACATGTAGGAGACTATTTCTTGTTTAATTAATTCTGCACTGATATGACAGCAGGCCTTGCAGTGTGTCTGTAGTCCACTAAAATTATCTGTAGATCAATACTGAAAGTTGTCTGAGGGCAAAGGGACACTAGAAGTGCTGAGAGTGAGTCTGCAAAAACTGTGTTTTGGCTCTCTCTCTTCACTGTATCTGACCCAGCTCCAACCTTCTACCTTTGTTCTCATCGTGGTACATTTTCCCCTCCTTTTTGGTGCATGCATGTGTGTGTAGACTTCTCTATACTCTAATATAACATTTATGTATATATATATATATATATACACACACACATACATACATTTATATGTATGTATGTGTATATATGTATGTATATATACATACAAATATATATATATATATATATATATAGTTATATATATATATATATATATATATATATATATATATATATATATATATATATATAGTCTTCATTGACTTGTGTCCCTGATCTTGTCTCATCTTACCTACATATGTTAACTCATTTTATCCTCTGATAGTGCCTTTTGTGTTAAATTTCTATTCAGTCATTATTGCATGATCAGAATTAACGTGTGTGTGTGTGTATATGTGTGTGTGTGTGTGAATGCGTGCATGTGGGCGTGTGTGTGTATAAAGTAGAGGTTAGGTGTTGTGTAGTGTTACCCAGATCACCTTGAGAATTCAATTATATCCCCCACTCTATGTTGTTAAAAAGCATAGGCACACACACACACACACACTTTCACACAATAGTGCCCTGTCTAGTATTGCAGACTTCGGTGTGAAGAAATTTCGCCTGGTGGGATCGATCTCCGGACGGGCGTTATTGGATTTCTCAGATGTGTTCCAACACTCTTAAAGGTCACTGCTAAGATGAATGCCAACGACACCACACAACCAAACAGGACTACTTTTTTTTCCATGTGCTATTATGGGTGTGTATATATGTATGTCTGAGACAAATCAAAAAAGAGATTACACAGGAATCAAGCAAAAAAGAATTCACATTATTTTTCAATGGGCAGGATTTGGAAGAAATTCTTCAATTTCAGATTGCAATCTTCGTTTTATCTTGTTGCAGACATATCTAAAAAAAGGTTGTAAACATGAATAGTTTCCAAATCCAAAAATAACTTTGTGGACATGATACCTTTATCATAGCACTTGTACTAGAGATTGTCCAATATTATCGCTCTATCATTAATAACTGCCGAAATTGGCATTAAATTCTAATATCGGTATCGGTTTTCAGTCTTTTAAAGCAACATTCTGCAACTTTTACACCTTAAAATTATGTTTTTTTGTAAAGTTTTTGCGTCATACTATTATCTATTATGTTCATTTTCATACCTGTGATAGTGTTGGGGGATCCCACGTCTGTTTACTGCGCTATACAGTTTTTGAGCTTCGGGTAGCCGCCGGAATTACTGACTGGGTGTCGTTTTACAGCATCATATGGCAAGCCAAAGGAATAAAAAAAGTGCGCGTTCTAGACGCGCGTTATGTCCACCAAAACGCGCGTCTTGAACGAGCGTTTTGGCGGACATAATGCGAGTTTAGAATGCGCATTTTTTTATCCCTTTGGCTTGCCATAATTGTATAACGTAGACTCGCTGTTTAGCAGCGGCAGATTCACCAAAGAAAGCTAGAAATCCCTTATCAGAGGAATATAGGAAAAGAAAAGGAGAACGTGATAGAAAAAGAGCAAAGACCAGAGTTATTATTGGGCCGTCTATTCCTCGCTGGAGAGCTCTTTTAGAAAGAAAGGCATGAACTACAGACTCTAACCTAGCCATGCTGCTAATGGCTAGGTAAGTAATAAATGATTTCACCAGGGTTATTGTGTTTGGTTGGGCATAAAGTTGTTATACAGTCCTGATGTGTGGAGGTGGAAAAGTTTGTTTTCGTTGTTTTGCCTGACATTAGGAATGTAAACATGCCTTTTATGCCCGAGAGAGATATTTGATTTTAGGACAGTGACGTTACGCAGCAAGCCTCATAAGGTCGACAGAGACCATATAACTGCGAAGTTGCAGAATGCTGCTTTAATGACACGTTTACATGCCATACACATATTACACATCAAACTCTTCAGCTACTTCTCCGCTCTCTCAAAATGTCAAAATATGACAGATCAGAGGTAAAGTGTTTTGAGATATTTTAGTTTATGTGGCACAACTTGTGAAATAGAAATCTGGCCTGTGTAGTGAACATATGCTGTCCTCACAGCATGTAGCTATGTGTAACTAGACAGCTAACAAAAGACTAAAACAAAAACAAGAATCTTTACCCAAGGCACACGTTTCTTATCTCAAGCTCTTTATAAATGTTTTATCGCTGTAAATGCAATAAACAGAAAAATAAAAAATACATTACTAATACATCTTAGCGTAACGCTTAGGGAGAATGAGATCAAGCTGCAGAGGAGACAAATTAAACATGGCACTATTCCTGTTACTAACTTAATGTAATTGTCATTTTGCACAGACAATTTTAAAATAGCATTTATGATAGGAGATATGTGATGTTGGTAACCTAAAATGTTTTAGTTTTTTCTTTTTTTTAAGAAGGGGACACAGCATATATCAGTATCGGTTTATATCGCTCGTTAAGTTATTTTGACAATCCGCTTCTAAAGGTGTCTGTCCTCCACAGTCCCTGTAAGCTGTCAGATGATCAGAGCTCCAGCTCTAACAGAGAGAAGCTCCAGGAGCGCTGCATCGCTCTAGTTTATCATCTCAGATGATTTTGTTTAAAAAGTGAAACTTATGCCCGTGTTTACTTTCATTTTCAATATAGTTCCCGGCTGGAGCTCGGCATTAATTCATGACGTGATCATGACACCACCCTCTGTTGCGCCAAGGCATAATATGCATTTACAAGTACTACCAAGCGTGGCAACACAAATGCCACAAAATTCCTGCAACGTTAAGTGCCACCATGGCACGTTCATAAGGCAATATTACGCTGATTTACCGGCATGGTGTGTCTTATAGAAAGGGCTTATGAAGAATGTATCCTTGAAGTGGTTGGCAGAATTGTTTGTTTGTTGGAAACCCTGGTACCAGCATTGTTGTGGTACATCAAATGGCCAAAATCACAGGGATTTTATGAAACATAAGAAATCCTGCTCAAATTATTATTATTTTTTTCTTAAAAAAAAGTTTTCAACTAAAGTACAGCATTTAAATTAACCTAATACAACTGTATTTTGTTTCCTTCCTTCAGCAACAACTGTAGTAGACCATTAACTTAGAAGTCAGACTGACTAAACACAGCTGGGCTGGCAGTCAGCTGGACCTTTTCTATAAAAACAGTAAAACTCTGCAGCTACAAATGGCAACGTTTCAAGGACAAACTATTGGCAAGACAACAGTGGACTGAAGGATGAAGCCATCTTTGCTTTAGAAAACACATTTCTACTGATATTTTTATAAGTGCTACAGGAGACTTGAGTCACTAACCGGACTACCCTTGCCATTGTGGTTGCGTGAGTATGGATAGAAGGCACCCAGCTGCATCCAGCGAAGACACATCTCATATTCTGCTTCGTCAAAGAACCCACATATGTCTGCCCCGGTCTGAAAGAAAGTGACAGACGAGACATTAGGGAGCAGATGCAACTACAAAGAGCATGTTCAAACCACTGAGACTATTGCTGCAAGCATCATGTTTTTCTAGTATCTTTATGTGTAATGACACTTTGGCTACACTGGAGGCAATGCTTCCCCCTAGAAAGATCAATAAAATGTCATATTTTAATTACTGCAAGACACAAAGAAGATTATAAAATGGACTGTATGCAAGAAAGGGAAACTGAATAAAAAAATAAACACAAAGACAAAGGGGCAAACAAATGCAAAATTTTAAAGGTCTAAGTAACGTGTAAGACCTCTTTGTTTTTAACTAACATTATAGGTCCTGACAGACTAGCCAGGCCAGTCGGTATGGAGTGGAGCTTGTGATTAGGTGCTTCAAATATTATTTAGAGATTTTCTTTGATCTGCAGGTCTAGCAAACAAAACAGGATCAGCCAGGCTGCTGTAATCCATTTACAGAGGACAAGGTTGCATCAATAAGATTATGTCTTGTCAAAACACAGATCAGATGTTGATACTTACGTAAGAAATGCCAAACAGACTAAACTCCATCATGCCTGCAGAGGAACAAAGGTACTTGGTTTTTGGCAGAGCTCTCATGCTGTCAGATAAACTATCACATATAATAGATGCTTATATACCTATAATAGATTTGAACAGCTGGTCCCATTTGGAAACGTTGTCCCCAAGCCAATGCCCAGCCCATTTTCCACTGGAGGGGAAAGTTGACCGGGTCACCACTATTCCTCTTTTACCTGTCACATCTAGCAGGGCACTGCACACAAAAAGAGACGTTAACAGATTCCTCTTTAACAGCAGACTTACCCACTCAAGCATTTCTACTTTTCATAGGTTATAGAAGTGAATTAAGCAATTACATGTATTCACTAAAATCCCATCGAAAATTATTCAAAATCATAATGATGACATTAAACAATCCATAAATTACAGAAACCAAGCTACAGGTCTGAGTACTCCGCCCGCAGGTTCCTCTGTAGATCACTCCATACTATCAACTTCCTATAGTGAGAATCATTTTGCTAAAAGGACCTGTACAATTTCACATTGGCAAACATTTACATAAAGATTTGATAAGACCAAATGTTTTGGGAGAAGAAAGTACAATCTTGTACTTAGTTTTGCTGTCCCTCATGGCTGGAGTTTGCCTAAATTTTCTTGGCTTTCTTGGCTAGACCAACATGCTGAGCAATTTTTTTTGCTTCCACTACGGTTTTTAGATTTCTAGGCTAGTGTTTATGTATTTCAGAGTCATTTTAACACGGACAAATGTATCTCTGTATTCCCTCTTACTGTGAACATCTAAACACATTCACACAATATCCATATTTTTCCTCCAATGGTATTTTTTCCTTAATTTTTCACACAGTATTAAAGCATTTTTATGTCAGTAACAAATCTGCAATTTGTTCAAAGTTGCTTTTTACATTTGTGAAGTTAGTCAAGAAAAAAAATCTTTGCGTAGACTCAAAACAACATAAAAAACCTCTATGAATGCACATTTTTCTGTTTTCCTTTCAGGGATTCTGTACACATGTAATCACAAACAGGCCAAAAACATAGTTTGTACTCACTCATAGGTTGGTTTGGCATGGGACCACCCATAAATGTTGTGGACATCATAATGTCTGACTTTCTTCCCGTTGCTAAGTATCTGCTCACTGTTCATACACAGAGTCTTATGGTTTAACCCAAACTCTTTGGATTCCAGGGCTGTAGGGTGCACAAACACAAATAGTATTTTAAAGGATAGAATTCTCTATTTCTAATTAAGGAACCAACAATTACTTTGAAAGATCCTCACGTGGCATATAAGGTGGGTTTTCTAGGAGGGGATCCCCAAGACACTTCCCTCCAACTGTGCCATGGACAAAACTAGCTGGTTCATTCATGTCCTTTTGATAAAGAGAATACAAGTTGTAAATAAGTAGGCAATGCTTGCATTGTCCCATTTTCTTTTTTATTTCTTCTTTATTAAACTTACAATCCAAATGCCATCAAACTTTGTTGTCTTTGTGTAGAAATCCTTGATTTCTTGGAGCCACCATGCTGCTGTCTGAGCGCGGAAGAAGTCTGGGAATGCAGCGTATGACCTGAAGAGCTGGAAATTGGGAGACTCCAAAAATCAGGAAATAAAGTGCTAAAATAATATGAACTAAACAGCCATATTATTAAAACCACCTGTGTAATATTAAATAGGCTTTTCATGAATGGCCAAAATTGCTTGGGCCAAGGAAAACGTTTGGTACTTATACATTAGTGACATGTACTATAATTTCAGTCTCATTGATGCTTTCCTAGCTTAACATAACATAGCAATAAAATGGCCTGTATTTGATATGGCATCTTCTAGGGTTCTACAACTAATAAAATCAGCAGTGATGCCCTCTTTGCATCTTAGCTAAACCAGCTCAGTGGCCTCTGAGTGTCCGCCCTGAGACTGGGAGATTGTGGGTTCAAATCCACGATCGGGTTTAAAAAAGACTTTAAAAATGGGACCTAATGCCTCCCCGCTTGACACTCAGCATTAAGGGGTTCAATTGGGGGGGTTAAACCACTAAATGGTTCCAGAGCGCGGCTGCAGCTCACCGCTCCCCCAGAGGATGGGTCAAATGTGGAGAACAAATTTTATACAGTGTGACAACCAATGGGACTTTAACTAACTTTAACTAGGGGTTATAATGACGTGGCTGACTGCTGTATGCATACTAGTTATCAAAAGCTTAACATTTTCTAATTATTTAGTGCTATCACAGGGGAATAAGTAAAATGTACCTGTACTTGGATATCCCAGTCAAGGGTGTCATTCACAGTGACATTAGGGAAATCAGGCCAGACCTATGGACAAAAAAGTCTAGATTCATAACGATGTAAAAAATCATCACATTTTCTCTCTGAGTTGTTCTTTATTATCACGTCTAAGAAATTATTTTGACTTTAATTTGCTCTCAATTATTTCATACCTTTCCCCACACAATGTCATTACTGATGCTGCTGGGCCATTTGATGAAGACATCAGCTGCTTTTCCTCTCTCAAAAGCTGGATAATTGGTCTCATTGCCTGAAATGGCTGGATCCTGGAATGACATCCACCAATTGAAAAATTGTATGTATGCTAAGTCTTAAATTCATGCTAATAATATATTTTAATGTCATTTTTTTAGATGCACAGGAAAAGTGGATGAAATGGCAAATTGATTGAAATCTGCCAATATTGTTTAACGTAACTTTACGCTGTCCTGTCTTTGACATCTTTTTTGGATGTAGGATGTAGTTATGGCATTTTGTTAGTTAGCATACATTTGTCACTGGTTAGATATACAAATACATGATTGCAACTGCCTGAGAATAATGGTACCAAATATTAATAAAATATATAGGAATGCAATGTTTTCTCCTAACAGTAAGTTCATAAATCATCACTTGTGCACTGCAATGTAAAGCTATTACCAGAATGAAGATGAACCTCATGCCTTCTGCCCTCATTGAGTCAACCAGGGCAGGCAGTCCTTTGAAATCTGAGTCCAGGACGAAGTCAAGCTGACGCTCCAAGTAGTCAATGTCTGCATATTGCACATCCTGCAGCAGAGGTTGGTTAAGACTAGTTAAGACAATCGTATGCTAACTTAACTGAAATGTTTGCAGAAAACTCAGCTAATGAGGGTTTTAGGTGACAAAATAGAATATAGATATATCTGTTTTCCTATGATGTGTTGCATGTGTTATTCCAATGAGGACAACACTTCATCTGCTCAGCTTGTTTGTTGAGTTTCTGTAAAATTAGCTAGTTGGAAAAGTCTTCCATGTCATCATATTCAAATATTACACGTTTTGTTACAAACTTTGTTCTAAACACAGATTGCCTAAAGTTAATTTCATTCTAAGAGAGCGATCTAAATTAAAGTGGAAAAATATAGCATTGGATTTCCCTTGAAATCACAGGTCACATTTGATTAGGTCAGATTGAATGTTCCCAAGGTAATTTAGTGAGTCTATTTAACTTCATCCAAAAGAGTTCCGACAAGGTCAAATCATCACATCTAATGTAGTTATAGTGCACCTTCAGTAATTACATTGTCAAATCCGGCTGAGTTGCATGTTGGATTTAGCTCTGTTCCACTGATAGCATGTCTTTACAGCCTTCAGTGGACAGGAAGAAGCTTTCAGAACACATTTGTTCAGACAAGGACAGTGAGAGGAATCCTTGGGCTGAGGTACAATCTGAATGAAATTGGTGCCACGACAAGTGCGGGAACACACATACTGGGTTTAAAGTTGTAGCAGATGTTTGTAGGAAGCATTGGTGGTGTTTCCTGACATTTTGTTTCATTGTCAATGTGGTGTTTTGCAATTGATGACACTTTATATAATAGTTGGACAATATTCATAGTGATTTTTATGTGAACTTGCACATTTTTAGACACATGGAAATATTTTGAATATGTAAATTATCACATGATACCATAACAATGTGGTTTTGTGGTATTGGCCTTGGTTTGGGAAACTTACATAGGGTATACCAGCGGCCCTCATGTCTTTGTACAGGCTTTGTATTTCAGAGTCATTGGCATAGCCATAGCGACAGAGCTGGAACCCAAGGGACCAATAGGCAGGTAGAACAGGTCGCCCAATCAGCTGTTAAGATAAAAACATTTCAACATAAAAAATTAGTTCTTTTGCAAAAAACAAAATGAACAAAAGAAGAAAAAACAAACAAATAAATAACTGAATAAATAATGGGACCTTGTCCAGAAAGGTTTTTTTTGTATGTTTGTTTGTTTGTTGTTTTGTGTGTGCATGTGTGTTTGGATTGGCTAAATGAAAGAATGCAATGAGGCAAGGAGGTCCCAGCTGCTCCAGCCCAGGGCCAGACATAAACACACACACACACACACACACACAAATGGAGAAAACTAAAACCCTCAGTAAACTTACTGCAGTGTACTCTTGCACAACCATCTCAGGCGTGGGTCCTAACACCATGTAGAAATCCAGGATGCCTCCAACGGTGCGGTAGGTTAAAGAAGGAGTAGGCTGGAAAGTCACATCTGAGCACAAAGCAAAGACAATCCTGGAGTTTTTTTTTTAATCTATTACAAGGTCTAAAAAAAAAAAAAAAAACTTTTCAGTTTTCCAAGCAGAAAGTGTGAAGTTAGAATATCAGGGGTGCACTACTTTCAATAGGCTGCCAGTCTTTTCCTTAACTTCTAAACTTGCTGTGGGTACTGTGTCAACACCAAAACCTTTCAAGGCTTATAGATAAAAATTAAAGTCAGATGCAGCACATTAAATCATTTTATTCATGATCTACACAAGAGAAAAAAAGTATTTTATTGTTTAAGCAACAAATATCCATGTCTTTATTGTGCTTACGTTTAAAGTTGTGAAGTCCGTCATTGTGTTTCTTGATTTACAATTTGAAGATATAAACACACATGGTGGCTTACCTTTTAACTTATTAAACACTTTCCAAATAAGTACCTAAACATTATTGTGTATATTTGTCAGGATGCATACATTGTATGTGCACATGTAAGCAGATGTTTCTCTCACCCATAGCATTACTGTTTAGTAACAGCACTCCATGAGCATCAGCGGTGTTCTCCAGGCCCATATAGAAGGGATGAACTCCATAGCAGTTCAGCTTATACTGAGGCAGCGTTAAAAGGAAAAAAGAAAGAGAAACTTGTGTCATTGTTGAGTTTGTATTTGAATCTGTGTTCAGGGAAGTGGTAAAATTAATGACATTTCCAACACTTTGTTTTGTCATACTTGTGGATTTAACAGGACATTTAAATGTTTGTGGGGAAACAAACACTGGAAATTAAAATGCCTAGGATATCTTGAAGAAATGCATGTCACTTGCCTCCTTTTATACCAGTTTTAAACCAAGATCAGCTCATGTAGAGAAATTGTGGAGATGTAGCTGTTGTGCACATGTCTTAAAAACAATGAACTGAATGATATTGCAGCATCTCATAGTAAGTAAGTAACTTATCACAGAAAGAGAATCACAAAGTGCTTCACAAAGATCACCAAAAAAATCATAGTCATAAAATCATAAAATGATCTTAAAACAAAACAATAAAATTTCATAAAATAAATTAAAATCAGAAAACACACAATTATAAATTGATAAAACAAATGAATGATGATTATAAATTCAATTTAAAAATAGATTTAAGTAAAAGCAGCTTTAAATAAAAGGGTCTTCAGCTGCTTTTTAAAGGTGTCCAGACTGTCAATAACACGTATGAATAAAGGAAGTTCAATCCAAAGTCGGGGTGCAACAGCCTGGAAAGAGCGATCACCTCAACTTTTATATCTGGTCTTTGGAACTTCTAGGAGGTTCTGGTTTGTGGACCTGAGGGCTCGGGTTGGAGCATAAGGCTTTAACAGGAAGAGCTTGGCCATGTAGAGCCCTGAAAGTTATAGTCAGGATTCTAAAGTTAATGTGTAACCAGTGCAGAGACATCAGAATAGGAGTGATGTGAGCTCTTCTGTTTGCTCCAGTTAGGAGCCTCGCTGCAGAGTTCTGGACAAACTGAAGGCGGTCAAGGGCTTTTTTGTTAAAACATGTGAAAAGTGTCTTACAGTAATCTACAGTAATTATAGAACTCCATCTCTGTGTTGGGGAAGGCCTTAAGCTGCTAACACATCAAATTGTTGCCCAAAATATCTAAAATCAACTGGAATGAAGCCATTTTATGTTTCGCTGAATTGGATTGATTCAAAAAGGTGAGGTGAGCTCCTCTCCTGTAACTGCTTCTGAGTTGATTTGCAGGTGGGCGGAGCCGGAAAGCGGGACAGCTGCAACGGATCTTCCATCAACCGGGCTGGCTATAAAGGGAGGAGTGAGACGCCTTCAACCTGCCAGATGATTACTCACTTTGGGTAGCTCAAGCCACTAACTCGTCTCTAGTAGTCTAGTATATCTAATCGTGTTTTGACTTTGGATTTTTATTTTTTTGACTCCTTGTTCTTTGCATCACTCCGGGTACTCAACTCTCCATAACCCCACTGCTTCCATAACTGCTCTGGACATCACCTCAGGCCACGTCTCCTCTCACCCCCTCTCCCTCCGCTCACCCACCTGGAACACTTGGATTCACTGTGCTCACGCTGACTTCCTGGATCAACCTCAGGCCTGGTATCCCTCCCTCTTGTTCCCAAACCTCCCCATCCGCAGTAAGACTCTTTTGTTCGCTATCCATTATACTCACAGCTGTGACCTGAGTTTAAAAGACTATATTTTCAGACACTGCATCAGAGCTGCAGCCCTCTCACTGACATTGTCAGTGCACCTTTAGTTCAGCCTTTTCTAATAAACTTTGTTTTTTTTATTCCTTACTTGTGGTCCTGTGCATGATTCTGCATGTCTTGGGTTAGGTCAATACCACAAACATGACAAAAAGTTGATGAGTTGTAGATCTAAATCCATTGAAAACTATGTAAAGTCCGTTCAGAGGCTCAGGAGATATTTTGCAAGTAACTGATATGTTTTTGTGCAAATAGCTTGCACAATGTGCTGCACTCAGTATGAGTTGGGGATGTTGCTAAGTGAATTTGTGATATGATTTCTAAAGTCTTTTAGCTTTGGTGACTATAATATAGATGTACATGTTTAACATTAGTTCATGAGCATTATATTATAGTCCATCCAGTCCAGTGTGTCATTAGCTACATCAAGCTTTAGTCTAATATCCTTAAAACTGACTATGTTGTAGCCATTTTTGTGTTCATGTTTATCTTTGGCAGCCCTCTTGAATCAAACTGACTACAAATGTTAATCAGTGTAAAAAGTGCATCCATTGATTGCTTTACAAAAGTTTAATTGAAGTCCAACCAATGGTTCGTGATAGATTTTACTAATAAATGCAAGCACACAATCACACACAGGCAGACAGAAAACAGTTGCCTGTCACTTAAAGGGTTGGCTCTCAGCATCAGCTGTCCTGTCTTGTAATAAAGAGCGTGAATGAGCAATGATGTTGACTGATACTCCTATAAATACTAGGAACATACCAAACTTGAGCGTTTTAGACGTGGATGAAACTAGACAGAGGGTGTAAAGGAACAGTTAGAAAGGTGGCGGAGGAACGGAAATCTGCCACTTTCTCATGTCATCGTCATGCAGCGATAACTCACGAGCATGTCACAATCTATCAGCCACTTGCACTTCTGCTACTCAGCAAGGTGTTAAAGCCCAGCTCAGTGGCTCTGAGGACTGCTTTTGCTTTTTATCGATTTGTTAGGATGTGTGCATTTCTTTTGTGCCATTGAGACCTTGCCATGTGATGCGACGGTCACGGTGTAAGAAAGAAAAAGGTCATGATTTTATCCTCTGACAAAAGGTGGAAACTAGTATCAGTGTTATCACCTTGGTCTGCTCTTTACCAGGAAAAGTACAACACTGTATTCTGTTTTGGACTTTCCTTTCATTTATTTCCTAATTTTCAGATTCTTTTAGATGCCATCAAATACTATAAACAGCCCGACTCTCTCTTGTATTTTTTGTCTTTTTCCCTCCAAACTTTAATCTCCTTTGCTCTCTGAACGCCCCCCGTAACATTTGTGTGAACCCTGCGGAGCTGTCTTGAAAGCTCAGCAATTATGCTTGATAATGCTGATCCAGGTGGAGGGCTCATCCTGTATGGCCTTGACACCATTCGAGGGAAAACATGATGACACTTTAAAACTGCGCCTCATATCAACACAACCATATCAAAGTGACATGACTAAGAGAAAGACAAGTTTACATGCTGCGAGGGAAGGTTGTTTACAAGTCACCTCTGCAGTCTCCAGAGGGTGCGATGTTAAAAATATTCAGCAGTGTTAAAATATTACATGTAAAGAGAAAAATGGCTGAGAAGGAGTTATGGAGGAGGCTGTTGTTTGATGGAGGGGATATGGTGATAAAGGGCTGTTAAAAGGTTGTTTCCCTCAAACTGATTTCTTCTGTTTGCACTGTTTTGTCTCACTATGTTTCAGACTGGCAAACAAATTTCAATATCACATGAGGATAACATATGTACAAAATGCTCTTTTCAAATAAGGATTTAGCTCTCAGTAAAGCAAAAAACAAGCTACCCGACTCAACCTGATTGAAAAAGTAATAGCTCTCTTTGTTAAATCAGTAATTAAATATGATTAGCCTTATTACTTGGAAAGCTGAGTACAGTGTTACTAGCCACATCAATACTTAATTACTGCCAAACCTACAGAATAAAGACATCATTTAAACAGAACACTTATGATGGCATAAAGTAGGCCAAACGATCTCAAAAAGCAACACACATGCACCATTTTTTAAAAAAGTCAAAACCAAAGCTCCCAGAAAAACGTCTAAAGCCCCACGGGCCTCACTTGGTTCCAGTTAAAGTTTGAGTTCATGATGAAATTATAATAAAGAGACGAGGTAAATGGCCTCCTTGGGAGAGTTCCAAGTGAAAAAAACCCCATGTCCTTAAAACACCTCCAGAGTGGCAAATGTTGTTGTTTTTAATTCTACTCAAAGGCGTGGACCAAATTCCCTCCACAAAGATATTAGTGACTCGTTGCAAAGCATTGTACATGCTTGGTTGCAGTTGTTCCAAAAGTGCTGATTAATAAATTATGGTAAATGGCCTGTATTTATACAGTGCCTTCTAGGGTTCTACAACCCCCCAAGGCACTTTACAACACAACCAGTCATTCACCCGTGCGCACACACATTCACATGCTGGTGATGATGAGCTACAATGTAGCCACAACTGCACAACTAAATTAGGGTGGACATTTATGTTTTTGCATCTGATATGAAAATCTATTTGCTGAGCTAAAATATTTCAGTGTGATCAAAAAAAAAAGAAGCAAAAACAGAAGAAATGTAGAAATTGGCAACTGATTTAGTGAGATACTTACACCAGGAGGCTGGTCCTTGGAGAACATACCCCAGGTGTGATAGTTGAGATCATGTTTAAAAGTGGGATGCTCTGTTTCTCCAAAGCCGTAGACAAACTCAGATGAGAGTCGAGTCGACACTTGGATGAACATGTCTGAGAAGGTAAAACCTGGTACAGCCGAGTCCCAGCTGAGAAAGTGAGAGAGGATTAAACAAGTGAGAAAGAGAGTTGGAGGGAATTATTGTCAAAGGCACTTAGTCAAAATGTCTCATATTAAATAAAAATAATACCCCACAGGAACTACAATCTCTGTTATAATTCATACATCTTAATAATTAAAACACAGGCTGACACTTTGAAAAAAAACGAATAAAAATGGAGACCCTAACTACAAAATAATGACACCCTTGCTTTGAGATATGCCCGGAATAGATTCCAATGCTCTGCTGCTTTGCGTGACATCATTATAACTGCTGAACAACAGGAAACTACTTTAGGCATTGACTGCACCAAACTTTCCTGAGCACTTCTAATTTGGTAACAAAACTTGAGGAGTTGAGTCAGCATTGTTACTTTAATCTCACAGGGGGGGGAATAGTTTCAAGCCTGAAAATAGCTGAAAACCATTTTTTCCCCTCTTATGTCTTTCTTTATGGGTTGCTAATAGGAGCATCTATATTACCCAAAACTCACATAAGAAGCCAATTTACAGGGGGTAAACACAGATATATGAATCTTAGATGATAATATAGTTAATGAGGAAAGCTTAGTAGAAGCCAGAGACACATAAATTGTATTTTTTGGTCACTAGTGACTTGGAAAAGCAGCAATTCCAAAATTATTCCACTCCCTTAAAGCTAGTAATGAACCAAATTAATATAAACTGAGAGATTAGTCAAGTCTCACAATGAACAGCAACTTAGACACTCATGAACTGCTTGAACTATGGAAATACTCACATCTTGGTCCCTGTGCTTTTTCTTATGACCTGAATGCCAAAAGGCTGGTTGGTAACAGAAACCTTATAAAGCCTTTTGCTCTCATCAGTCTCAGGAGTTCCAGGAACTGACAGAGGTACAGGTACCTCATAGCGGTCAGATTTGGGGTCCCAGATCTAGACAAAGAGGTGAGTGTTAAGTGTTCCCATGCCTTGATAAAGAGCAATCAACCCGACATGGTTTTTAGGGTTTAAAGGATGGTACAGACCTTGAACTGGAGCATGTCACCAGAGTGATACCAAACCTCAACCCGGAGGTTGGTAATATCCTTGGACTCTGGGCGACCGCTCGTTCTGTAGTTTGTGTTGCGAGTGATGTCGAAAGTCATGCCAGAATCTGTTTCTGTGGCTTTTGTTACTAGGTAACCATAGTCATCTGGATAGTAGCACCACGGGACTTTGTCATTGGTGCTTGGCTAAATAAGGAAGGAACATTAGGCATCATGAGGCCTTTTAGAGAATGGAAGGCTGTAACATCATCACAAATGAGTCATCCCTTTACCTTCCAGATGCAACCCTTGGCCTTGCATTTGGCTTCATCTGCATTTCCTTCTGGGTAGCAGTCAAAACGTTGATACTCTTCAGCCACTGCGTCCCACTCAACCACATAGCTGTTCCCAAGCGTCAAGTTTAGGTTGTGCAGAAAAAGCACCTGTGTGTAGAATTACATTTAAGGAAATAGATCTCCCACAGTTTTAAAATGACAAGCTTCACTATATTCCTCTGAAGAAGTAATTTAACATCCAGGTAGGCACAAACATGGCACGTTTTTATGTGAGCACTGTTCTGCACATTTAATGAACTCGAAGGAATTTTTTTGAAATGGGTCATTCTGAGTCTGCTTACTCTACAATTCTAAACTTTTATAAGCCTGTTTTATAAAACAATGCTGACAATTTGCCGCAACTCCGGTAATGTGGCTCAGTCGTGTTCTTTTTACAAAAGATTACGTGATGGCGTAGGGGGTATGGGGCGGTCTCTGCGCTGCTGCAGACTTCCGTGTATCTTGGACATAACTTGCTTTTTATTGCAATCGAAGCCATGCTCATAAAGTTTTTTTGACAATCCGCTCCTAAAGGTGTCTGTCCTCCACAGTCCCCGTGCAGCCTATGGTGATCTGAGCTCCAGCTCTAACGGAGAGAAGCTCCTGGAGCTCTGCGTCGCTCCAGTTTACCATCTCAGCTGATTCTGTTTACAAAAGTGAAACTTATTCCTGTGTTTACTTTCCTTTTCAATATTGTAGCCAGCCGGAGCTCGGCAGTGACTCCCCACCTGATAATGACACCTCCCTCCCTCAAGCGTTTCGGCAGGAATGCCGCAAAATTCCCGCAATGTCATGCCGCGTTCATAAGACACATCGTTGCAGTAATATTACGCTGATTTGCTGGCATGGTGTGTCTTATAAAAAGGGCATAGACTTCTGTTTTCTGACACTTTTCCTTGAATTTATTTAATCTGGGAACTAAATGCACCATCATAGAGGACAAACATTTGTACAGTAGGTTGCATGGTGGCACACGCGGTAGCACTTTGCAGTAAAACGGTCACATTTTTAACACCTGGCTGCAGCTTTGGCCTCATGCATTTGGTGGGTTTTTATTTGCATACTCTGGTTTCCTCCCACAAGCTAAAAATAGGCATTTTCAGGAGTTTACTATAAAGAAACAAAAATTGAAAAAGTGAAAAGGAAAGTTAAAAAAAGTGCAAAACAGGCCTGGTAAAGGGGGATGCAAAAAATTTAATGATAAGCAAAAAAAAAAGCTGTACCAAAAAAACAAAGCAAACAAAAAACTCCTACCTACGTCCTGTGAATTTTCCTTGTGTCCTGTAAAGATCACTACTCTTTGAGTCCATATGTATCTAATGATTTTTGGCAGCTGTGTGCTATTTTCAAGGCCCAGTCTGGACTTACGAAGACTAATGTTCACGACAAATCGGAGTTTAAGTTTAACAGCACATTTACCCTTCACCCCCAGGAAATGATTACCACAGAGAGTCATTTGATAAATGCACGCTTGTGTGAGTGACCAGAGAGACCTTGAGGATCTATACAAGAGCATCTGCAGCCACATACACATGGGCATGTGTGCACACGCATGAATACACAAGCACAGAGAAAGGAAATCTCCACACTGCTACTTCACTGGGCCTCTTGACACTTCATAAACTCTTGCCTTTTTGCTCATAACCACGAGAGCTTACTGTGGAATCGTAGCTCTTAGTCATTTGCTTTCATTGTTTCTTTTAGTTCCCAGTGCCACACACACACACACACGCACACACACACACACTGACTTGTATGATCCCCGACTAATGTAAACTATTTTCATTTCTTACGTTTAGAAGCCAGCCTTGAAATGCACAGCTATGGTTTCATTCTGGCTGTTATTGAAACAAATGGCAGATATGTGATTGCTGCAGAATTTTTTAGCCTGCATTTCTTCACAAGAGTGCAGCCAGAATTTCAGGATTAAATATGTGAAAACATATCTACTTTGCAGCAACGACTATAAAATTAAATATTAATTTGTTTCTACACTTTAAAATATTCTAAAATATTCTAAAAATGCAATGCATTTACTAACAGAGAAAGAAAAATACCCATTTCATCACGTATTTCACACATACAGTAGACGGCAACATCCTAATAATGAAGCATACAACATTAGCAAATGTACTTGGAATGATTTTCTTGCCTGAATATTGAGTGTAAGTCTTGTGTCCATCGAGCACTGAGGGGAAAAGTCTAAGTCCCTTAGCTGCCAAATGCTTTGCCGTATCTGCTAGCTAATCATTAACTGTATGATGTTCGGTGCTGGTGAGAAGGCTGACAGAAAATCAATTTTTCAATAATTTTTTTTTAAATTGGCTAAAATTGGCAAAGTACCACACACTAGTGATCAGAAATTCTTTGATTTCTGTTATGCTGAAAACTTGCCAAAGGACATCAGAGAGAGAGAGAAAAAAAATGCATATTTCCACTTCATAAAGAAAGAAGACCACCGAATGCATTCAGCAATTACAACATTTAAGAAACAAAGTGTACAAAATACCTAAATGATGCAAATAATTTAACACTTCTTTCCCTTTAAAGATTCACTATGCCTCTTTTTCATAAATTTAAATCATTATCTTGAGCCAGTATAAGCTGACCACAATAGGGGTCAAACAAGCGCAAACATTGGGAGTTTTCTGAATTGCAAGAACTCAGAGACATGATTCCTGCATGTTTTAGATCTTGATCACAGCTGATTTGTTTGATTTAGTGATGAACCGCTCCTGTAGACACTAATGAAGGCTGAGGAGACATTTCAGCAGTTAGATTAAGGTGTTAAAAAGACGAACGCACAGCAAGGAGGGGAGTTTCAGTTTACAACAGTGAATAACTGGATCAACTCAAAAACATGATCATAGATGCATAAAGGTAAGCTAGTCAATGACAGGTCCCAACGAGTGTATCAATCCAAATGTGTGTGTGTGTTAAGATGTAATGTAATATATAATGTAATGCATGATATGCAAGGCACTAAAAAAAGTCGACTTGGTGGATGATCTTTAAAAACCTAAAACAATGCCTTTTTTGCCTGTTTTCAGTTGAAATAAGTGCATTTTTATGAGTTTTAATTTCTTACTGTAACTTGTTTTCACTGTGCCCTACTACAGGTCACAACAAAATCCTGCATCAAGTGTTTGCATATTGAATATTCATCCAAGCAAAAACACTTAAATCCTCATCATTATCACTTTTCATGTGTGCTAAAGAAAAGAGCGTCTGCTATTTTCATTCCAGATATGAATGCATTTGTTTACCTGTTTGGCTGCATCATAGGTTATGCTTGTTACGTTTGTGGTTGTGTTTGATTGGCCTTTATCAGTCACAGTGACAGATGTGGGAGGGACAGACACTCCAAGGACAGTGATGTCCTCAAACTTGAGGTTGTCTGGGTCTTTGTAGCCAGCATGGGTCACCTGCATGGTCAATGCTCCCTACAGGACAACAGACACACTTTATGAATTTAATGAAACAAAACATTTAGAAATCACAAGTATCACATTTATTTCACTGATGTCAATGCTCTGTCTTCTATTTTTACCATTAAAAAAACTGCAAGATGTTAGATAAGGGAACTTATAACTATGCTTTCACTTTTGATATGCTACTTCTGATGTATGCACGTTTGAATGTTTGTTAGCTACAAGTCAGCTAATATTTTATTTCATTTGTTCAGCATCCCCTATCAATGAACTGCAAATTCTGTATTAACAATAACATAACAAAAAGCTTCGACTCTGTCCTAAAAAAGTCAGATCAAACACTGAGAATACCAGCAGAATAGCCAGTGAATAAAACCAAAACATTTCCATCAGACAGCAGTTACAATAGATTTCCTATGTGAAGTCCCTCCAACACCAGAGCGATGCTACACACAGAGCATTCCTCTCATACATTAAACATGTGAGGCGATCCTCACTTCAGTTACTTGATCCAACAAAGCTTTAGCCGCACAACACGGATCAATCAAGCGTGGTGAACTAGACTGAGAAGCCAAAAGCCCCAGGGGATTTTCAACTTTGAACTTGAAACTGATCAGAGAGAATATCTGAGCTTAATTTGGAGAGATGGTGTTTGACTGCATGTGATGGAAACTTACATGGACAACAGAGAACCTGTAGTGGATGTAGTTGCCACTTTTAACCGTATCTGTGGAAAAAAGCCAAACAGATTAGGATGTTAATTTTTAAGTAATTTAGTCACAACACAATGAGTGACCACCCCCACTCGTGGGAGCTGAATCACAACATTTGAACACTTTCAGCTCAAATAGATAAGTGTTTTCATTAAATGATGACACTTATCAGTGCCTTTAATCAGCGAAAATAACAAAATGCTGCATTTCACATGACCAAACTAGCTCAAATTGAGGAAAAGCAGCAATACCTCGAGAATCTCCGTCATCCCAGAATAGCTCCCCGGCTGCCTGCTTGTTGTCATCGAGAGCAATGATCAAACCCATGGGGTTACGTCGGCTGGAAACACACAGATAGGTGCGCGGAATTATAATTCAGACAGCAAAATGTCTATGAAACATTGCTCTGCAAACAAATGCATACAAATCAAACGCTATTTACAACATGGTTCAGTTATGCTAATACACTGGTTTGTGCATCAGTGTGTAAACAAAGCATGATGAGTTGTGTGTGTGTGTGTGTGTGTGAGTGAGTACCTGTATGTGGTGGTGACCTCAGGTCTCTGTGTGGGGAGGATGGCACCCCCTCTGATATGTAAGCCAAGCTTTTCAGCTGGTAGATGCAGCTCAACGTAATTCTTGCGGACCGCTAGATGTTCCATCTAATTGATTAGACAAAAGATTAAGTTTCACACATTTAAAATATGAAGGCCATCATGGGGAGAGGAGACAGTGTGAGAAGGAAAAAATGGCTTGGGTGAGTCTTTGCAGCTTTACTTCTTTTGGAGCCTCAGTTTTATTGTATATTTCTCATAGTTTTAAAATAATGTAATCTTACAATGACAAGCATTAATTTTAAGACATTAAGTAATTGTTTTTATGAGTTATTTCTCCTTTGTTGACTTTTTTGAATGCATTCAAAATTGGTGGTGGACACAAAACCAAATCTAATTCAAACAAAATCTATGGGCGCAATTAGCCTTTTGCCGGCCCCGCCCCCAGAACGGCTATTGTCCAATCACACATCATAGCAACCGTTACTATCCGACAACTCCAAACAAAATGATGAAGCTAAGCCTAATTTATACTACTAAGCATTAGCCTCGATAGTAGTCGTTTCTCCTTCAGAACCTCCTCATCGAGCTCAACCAGCAACAGCCAAGCATGAGTGATCCCCCTACCCGCGGCTGGGCGGAGGTCCGCCTCCCAGACTATCCAAGACCTTTTATAAGGCACACCGTGCCGGCAAATCAGCGTAATATTACCTCAACCGTGTGTCTTATAAACGCACATTAAGCCTATTGGCGCAACAGCGGGTGGTGTCATGATCACGTGATGAATTAATGCAGAGCTCCGGCCGGGAACTATATTGAAAATGAAAGTAAACACGGGCTTAAGTTTTTTTTTGTTAACAGAACTAGCTGAGATGATAAACTGGAGCGATGCAGAGCACCGGCAGCTTTTAGAGCTGCCTGCAGCTCAGATCATCTGACAGCTGACATCTGACAGCTCACAGGGACACCGCATCGCCGCCACCGCTCACCGATCCACTTGATCCCGGACGCCGCCTTCTCCCGAAACTCCCAACTCTTTGTTCCCTGCTACGCTTCGCTCAGCGGAGCCGACACTAATATATCCCTCCACTGCATACTGTAACCCTTTTGCCTCGATCTGGATGATATTGAGGAGGAATTGCTCCAAAAAATGTCGCTGACACGCATCTGTCTACTTCTTTCCATCACGGAAATCTGCGGAGCTGCAGTATTTGATCCACTTATTGTCGGACTTGGTAACAGTAACTAAGGGGGGCGGGGCTCGGCGAAAGGCTAATTAGAGTCATTTTAGAATTTTTATGAATCTCCTCTTAATCAAAGAGATGAAAAATAAAACAAAAATATGCCGGACTCATCAGGGACTCAACTTGGTGAACATGTGTGAAATGTGAAGATGGCAAACCTGAAAGCGAACAGTGCTACATACGGTTTTACCTTATTTGCATGTGATAAAAAAAATAAAATAAAAAATCCGAACTACCCAATTTGCTTCTTGATTATTTTTGCCTCACACGACTTACACATGCATGTAGCATTTAGTAACGGTACCTTTCTCTATAAAACTACAGAAATGTTTAGTTTTTAGTTGTTTTTTGTTTTCAAATCAAGCTAACTACTACAGCTAAAATGTAAACCATCAGTAGAACGTGAGTGCGGGCGGGGGGTGGGTGGGGCAGGGGGGACTTTGTGATTGTGGATTGGAGTGTGTGTGTGTGTGTGTGTGTGTGTGTGGGGGGGGGGGGGGGGGCACATAACAGGCTACCCCTGGATGTGTAAGTTGAGGGCTTCTAGGGGAGCCCATCACCTATTCAGGGGAGCCAGGCTCCCCTTAGCTCCCCTGTAATTCAATCCCCGATTGCAGGGTATTTTGGCCCATTTTTTGGAGGTGTCACCTACATTTTTAACTGCATTCTTCATTCTAAGGACGCACAATCCTTACAAGTTGTACCTCATTTTAAAGTTGATTAAATAGGCTTTCCAACAGTATAAAATACACCACACATTGGTGTTAATAAAACTGAGAAATGGACTGACTTAAATAATACTTTCAAACTTTTTGGGTGGAGTATACTTTCAAGAGAGGCTTTTGAATTAAAAACCCAGGAGTTTTCACAGGGACCGTACATTTATTCCACTCTCTATATAATTACTCACTAAATTGTTCTACAGTATGAGTCTAATGTTGGTTGTCTCAAAACAAGTTTATGACAGCAATGTTTAATGTGATGTTGGAAACAGTGGCGCCCCCAAAGGGTGGCCGGGGTTGGCTTTTGTTTTTAATGAAAAAAATGATGGAGTAATGCAATGCACAGCTAAAGGCTAACCTCTCCTAGAGTTACCACAAGGATCCATCTGGCGCACCACCCTAAAATTCCATTTATGGATTATGCTTCCTGTAATGTTATCTAAGCGTTACCCTACTCTAAACAGTGCTGCCCGTGAGGCATGGCGACCTCAGTTTCCAACCACAGATTGTTAAAACAGTTATTATATGTTTTCTGTTGAGACCTGGCTCCTCACTGCTATTTTTGCACACTGGCTGTCCACACATACGCTTTATTCTAGAGCCTTGGCTTTTATCACAAAAGGAACTATGAAAAACTTCAGAAGGCTTTTAAAGCTGTTTAGAGCATAACGTAAAACGACTGAACCAATTGAAGACATTTTATTCAATTTGAGATATTTTTACATAGTTATGAGGAAAAGTAAACATGTCACATTATTTTCTTTCCCCCTTGTTCTCTCTGACTGAATCTTTAGACCAATTCTTTTCTCCATCTCCTTCAGTTCTCCTACCTTTTCCTCTGTGGTGCTCTATCTTTGTTTTTCATTGCATTTTCACCAATTCCCACCACAGGTTTATAAGAAGTATGTGAGTTTATGTGTGTATCATTTTCTACAGTATGGACGTGTGTGTGGGCTGGAGTTAGTGGAGCGTTTATAAGCTATTTCAGATCCTATCTTCCCCTCATTGTCTGCCTTAAGGAGGTCTTCTTCAGTCTTGCCTTGTCTTCCTCTCCTTAGTTCCACTCTTCTCTTCTTCCCATATCTATACAATTTACAATTTTCATCCCTCTTTTTCTTCCATATCTTCACTTTTGTCATGTTTTCGTTCCACACCATGTAAGTTTGTCCCACCTCTGCTTTATTTTTGTTCCAGCTCCATCCCATCTGTTTTTGTTTTTTTTCATCATCTCTGTTTTTTTTTTGTTTTCTTTCTTTGTAACTTGTTTTCATGATCATTTTTATCAGTATCAACACACCCCCACCCTTCCATCCTCCTACCCAGATAATCACAGGGGACCAACCAGGACAAGGGGCCAGCAGCAAGACGGCCAATCTAATCGTTCATCTGATCAGTGGGCGCTTTACATCACCACTGCGACGCCTAAATAAGGTCCCGGAGGAGTCCTGCACCTTTTTTTATCTCTCTGTCAGGGAGATAGACTCTCTTTGTCCTAACTCTCGCTACCATCTTATCGCTCTGGTCTCAAACAAAGAACTTGACGTGAAGGCTTTCATGAGAACCATTCTCTTTGTTGCAATGGAACTTGGAAGTAATGGTTCACATTACTGATCATGATCAGTTGGGTACACTTGTATGATCTATTGAATAAGTAACACAACAACTTGGACATCATTATATGCATATTTGCATTTCCTTTTGTAATTCGTAAGAGACTACTGAGTAGGGATGGGTACCTTTGACATCTGAATCGATACGGTATCAAGTACCTAGGAATAGATACCGGTACTTAACAGTTCAAATTTTTGATACTTTTGAGTGTTTAAGTTAATTAAGTCTCTTTTTGATTAAATATTTTTTCTCTAACCATATTTGATAAATATCACGATAAATAACATACAACTGTTTGTATTTTATCATTGTAGTGTTGTAAAAAATTCTTTAATATGAACCTTTAACCACAACTGCTCCATGTACTCCTATTGCTCTTCTATGCCCTCTGGAATAACTATGATGAGGAGACCATGTATTATAAACTACAAATGAAACTAAAACAAACTTAGATACCATACAACTGTTTGTATTTTAATATTGTGTTGTTTCACAAACTAAAACCCAGCTCAATACTCCTATTCCTCTCCTTTCCCCTCTGGACAAACTGTGTGATGGTGGGTCCTTGTAGTATTAGTAACAGCAAATTAAACTGAAGCAAACATCTTTGCTGTGAACAAAATTTACTGTGTATCTTCATTCCTTTTGCCGTTCTTTTTCAAAAAGTTGATTTTTTCTACTCAGAAGTTGGAATTTCCAGATTCTGAGGAGAACGCGAATGCACCATCATATGATAGCAATGTTAACGGAAGCTAAAATATCAAGCTAACGTTATCTTAAACAGCTTATTTTGCTGCTGGAGCAGATTAAGACGATGATACCTCACTTAGATCGTTGTCAATGGTTTCATCATCACCCAGTCACCCATCCCATTTAGTAAAGACCTAAACTTTAGAGTGCTTCCTCGCTGCGATGCTGCTTGCTCTGTTTACAGCTCGCCCGCAACATGACAACATTACGCTTTTGTGAATGTGCTGCTGTCTATCTTGGCAAATCGCTGTCTCGCAAGTTCTCGTTATGAAGGACAGGTACCAAAACAAGGCACCGTTTCATATCATGTGAACCGGTCTTCGGTCGGTACCACAGAATTTGGTTGGTGCCTTAAAAATTTGGTACCCATCCCTACTATTGAGGGATATTTGTCTGTGATAATAAGAAAACTTTGCAAAGGTTCTCAGTTTTTATGCGGAACTACCTTTTACTTCTAATTTTACCAGTCAGTTATGACGGATGGCAGCTACTGAGCCAGGTTCTGTTGGAGGTTTCCTCTGTTAAAGTGGAGTTTTTCTCTCCACTGTCGCTACATGCTTGCTTAGTATGAAGGATTGCTGTAGTCAATGACACAAGTCAGTGACTTGATGTAATCTGCTGGGTTTCCTTAGGCAGGAAACTTTGAACTAATTGGAATAATGAACTGAACTCAGTACACTGATAAATAGGTTCAATTGGAATTATTTTGTAAAGTTCCTTGATATTACTCTTGTTGTGAATTGGCAATATATAAATAAACGGAATTGAATTGAATATTGAACAGGTTCTACAGATTTGCAAAAAATAGTTTTGATCTAAATGGTCATAGAGTGACCAAATTAATCTGGAAACCAACTCAAACACTTCTCTATTTACTTCCCATGGGTTGGTGTGAACGTGTGAGAAATCTGAAACAACCTCGAAAGGAATTGGCAACCTACAAAACTTAAGAGTCTGAAAGGAGACAAAAAATATGTCTGACAATATTAGAGTGACAAAATCGTGAAAAGCTCAGAGACATAATAAAAACAACACAATGTGTAAGTTTGAAAAAATATTGCAATGCAGGTTTAGGAAATGCAGATTTCTTGAGCATGAACTCAGTGTGAATCCAAGTCAAAATTTGCTTATTTTCTTGTAATTTAGCATTTGATACAAGTTGCCGACAGTTGCAGCAAAGCAATATTTGGCTTTCGTTTATACCAAAATGCATTTTTTAATCAACCTTTGGATGTAAAGGCCTTTATTAAAATTGCATTCATAATTTCTGTTGTGATAACCACATAAAAAATTGTGAACATTGGGAAACATTCTTACCGTCTCATAATCGTACCACAAAGCATCTGGAATGTATGCCCGGAGTCTCTCCACACCCTGCAGAAGACAACAAATGAGTCCATGTACGCACAATATGTGGTATTTCTTTGTTGTTATTGTTAAATTTTATGAATTTTGTCTTTGCCAAGACATAAACAGTGTGTTTTCACTTTGCTCTAAAACAAAACTATTGGATTTGTGTTTGTGGTCATGCAAGCTCACTGTGCTTTCATCTTACAAAGATGAGAGAGGAAATAAAAGCCAAAACAAACTGAAAAAAAGTGTAGATTATTTCTTCAGCTGTAAATCACCACAGGGTATTTGGTAAAGAAGAAAGATAAAATGTTTCCATTTACAAAAGCCATTGTATAACTGCCCATCATCTAATAAAAAAAAGTTTTCCACAAAGCTCCTTGTCACATTTCATCTGCAGTGCAATGACGCAATGGATGGCAGAAAAGACAGCCTCGGAGGAGACGACTGATAGGTGACAGCCTTTGATGGCTTAAGGTGGTGGACAGACAGGAGCAATCAATAGACACGCATTGCGCCTTTGATAGCATTGTCACTTCCCTTTGCTCTCTGACGGTGCAGAACACAAGGAGAGTGAAATGGATAAACACAGGGAGCACGACAAAAAGAAGAGAAGACTACAAGTGTGTCTTAAAAAAGAGTGAAATACTTTGTGTCGGCTGTGTAGGTCAAGGCCATTTGCCAAAGGCAATGATGCTACCAAACATCTCTTTTCTTGAGCATTTGACACATTGCAGTTCCACCACATAAGTTGTAGCTTTACAAGACTTCTTATAGAACTGACAAAGAAGAAAGGGAGTATAAACTAAAAAAAGGAGAAGTATTGAGCATGCTGAGAAGTTCATCATTTGATTTTTAGGGGTATCCACATCTACATTTACAATTTACCAAAACAAAATATTCAAAAGCGATAATTGCTGGTGTTCTTTCAAAGAAAAACCACTTGCAAATGTCACTGAAATAGCTTGACACTGACATAAGTAATTATAAAAATAAAATGGCTACAAATAAACTAAAAGACATCAAGTATGGTTTTGAATTGTGAATATTTTTAGTAACAAAATAAATAAACTGTCCTGAAAAAAAAATGATATCCTTAGGGGTGTCAAATTATCGCATCAAATGAGATTAATTAATTACAGCCACTTTTAGTGCACTATTTTTTATTATCGAGTTAATCTAACTTTTAATCTATAACTTTACTGGGACTTTTCTAGCCTACCTGTTGGGATTTTTAATTTTAATTTATATATATATATATATATATATATATATATATATATATATATATATATATATATATATATATACCAATGCGATGGACTGGCAACTTGTCCAGGGTGTACCCCGCCTGTTTGCCCGATGTCTGCTGGAGATAGGCACCAGCGCCCCTGCTTGGATAAGCGGTTACAGAAAATGGATGGACATATATACCATTTACCATATATATAAAATTATATTTAACTATCATGCCATAACACATGTCAGAAGTGAGAGAGTGAGTGCTTAATGCTTTTTCAGCATTTTAGTTTGTGATAAACTGTCAGTTTTGAACAAGTAACAAGTTCTGTGATCACTATTTGCATTGCTCAATGCTTGAAGTGTTAACTTAGATTATTCTATATGGACCCGATGTTTTATTTTTAATTTCTAATTATTCGAGACTGACAAAAGAGCACAGATTATTCCACCTTGGTGATGTAAAAGAAAAGTTTAGAAGTCTGTTAAACAATAAATGACTTTATAAAGCCATTTTTTTTGTTATATAATAATCTTTTAGTCTGCCACAATAATGTGATGAATTTAAATAAAAATACATCAAAATGACGGCTTTTCTCAGTAGGTGAGATTAAAAAAGAGATTAATTAGATTAATTAATTACAGGTCATAATTAATTAATCTAAAAACAATTCATCTCATCACCAGATATCCTTAAAAACACTTTGTTCTAAAACATTTTAGGTAAATAAGTGATTTCTGTAACTTTCAGTGAGCCTTCTATATCTGCCAACAGGTATTCTGGTCCTCTCCCAGTAAGTAAACTGCCCCAGGTGTCTCAGGTCTGAAGGGTTCCCACTCCAAATGTTTCTACTCCTTCCACAGATGTTCAATAGGGTTTAGATCAGGGATCACAGACGATCACTACTGCTAATGAGGGCTAAATGATTAATTGCAAGAGACACATGATGCTAATTATAACAGGACACGCCATGATTTAACATGAAAATTTGGTCAAACTATTTTCAAGATTTTTGTCCAGGCCAGCTTCATTATTATTATTTTTTATTCTGTTGTACCAGAGTTTATTGGTTTATCTTTTAGTTGTTGTTTTTAAACTTACACTTAATGTTGTTGGTTTCAAGTTATTTTAGTGACCATTGCACGTTTTTCATTTTTTCATTTTCCTTATTTTGTTTTAGAAAATTAACCATAAAATCCTATTTATGAGTGCTCACAGATTGTGTTGTTAAAACAAAAGTCTGCAAGGGTCTAATTGTAGGTTTACAACACTCTGTATCAATGAACTAATCACAGCTAAAAAATATTAGGACATTTTATATTTTAACATAGAGAAACAGGGCTGCACAGTGGTTAGCGCTGTTGTCTTGCAGCAAGGAGGTCCTGGGTTTGCATCTCAGCCTGGGGTCTCTCTGTATAGAGTGTGCATGTTCTCCATGTGCATGCGTAACTTCTCTCCGGGTACTTTGGCTTCCTCCCACAGTCCAAAAATATGACTGTCAGGTTGATTGGTCTCTCTAAATTGTCCTTGTGTGTGAGTGTGCGTGGCTATTTGTCCTGTGTGTCTCTGTGTTGCCCTGTGATGGACTGGCAACCTGTCTAGGGTGTACCCCGCCTACATGCCTGAAGACTGCAGGAGATAGGCACCAGCCTCCATGCAACCCTGCATGGATAATCGGGTATAGACGATGGATGGATGGACATACAGAAACAAGGTAAAAACTATGTGATTTATCTTAAAAATAATTGATTGCATGCATTTTTTTTTCAATTCAGGAACATTTTCTTTGTTTTTGTTGACTTGAAGCTCATTTGGCAGCCAGCCAGTTGGAAAGCTTGTTTTCTTTCAGCTTCAACTTCCACATTATGTTCCTGTGTCCAGTTTGCTATTCTTATAGTTAGTGGACAGAAAACATTTTTAGTAATGGTAACAAATGTGTTTTGTTCCCTAAAATCTATTTGACTTTTTTAAATGCTTCATATATAGGAATGTGTGCATTAAACCCTAGACTGTGTTGAGTAACTATGGCATATCTATAGCAAAATTGGCTGGCTTATTTGGCCTTAGGGCCCTTCTTTTGCAGCCTGACACAGATCAAAAGTAAGAATCGTTGCACAACTTGTGGTGTGACAGCCTGAGGAAATATTCTCCCTCCATACCTTGTTTTCTGGTGTCTGATTTGCTGGCGGCGCCTATCATTCACCCCGCTGACTGATGTGAAAGGTCTGCAGGACATGGCATCTCCGCTAACTTTAAATGAAGGTGACAGGGCATAAGGCCTATATCCTCATTTATGGCCTCTGAAGTTGCGTTAGCCATAAGGTAAGATTTGATCTGGTGGGCCAAAGATTCACAGTGGCAGAATGATCAGATAGTAGCTGGGCTAGATGACAGGGGCAGAGACAGCCACAGACTGAAAGTGTGAGAGAGAGTTAGAGATTTGATGCAATGGAATGTGATCACAAGGGGAAGTCAGGAGCAGCTGATTAAGAGAATTCAGATGGGAGCCAACGTTTGATGAAAGGTTGAGTTAAAAAGAAAAGGGACTTATCGGCATGAGGACAAAGTGAAAGTATGATTGAAGACCAGAGGGGACGGTAGGGGGAGAGCACGAGAGATCCTCTTGGTTTATCACAGAGATCAAGGTTAGAGCATCGACTGATCTGAATGATATGGAAAGAGCAACATTACAGAGCTGCAGAGACAGAGAGTGGGATGAATAGAGAGGGATGGAGAGAGAATGGAATAAAGAAAAGGCCTGACACATTTGTTATATGCACTGGAAGCTCTGGTATAGTCCAAAATAAACCTGGAGGACAGACAGAGTCATGGTGACATAACCCACTGTTGTCCTGACATCTATTGGTGAATGAGCACAGCAGTGCGGCCACTCAGTATTTTGAAACGAGGTGTTATAAGTTAGCAGTGCTTCTTGTGAGAGCATAGAAAATACACATTCTTAGGATCACATTTAAGACCTAAAAGACTAAGAGGACAGAAATCACAGGAAAGTGAGTTTTATGTTAGTGTTGAATTTGGTTTCGCTGTTTGAATTTCTTGTGTTGACTACATTACCATAAGGCATCCAAAGCCAAGAAACATAGTTTATATACTGTAGTTGGGGAAGGCTGATGAGAACACTCATGAGTGTTCTGCTGGGGATTTCTTGTTAAATAGCCTTTTCACTCCTCTGTCCCCTAGTATTTTGATGCAGCCTGATTGTTTCCTTATGGATTGGCAGCATTTTAGTAAGTTAGATCTTATAATCTCCATCCATCCATTTTCCTCTGCTTAAACGGGGTCAGGTTGAGGGGGCAAATGCCTAAGCGGTGAGACTTCCCAGCCACTTGGGCCAGCTCCTCCAGGGGAATCTCATGGCGTTCCCTGAAGGTGACGAGAAACATAGTCCCTCCAGCGTGTCCTGGGTCTGCCCTTTAGGTCTCCTCCTGGTTGGACGTGCCTGAAAAACCTCACCAGGGAGGCGTCCAGGAGGTATGCTAGATGCCCGAGCCACCTCAACTGGCTCCTTTTGATGTGGAGGAGCAGCGGATCTACTCCGAGCCCCTCCCGGATGACCGAGCTTCTCACCTTATCTCTAAGGGAGAGCCCAGACACCCTGCAGAAAACACTCATGTATCCACAATCTCATTCTTTTGGTCACTACTCAAAACTAAAATGTTGCCTGTCGGCTCAGCTCTCTCTTCACTACAACAGACTTATACAATGCCTTCATTACTGTAGACGCACCAATCCACAGGACCTCGTCCCTGACTCACTGAAGGCATTCTACCCTTTTCTGACTCCATCCATTATATTTAATTGTGCCATAGTTGAATTGAATTACTAAAACCAGTTTTGGACTTGTCACCTGTCACGTCTCGGGCCTCCCGACGCCCTTCCAACCCCAACTCTACCACTTAGAACTCCATCTCCCATCATCCCCCTCTCACCGGAATCCCTCATAAGTCATCACTGTCTTCTAGAAAAGGAGGAAATACACACCACAACCTCACTCAGTCATTGATTCAAGGATCTATGTCAGAGACTCCAGCTACCCAGCTCTTCAAGCCTTTCGCCTTTGGCCAAGTAAGTCAATCTCTTACTTTTCGAAACAACGCCGCGTTCCCGCTTTCATTGAGGTTCAGGGCTGTTGTTCCTAGATTGACTGCATGCTAGCAGCTCCCAACGCTTGCTCTTCTGCGTCTGGGTTCTCTAACCACGCTACACTCTCACACTGCTCACGCTGGTCGTGTGAGGTCATGACATCACTTTCTTCACTGTGCTTTGAGATGACTTTTTTTGTGAATTGGAACAATATTCAAACCTTAAAATGAAATCAAATCAAACTGCCCATTGAAAAGTTGTTTGCCCAGTCTATTTGCCACACATACCTTTATATCATCAGACTTTGATACTGGTTTACTGATAAAGGAAAATGCACCATCACCTTGGTAGAGAGTACCGCTGGTTTGAGTCCATTTCATAATCTTTCTTTAAATCCAGGACCATGCCATTATTTCAGTCATTTGATTGTTTAAACCAAGCATCTGAGGGGATGCATTTCCATTGATCGTTTTGTTTATTTGTGAATCTTATGAAGAAAATCAGATTTAACATTTAATTGAAGACTGAGCATTCAGAACCTGCAATTACACAATAGAGTTTGATTGCAGGGTCATGCTACCTTCTATTCATGCAGCCTTTTTGAAATGCAAACCAGGTCACCCCTACACAAGGACAACATGCTATGCAAATTTTTTAATCCATTTCCTGAAAAAGTTGAGTTAATCTATCGAAAATTCATTCATCACACAAACCCGTCATCACAAGCAGTCATTAATTCCCTCTTTGGAAATGAACATTTATGACCGATATTTCTCAGTATTCAATTATCACGGCACAATGATGTGAAGAGATTATTAGTTACGAAAAAGAAAATGAGTGGTTGGTCATAATTGATACCACACTCGCCCATTCTAACTGATAATAGCTTTCTTTTTTATCCTTTTTTCCTTTCCCAGCTACACGGCTCCAGCAGAAACGTGCCTTTGGCTGTGAACAAATCCCAAAAAGGTGCATTTGTCTTCATTCACAAATCGTGTTCACTCAAAATAACATCCTATTAAGTCGCCCTGTGGCTCTTCCTTCTCACTACTTTTATTTCATCTCAAACACTACAGCACTGCACACTTAAACCCTCCACTTTGTGTGCTGCAAACTTTTCCACAATCACACTGATTAAAGTTTTATCCCCCCCCCCTTTGGCTCCGTGATGAATCCAATTCCCTTTTCTCTGTTTTGTAATTCACAAGAGGGTAAATTGCTTATTATTCATGCGGCTTTGACTTAACCGCAATCACTGCACATGCATATAAACATATATAAGCACCTACAGATACACAAGAAGTTACAGATTCTCATAAATGCACACAAATGCACTAGAACCAGCAGAAACAGACACAATCACACACTCACTTCCATCTGGACTTCTAATCTGCTCGTAATGAGGTCAGCGCTCTCATTAGAGCTGAGAGAAAAGAGGGAGGGTTTGAAAGAGAGAAAAACGAGAGATGAGAGGAGGGGAGGGCAACAAAGAAAACCCCATGTCATGTTTTCCCAGTGGAGGTCATGGTATTGTGTGTATGATTAGTTGATCATCTCAACTGCAAGATACACTCCTCTTTGTGCAACAGCTGCATTTTCTTTAAAATGTGCCATGTTCTGTGTCTAAAGGACAAATACTATTGAGACTACTGAATGTCATCACAATATGTCTGTCTTTATCAGTGGGTATTATGTTTTGAAAATCTTTACAGAATCATTATTAAGGTTTTTCTCACCGGATCCAGAACAGGTGAGATGAGTAGATGTTTTCCCCACAGGAATTGGCGGTCCACATTCCAGGTGACACTATCAGAGTAGAACCTTGAAAGAAGAAGAATTGATTTTTTTATATAGCGCCTCTCAAGATAAAAATTATGAGAACAAAAAAAAAAAACATATATATATATATATATATATATATATATATATATTATTAGCCTGGCCAGCCACGCCAATGCTTCCTTAGGGGAAGCAAAGGACCTGGTAACACTCCCATTCAATTAACCCCACCCCCTGAGAATTCAAAACGAGCCAATCAGCGTTGAGCAGCGTACGTCACACACCGCAACGCTCAGTTTCTCATAAACAACGAAGACGGCATCTGAAGCGCATTTCGCTGCAGCTCTTTCCTCTGTTCTAAATGACTTGGACATGTCTTTAAATCCACAACAAGAAGAAGTGCTAAAAGCCTTTCTTCTAAAGAAAGATGTTTGCGCCATGCTACCAACTGGATTTGGAAAATGTTTAATATACCAGCTGGCTCCGCTTGTTGCCAAAGATTACCGCGGTCAAGCCAGCCGACACTGGAGCTTAGCTATAGTTTGCTTCGTGCGTACATGGTGCATTACGGTAACAAAGCGTTGGCGCTTCCTTTCAGGTGAAAGCAAGGAAATGACGTGGAAGTGTGAGGCTGCAAACATCTACAGTAAATTTATAACATATTTGTTCTGAATATCATTTGGAAAAGTAGTAGTTAAAATCTTAAATAAACATTTTTGAAGTTTAAGCCTCACACTTCCACGTCATTCCTTGTTTTCGCCTGAAAGAGCGCTCCAATTCTTCATTACCGTAATGCACCATGCATGCGTGAAGCAAATTTTAGTTAAGTTCCAGGGTCGGATGGCTTGACCGCGGTCATCTTGTCGAAAACTGTCCTGTCTCGTAGTTTTCGTTCGAATATTAATACAGAATTAAGTTTTTACTACAAAGACAACTATCATTCACGTGTACGCCAGACGCCATCTTTGACTACAGCCAAAAAACTACAGCGTCATGCGATACAGTCGTCATTTCCGCCTTTTTTCTGATTGGTTATTTTTGAGCTGACTAGTCCTGCCCCTCATGGTGCTCTCTGCCTCTGAGTATCCAGACTCGTCCTCTGTGTAGAATAGACAAATGGAGAGTCTGGCAGGCCAGGCTATATATATATATATATATATATATATATATATATATATATATATATATATATATATATATATATATATTATATAAGCCTTTATAATAAACAATGGGGAAAAGGGGAACATTTAGTTAAAAAAATGTGACGAAAGACAAAAATGAATAAGAAAATGCAATCACAGGATATCGAGAAAGACAGAATTGGTAGAAACAGCAGCATGAAAAGAAGGTAGTGAGTAAAGTACAGAAAAAAACATTCCACAACCATTTAAATATTCCAAACCATGTTATATATACACACACACATGCATTCCATTTAAAATATTCTGCATAATGGACAATTTGGAATTTAGACAAATTTCCCTTTAAAAATATATTTCTAAGTAATCAACAACTTAAGATGAGACTTGCAAGTTTTGCATCAGTTGCCCCATAAAGCTCAATTCCAATGTGTTTAGTCTTCCATTATGTTTACCTGTTGCTAACCCAGGTGTCCCCTGTGTCCATTTAAATGAAGGCTCCACGGTGTCCTTTTAAAATTGCCACAAGCCTGCTGCACACATTGAAATGGTGCAACACAGCGATTCACTGGTTTTAGAGATTCAAATAAACTCCTTGCTGACACTTATTAAGCAGAGAGCAATCAGTCTGATCTGGAAGATTAGCTCTCTCAGCAGAGTTTTCATCGCTTCTCGAATTCTGTGAGAGCTCCCTGAAAGCTTTAGCTGTCAAACTTCATAATCAGCTGGTAGAAAAAACAAAACAGGTCAGTGCTTGTGATAACTCAGGCTGAAGCATCAAACATGAGTTTAAAGAGATGACCTTTACATCAGCTAATTGTAAAATCCTTTGCAGTGATTGGCTCATTCTGATTTCTGTGGATAAAGGCCTTAAAATGCCAGTTAAGTTAAGAGGTTGAACCAAACATTTGTTTTGTATCTCACTAAATGGATTCTGGTTTTTGTTTAAAAAAGGTGCAAGTGAAGGTTTGCTTGTCCTTCTGATGTAAAAATCATTCTTTGACCTCTCCCTTTTACGCCCAAAGTAAGATTAAACAATTCATTGTGATACCTTTAACGCCTTTCATGGAAATAACTGCAGCTGCTATAATTGAAGATGTCAATCCATGGAAAAAATGTCCTGTTAACAGTGCTGTCATTATACCCTCTTCACCCATATTCATTCTTTTTTTCTGTTTATGCATAATTTACATTTTAGCAGCTCTTAAGGCACACCCGTGGTGAAAATTATGAGTTTTGCTTTATAGTAATTTTCCCAGAAGCTCATATTTATTGCAGCAATAATTTCAGAATGTGGAAGTAAGGCTGTGTGAGTGTGCTGCGTTTGCTACAGTTGATTTAAATAATTTTGATTCAACAGAAGGATGAAGAAGCATCATCTTTGCTGGTGATTTTTGAAGAAACAATTTGCATCTAGGAAGTTAACAAAATGATGAGTTTACAGCCACATGTGGTTCATTCATTCATTCATTGATTCATTCATTCATTCATTTTTTAGTTCAATGACTTCAATTGTGATGTTCTGATAAGAAGCCACTATTTTAATAATCTGCCTCTTAGAAAGTTTATCTTTACTTAATGTTTCAAAGTCAACAGGGAGGGGCTCGGCACATGGAAGGCGACGTCGCCTCTCCTCCATTCATTTTCCATGAGACATGAGCGACAAAGCGATACTAGTGGGTCTCCACGAAAAACGTGCATGTGAAATTTTGCATGTGTCGTGCACACGCGAGCCAGAGATGCGATCCCAGAAAGTTGAAAATTTTCAACTTTTCATCGCCGTCACTCGGACAAGGACCAATCAGCGGAGGTTTCATTGACTGACCAATGAGCGGACAGGATGCTTCTCAGTACATCTCCAGGTAAACATTCTCCTTAAATGATTATCTTTAATGATTCTCATTAAACTCATTCAATGATGGTATTCACCTTTTTTTTTTTTGGTTTGTAATATGGGATGATGAACCCATTTACGTATTTTTTTTATATATATAGTGAAGCCAGAAGTAAGACTTCACTTAAGTCTAGCAAAACCTTGTGAGACTTCATATCTACCACTTTGTCAACTCTGAACTGCTTTAATAACCCAAAATTCCCTCCAATCTGACGGCCAATCAAAACAACAGAAGACTTGCTATTTGCCCTGGAACAGAGGTGTCGATGACTTTTGCCGCTTGTTGCGGAAGAAAGGTCATTGACCCTGTGTCACGAGTGTTTCCATCCTCCATCTACTGCCAGACTATAAGCCAAACAAAGTGTCTCCTATGAAACAACCTTAGTATGTTTATGCGCCGTACTCCTTCCCGACTAGCAGGTGCATTCCCTAGCCATAATAACATTTGCCCAAAGAAGAAAACATCGTGTTTTGCAGCCCCTTCCACAAAATGTTCCAAGGACATTTCCAGCCTCTTCCTGTTTAATAAACTTATTTCTCTATTTTCAGCAACACCGAAATCATCTTCCTTTACAGAATGTTTAAACTTAATGAATTCTGCTTGATTATTTTAATCATGAATCTAAAAGACTTGAATGCTTGATTAATCATAAATCATTTTATTTGTTTATTAATGTTGAAAATGCATTTGCTTAGATTTGAGTAATTGTGATAACAAGATAAAGTTTTGGTTTGACTTTAATAATATTACACTATTTTCATATATAATTCCACACACAAACATTCTACACTAGAAAGATGATTATTCTAACACGCATTCATTCATTTTAGCTTCTCATTTAAAGTCTGAGAAACTGGAGTGTTTGGGGTAAAGACTTGATGAAATACTAAGCTCTGGTTGGTCAGAATCTCCTTCCTGGGTCCTAGTAAGACAGAACAGTCCTGAATCCTGCAGATTCGAATCTAACACTCAAAGAGAAAGGTTACATTACAACACATTTCTGCAGGATGGGTTTACCACGAAGCTACACAAAGCGATAATATCGTAACACGCTGATTGCGGTTGTTTGTCGCCTCCCATGTGTCGAGCCCATAAGAGATTTAATTAGAAAAAAAAAAGGTTAAGAGCAATAAAAACTTGGCCACATCAAAATCACAAAACTCAGTCAATGACTGCTAAGAAACATGGTGCATAAGTCACTGATTTAATGATGGCTCCATAGCTATAGACTTGTTAACTTCCGCTGGTATAAATGTGAGCATAAAACCGGTGCAGGAAGAGCGTCATAGAGTGGTCTTCCATGGCTGGGCAACTAGAAATGAGAGTGGTGTAACGTAGAGACCTGCACTGGGACATTGGAAATTGGTGGAGGGTTGGTAATGGTTGAGGTCTGTTGTTCTTGGCCTCTCTCTCCACTAATAGACCATTTTAAAAATGAAAATATTCCAGACCGTTAACTTTGTGACACTTGGAAAACTCTGTTTTCAATTCCATCATGACTGCCCAAATACAAAGGAATTATTCAATTAGTTCAGTGAAGAAAAGCATGATTGGCCTATAAGAATCCTGACATTAAGCCTATCAGGCATTTTTGGGATCTCCTCATCCAACATCACTCCTCACCTCATAAATGCTCTTCAGAATCAATGGCTATAAAGACCTAGAAAAAAAATCTCAAAGAAAGTTTTCCAAGATGAGTAGAAGTTGATGTAGCTGCTAAAGGCAAACCAAATCCATAATAGAGTGTGTGCACTTTAACATAATGTCACACAGTCCCTATTGGTGTTTAGTCCAGGTGTGACCAAATCCTGCTGTCCACATTTTATAACCATGGGTGGATAAGTGATCTGATTTAAATGAAAGTTACCATCTCATTTGCTTTCTGTGGCAGATGATTTCATATGGGGGGTAAACACAGTAACATATACAGACAATACAGTATGATTTAACTGAATTTAAATACCAAGGGCATGCTAGGTTCAGCCATGACTAATGCTAAAATCCAAGTAGAACTAAAACCCCAGGAAAACCAGTTTGAATTGGTACCGTAACATAATAAACGACTTACTCATGCAGGACAGGACGTACAACAGTCTCCCCAGTGGTGTGGGCTTTGTAGAAGAGTGTGTAGAGGTAAGGCAGGAGAGTGTAGCGTATCCTGAGATAATGTATGGAGCTCCTCACCAGTGCTGAGTCAGTGCCATATGCAGCTGGATCCTGAGGCTTAAGTAAGAACAAAAAACAAAAGAAGTAGTAAAACAAAAAGAACAGAATAAAAGGTTGGGGTTGATGAATGGGAGCTGATGGTAAAAGAAAACAAAGATTGACTGGGGAACTAATGGGAAACAAATAGATTCACAAAAGAAACAACTTGCTTGACTAAGATTGGGACCTGGACCCTGATTAAGAGTCAAGAAACCTTTTTTGTATGGGCATAGATTTATTTGAGTTGAATTAGTGGACGTTAACCTCATTTATAATGAATATAATAAAAGAATAACCTTTACATTGGACTAATCTAAAAGCAGATTTAACAAAGAAAGAGAAAGAAACAGAGGTATGATTTGATTTCCATTATACGAGCGAGGAAGAGGGTGATTAGCTGCTAACTGGCTGACTTCTCTCATTTAGCCAATCATTCATGCCCCCGGCACCTCCGTGAGTCTGATGAGAACTTATGTGAGTGTGTGTGTGAGTGTGTGTCTATGTTTGGTTTGGTTAGCGTGGGCACTTGATGAGTGCAATGATTAGGGCAAAGCAAAGGTCACACATTAGCTGTCTTGTTTGGTGGAAATTGTACATCAAATTCATGATCATCTTGTCTCTGTCCTCCAGCAAGTGCTAACCCTGCCTTTTCCTCCCTAACACACACACACACACACACACTCACAAAAAACCACATCTTACACCCACCCGCCCTCCAAATTCCCCATCTCCCCACTTCAACCCTGCTATTTTCTGCAGCTATGATGAGCATGGAAATGTCACTTGAAGAATCTGGTTAGAGCATCAGTTTTCGCAACACTCAGTGCTTGAGAGCGACTTTTCTCCCAAGTTATTTGTGTCAACTACCAAAATAGCTCAGCTTCAGTATAAACACTGATTCAGACTCAGCAGGCACTTTTTCCCAGAGTCTCTCCGTGACATTAAGCCACTGATTTGACACGTGGCATTTAAATTTGAGCTTGTTAACAATAAACAGAAACATTATCGTAGCTTTACTATAAGGCACATTATTCTAATTTATCCTGTCGAGGAGGGGAAAAGAGAGCATGCAATTAGCTTTGTATGGACATTTTTAAAAAATGTTTAAATCATCAGATTATTTTTTACTTAAAGCAGCAATCCGGAGTTTTCCCCTTTCAGGAATTATGTATGATTTTTCAGAAATCCGTAAAAGTGATTGTCTTATCATGTACTGTGATATAATGTAAGCAATACGTAATTTTTTTTTGCTAAAGGTTGGTTTATGCTTGACACATCCGTGAGGTCTGCGCGGCCAAATTACATCATTTTAGCAACCACGCCCCTCCACGCGGCCCAAAGTTTCCGTACCGCGCACCTAGGAAATTTTCTAACCACGCAGAAAAACATGGCGGACTGGCAAGAGCTCGTAGTGGCGGAGGTTTGTAAATGCAAACACCTCTATGATTCAGCCCATAAAGATCACCGTGATCAAATTATTGTTAATAATTCATGGAGAGAAATTGCTGTCACACTCGGAAAAGACGAGGAAGCAGTAAAAAAATGTAAAACATCAGCGATTTCTACTTCTACTATGGTGTGGTGTTGGATGCATGCCGTAGAGCCCCATGCCGCCCCCTACAGTCTGGGAGAATATTGGCTCACAGCGGAGACAAGATGCAGAAGATAGGAAGGGACCATAAACGCTGCAAAGTCCTACGCGGCATTACATCCACACGCCTCATTTCCGCGTGGAATGTACATGCATCAAGCATAAACCAAGCTTAAGCCCGCCCCCTGCCCTGTAAAACTGCAATAGGAAACTGAGCTTCAAATTTAAGGAAGTATCTCAGCTGATGCAGCGTTGATGAACTTTTCACAGACAAGTAAGTCTTTAAAATATAAATATATGAAAACACAACATGACATGAGAATAATACTTGTAAAACATGTTTTAGCTCTGTTTGTTGGCTACAGAAGCACATTCATAAACAAGAAACGTGCAGTCGCCATCTTAAATAACCGGATCGACCGACTCTTGGTGTGATATGCTTGTCAGCCACTAGATGGTGCCATCGGATAAAAGAAATACTCCGGATAGCCGCTTTAAAATTTGTTTGGTAAAATAAAAAAAGCAAACTTTCTACATTCAAACTAATCCAAAGCCTTTCTGTTTTAAATACTACATTTTTGATAGACTTTTTCATTATTATTGTGAGTTTAAACTTGCAGGTCAGGGACAGAGATTTAGACTTTATGAAAAACTCAGTTCAAGAAAAAAGAATTGATAAAATACCCATTTACATATTTTTTTGCATTTAACACTGTTGCAAAACCAAACCAAAATCTTTTTCCCAAATGTTGTCTTGGAAACAGTCAAAATTAAGAAAAAGCTTAAAAAATAGTAAAAACGATTGGTACCCAACTAAAATCCAAGCTTTTGCCTTCAGCAGTACATTTTTCTTTTTTTGTAATTACCATTAATAAATAGAAAAACAAAAGATTGGTACAACTCTTTTTCCATATATTTACTTGGGATCAGCATTTCAAACATGAACACATGGAGTTTTTCAAATTAGCAATGCAAACTTCTGCTCCTAATACTGAGTTGGATCATCTGGATCAGTTCAGCAATAGGAATTAGCTTCCCATGAAGTTTACAACCATGTACACATTAGTGCATGCAAACCCCACTAGTGCACGTGTTCTGTTGACATTTAATTCTGAAGATTTGATGCAACTCTTTAGTCATAAACAACTGATAAAGTATCAAATATCACTGAGCGCATGGGGCCCAAAAGTCAAGCAGTGCATGAGAAAAACATCTCATGATTTATCCTTTTTATTAAAGCCATACTATGCAACTTTTTCATATTTTTAAATAATTTTCTTGATCCATATGTGCTAAAAAGACCCTTTACAGGGTTAATGAAATATCGTTCAGCCTTCTCTGCTCCTTGTGAGCAGGATATCCTTTTTACAACTTCAGTCCCTCTGGACCACTGCCCTGAAGTCTCACAAAGTCACACTTTACGGCAATCCATGTTTACACTTCAGACCAGACGAGGTATACCTGGTTAGCATTTAATGTAACATGTTCATCATGGTGAAGCCTCAGAAGAAACAAAGAAAACATTCATTTGATGAAGTTAAAAAAATAAAAAGACCATCAGACCACAATAGGAGTCAAACATGACATCGGGAGTTTTCTGAATTGTGAGCGCTTAGAGACATGTTTCCTGCATGATCACAGCTGATTTGTTAGATTTTAGGGCTGCACAATATATCAAAAATATATCGTTATTGCAATATCAGCATGCGTAATAGGCATATAGCAAAGAACAGATAAATATCGCAATTAATGGTCATCTCTGATTTTTGCTACACATAATGCATTTTGTCAATCAAATGGAAGCATGACGTTTTTGACAAATCAAACAGAGCCCTTCACCCATTTGGCCAATCGGTTGGGTTCTTATAGGTTAGATGCCTTGGTGCCTAGGTGGACAGCACTTCATTTGGATGGCTAGCAAACACCTGAGTTAGCTTAGAGAGCGTCGTATTGACTGAGGGTAAGACGTGTGCAGAAAATGTTAGTGAGAAAGAACTCATAATTCAAACAGCATGACTATTATTTCAAAGTACTTGTGTTCAACAAACACATGTTCATATCCCTTTAAGAAGCTGAACCATCTCGAGTCACATGACAACATGACTCAACGTGACTCAATGTGACTCAACATGACTCAACGTGACTCAATGTGACTCAACGTGACTCAATGTGACTTAATGTGACGCAACGTGACTCAACGTGACAGCCCCATCTAGTGGACAACTTTTCTTTTTGCGCATACATGTAGTTATCGTCCATTTATCGTTATCGAGGTGAACTCCTCAATATACCGTGATACCGATTTTAGGCCATATCACCCAGCTCTATTTGATTTAGTGATGAACCGCTCCTGTAGACACTAATGAAGGCTGAGGAGACATTTCAGCAGTTAGATTAAGGTGTTAAAAAGATGAACGCACAGCTAGGAGAGTTTCAGTTTTCGTTTTTTACGACAGTGAATTAAAACAGACACTAGGGGTGCTAAAAGCAAGTCAAAACTGCAAAGTTTCTCTAAGTTTAACTAAGAAATGTTTCTTTTTTATAGCTGTCAGATTGAAGCCAGCTCCCATCATTCATGTGAAAATAAAAAAAGGAGAGCCACCTCACAGAGCCGATTCATTTCTGACCGTCGCATCCAGCCAAGCTCACAGCTGGAGCTGAGGCGGTACAGGTAGAGACATAATTTTCCCCCGTCCATCTGTTGTCTGTGGGGGCCATCTATGCTGAAACCATCTTGATACTTTACATGCTGGCTGTGTGCACAACATATGGCACATCACATTATGCTAATCTAACATATTTCAGCATTATATTTCACTTAAGAGTAAAAATCTCCAAACGTTGGCACGATGCTACATTTTAATTCTGGTTCAGACACTCAACTCCCCCAAAGCAGCCATGATTTTCAACAGCTCACTTTCATAGTTTTAAACCTAAAATCAGAGCTCCCACCGCTCCCATTTTATAAAGCAATTGCACCAGTGCCGGTGAGATGACAACCTCTATGGACAAAGAAAAGTAGTTTATATTTTTAACCGCTTGGAGTTTACAGCACCTTTACAGTGTTATGAAATAAAGGGTCTACCCTGCAGTGCTTTAGTCCAAACAGGGGCTCCGTGACACATAAATCTAAAAGTGACAGTCTAATATATAAGAACTGTGGGACGAAATGCCTTTACAGTACCTTGTAGCCCTGAGCGTTGTGGTTTCGGCTGAAGGGATAGAAGGCCCCCACCTGCATCCAGCGACGGCACAGCTCCTCAGTTGAGTCGTCAAAGAACCCGCAGATGTCAGCACCTATCTGAGACACCACACAGGATGATATTTTGCCAGAATCTTTGACGTATGTCCACAAATCTCTTTAATGTTGTTTTACCGGAAACCTGGACCTGGATTGCCATTTCACAAACTTGGAGTTATAAACACAGATGAATGGTGTGGATTTCCAGTTTGAGAGATTAAAATGAATAATCTCTAGGTTATAAATGTCACTCTGAATGCCTTCGATGAGAAAATGCCTGAATCTGAATTTGATAGTTCTCCTGGTGCATTAAAACTAAAGTGACACCAATTTGATGACTGGCCAAGACTTGCCTTTTTTAAATGCATTCAATTCATTTGAGATTTAGTAGCAGATGTTGGATGAGAGCAACAATCTTTAGTTACATTGATTACAGAGAGATTCCAGTTTGAGGGCCAGCTGACAGAAAGTGCCTGCCTTCCATTGTTTACAACTGGTCACATTTTACTGCAGCTTCATTGAGCAGGAATCAATCCAAATCTCATTTCTTCCTCTGTTTTGTTCGTGGCGTGCGCGTGTGCATGAGTGTGTGTGTGTTTGTGTGAGTTCTGAGGAAACTAAAATCTGCTTGACAGAATCCCACCAGGAGTAGTTGGCATCTGTAGGAGCCCCCCTGGTGTGCACAGCTGGAGGAGTGTGTGTGAGGTATGTGTGTGCAGCTGACTTCCTGTTGTTTCTTTACTGCTGTTTGCACTCTGTGCAGTGAAAGAAAAACATACAGTTTTGCAGTAACTGGCGGCGACTTTACTTCTGAATGTGACGGCATGTCTGCAAAGTACTGTTCCGAACACTTTAATGACTTTTATTCCAGATGCAGCATTCTGGTTTGACCTCATTATTTCCCTAAATGAATGTCAGAAGACAGTTCACATTTAGCTACTAAATTGTCTGCATAAAGAAGGCAGATAGTTGCAGTAACTGCATGGAAAAGAGCAAAAAACACATTAGGACTTGGACTTTAAGGGCATTAAAGGAGGCATTCACCTGTTATTTTAATAAATCTACTGTGGTCTCTAGTCTGAATGATGCTTTCTGAGTCATTTTCAGTGGAAGAAAAAGCACTTGCACCCCTGTTTCAATAATTAGGAGTTAGTCATAGGATTATGAGTCATACTCATCAATTTGCTCTTTTTACTGTAAAAAAATCCAATGTTGATGTTTTATCTCCATAAATAACACAATCCTGAATGTGTTTTGTCATGTTGGAGCGTTGCTAATGCTAATGGTTAGCTTCTATAAGCTGAGGTGTGATCTGCTCTCTCTTGCTATATCAATGGAAAACTGTGTGAATTGTGTTTCTATATTAAAATGAATTTTTAAATAAAAATATTTTAAGCAAAGCCAGCCAGCTCAGTATAAAACAAGCATTTACACTATTATAACTTTATGTGTTATTAAAGGTTAATATGCAAACGGAGAAGCTCTTCATTTCTAACGATTTTCCTAAATACTGTCTTGGCAACCTTCTGTGTTCCATCTCTTTTTTTTCTTTTATTTTTTTAAAGCGTTTAGTCCCAACTAATCTATTTTGATACTCACATAGGGAATTCCAAAAAGGCCGAACTCTAGCATGCCATCTATGGCCCATTTTATGTCATTCCAGTTTGCAGCATTGTCCCCCAACCAGTGTCCTGAATATTTCCCCACACCTGGAAACGAGGAGCGTGTCAGCATCAGGGTCCGGTTTGATCCGAACACATGCTGCAGGGCTCTGGAATGCAAGGGCGACAATAGAGATCAATGAGTTTTAAAGATAAAAGGGACACAGACATAAAAACATGACTACCTGAACACAAACAGCAGCAACAGCATATTTACAGTCATTTGGACATGTCTGTTTCTTTCCGTTTTTGCTTTTGTTTAGCTCAGGAGGAGTAGAAGCTGCATTGATCTCTGGCATTATACAGTCTTGCTGATATTTACAAACTGTATCTTTGGCCATTATTGTTTTTTAATTAGAGAGCAAAGAGAGAAAATAATGGGTATGAGAGTTAAAAAGAGAGAGAGAAATGAATTATGAGCTGGCTTCATCATGAAGGAGGTGATTCAGCAAATTTGTCGTTTGGAAGTTTGTGTGTGTGTGTGTGTGTGTGTGTGTGTGTGTGTGTGTGTGTGTGTGTGTGTGTGTGTGTTTTACGGCCCCTGCCAATGGGAGAAACAAAGCACCCCATCCAACTGGGAAACAAATGCTGCTGTGCCGATGCGACCGGTTGATTGGCTGCTTCTGATGTTCCTGCCAACGCCCCTTTGCCTCATCATTGGTCTGGCTGTGTTCAACCTGTAATTGCTCTGAGCGGCTGCACCTGTGGGTGCAGCATAAAAGGCTGCTGGCACAACTTCAGGAGGATCAGGGTGGTTGCAGAGATCACCTTTGGTGAGCGGCTGCCCTTGTGGCATTTTTGTGAGGCCTCAAGCCTGCCGCACACGAGAGCAAACTGCTGAGCTAACGGTCATTGGCATCCATTTGCTTAGCAGGTTCCCCGCTGCGTGCGACTAATTTTCACTGAGGTTTCTGCCTCACAAGATGCTGAGGTGAAAATCAAACCGGTTTGATATTTTTCGCCTCACATGGAGCAGAAACTCATCATGTGCGCCCTACGCGAGCTGTCTGCTGAGCTGAAATCTTCAAGTGGCCAATCACAGCGCGTTCTCCCCTCACATGATTCCAATATGGCAGCCTCCTGTCTGCATGTCAGAAAAATAAACGAGACAGATCTGGATATGGAGGAAATGCTTCTTCTTGTTTTGCTGATGAGGCGTCGCCGCCACCGTCATTTGAAGGTTAGGAAAGTATGGTTACGGTCATGGCTGCAAAGAAGAGCCAGGCAAGGAGTTTACGATATTTGTTACTGTGGTGTGTTTGTGTTGACTTTTTATCTGAACAATTGGAGAAGACTGCGTAGTAAATAATTAGAAAACTGGCTGACAAATTATATTATCCTTAGAATTTGATGCCATCTTGAATTTTTCAGTAGTTTGAAACAATAATTTGAGCAGCTCTGATTTATCAGCACACATTTTAAAAGTAATCTGTGGTGTCCAGGACCAGAAAAGTGGTGGATTATTATTTTTTTTCTATCGGGTGGATATCTAGATGGTGTTTATGTGCATTGAGCCTGTTCTGATGCATCTAGTGGACTATCAATCAAACAGAGATCTGTGGAGGTATGAGGTTTCGTCAACAACATAAGCTCTTTATTGTGCCTTTTAAGCTGTTCCATAGCAGGTTTTTTGAGTGGTCTGGCTCGTCATCCTGCAGAGGGGAGGTCAGAGCCACCAGGGAGTGTCTTTCCACTGGAGATGTGCTTAGTCTCAAACATTAATCTTTATGCAGGAAGCAATAAACAAACTTATTTCCTCTCATATTGGTTTATGGGGTTTTACAAAATCTTGGGTTGATTTTTTTTGTCTTTGTTTGACATTCATTACATAAAATAAAGAGGATGAATCCTTATTAGAATGTAGGTGAGTTCAGTGTTCAGTGTGTAAACTTAAAATTCCTAAAGTTAAGTTTCTCTGTAAAAATGTTTGAATAAGATGGTAAACATCGCTCATTTAGCCTGTCAGTGGGTAAATGATGTTAAAAATAATCAGAACTTTAGTAAATCTACTATTGCTATACTCAAATTGCCCGGTTTCAGTCAGGAATACTCGTTCTTGCAGTGAATCTGCACACAGCGCTACAAATGAGCCAAAACAATGAAATATACAACATAGTACATTGTGGATATCATACCCATTAGTGTAAATGCAACACAGAATAAACAAAAACTTGCTTGGCAATTGTTTGCATAATATATTTGGAATAATGTATATAGTAAGAGGATTTTTTTCCATAAAGGACCAATTATTTGTCATCAAGCTGGCATGTGTGCTGTCATTTGGCAGATATCCATGATCCATATGAATTTCCACGCTTCAGTGATTATGCCATATACTCACATTGAAGCCCCTTTGTAGGTTTGTGAACATAATGGGCCATTAAACAGTTCTGGTGCCAGACCCAGATGAGGAATTCAGGCACCCGGGGAGCTGGGCTCATTAAAACATATTTCTGCAAATGGCATCCAGCTGACTATTTGTCTGCAAGAGTCATAGCCTAAGATTTAGAGCAGGGCATATGTCACTGCAGTGCAGTGAACTGACAAAACTTGCATATCAGCTCTGTCATTTTTAAGGCCAGTTCACTGTAACCTCTGATTCTAAAGCTGGTTTTAAATTTTGAGTGCATGTTTTCACACTGCACAGTGCATTTTGCGTTTGCCAAGGCCTCATTGCTCTAAGGGGGCTGCAGTGAGTTGGCATCCATATAACAAGCTGGCCAAACTACTTCTGTCGCTGATTATGGATGCACTCACTTTTCAGTAGCCAGCACCATGGAGTAGCCGTATAGACTGTGGACATCATAGTGGTTCCCCCAGGCCTGCTTGGCATCCATACAAAGGGTCTTACTGTACATCACCTCATCCAGGATCTCTGGGGAGAGGAAAAACAAAGAAGGTGTGGAGATGGAGTAAAGATACGCAGAAACATGGAGTGAATACAAAGTAAAAGTGCAAATAAAAGATGGGGAGTGAGAGGGGAAGGGAAGAAGAGAGGGACGGTGATTATTTCAGAGGTACTGCCTCTGAAAATGGATGTAAATGAGCAACAATGAGAGATGTGGAAGACATGGGTGACCAAAGAGGAGTGTAATAAGAAGGAAAGTATCAGAGCGGTAGCCAGTTATGATCATTCTAAGCAATAAAAGGCAAGTGTCAATTTTTTTCTACCCATAAAAGCTTTTCAATTCTCAGTTGAAGAGTTTAGGCACGATAAAGCATCTAACATTAGACATTTGAAGATTACAACCAAGAAAAGAGGAAATAAAGTCTTACTTGGAGTGTAAGGGGGGTAGTTGAGGGTATTATCAGCACAACCCTTATTGGATCCTTTAACAAAACTAGACACCTCATTCATGTCCTGAAATGTGCAAAAAGAAAAAATAAGTATTCATGACTTTTTGTACATGTTTTAGAAACATAAGATCCCTTTACAACTCCATGTTGGATTAACATATTGATACATTCTCCACGACTAGTAGAATGAGTTAAAATTGTGGCAAAGTTGAAGAACATCCTTTAGTGGACTTGCTAAATGTTTTTTTCTAATTCATCTGCCCCCATCGTGCTCTTTTTGTGCTTTGCTTTGATGGTCATACCACATACATCCAATAATCTCTGAAACTATGGCAATATACAACTTCAAGCCAGGAAAACGTGTCATCAGGGTATCTGCGGGGTCTTGAAAAGTCTTAAAAGATTTGAAATTGATTTAAGGAAAATTAAGACCCTTAAAAAATCTTAAATTGATGTAGTAAAGTCTTTAATTTGTTTAGGATTGACTTGAATTTAAAATACATTTGTCTTATACTTGCAAACTTGTCACTTTTTGGCAAAAATTGCCATTTATGAAGCCAAATATGACATTCACGTGAAACGAAGAGTTTTTGTTTTTAGGAGGAGCGGGTCTTCGGTCGTTCACAAACCATCTTTGTTAGTAGGTCACGAATCGTCATTTGACCAATCACAGTCACAGAGACAGCTTAGCAAATACACGCTGTGGTAGCGCGGCGGCGGTGGCACTGCAGCGTGTATGACTACTGTCGCTTCAACATCTCAAATAAATGCATGTAAACTAATAAATTAAAATGATTTTTTTTTCATTGTGATAAAGTCTTGATTTTTATTTTTTAAGGTCTTAAAAAGTCTTGAAAATGTCTTAAATTTAATTTTGAGATTCCTGCATATACCCTCGTCATGCTATCACAACACAGTTGCAAGTTGCAGCTTCTCATATGGACAACTAGTTCCATGCTGATGTTTACAGTCCCAGTGTCTGTGGTACATTCCCCAAATCTTTACTCAGAGCTCAAGTTACTGCAATTAAGATAATAAGCCATCATGACTTCACTATGGAATTTTTTTGAATACTCAAAACCATCATCAACCTATCATGCATAATGGGGATCCCAGTGTGTTCTGAATCTGTGCTTAAAGCTGCAATAGCAAATCTGCAAAACAACAGCTTAAAAGATCTTACAAAAGGTGTGTTTCCAATGCCGGAACTTCAGGGTGAATTCTGGGAGGGGGAAATTGACCGGGAGATACAATGTCCCAGTCCTCTCAGCTGTTGTGTCTCCATTCAAATTCAGCCCTTTCAGGACTTTGTACAGATGTCAGCGTATCGCGACTGCTTCGGCAGTGAGTGACGTCACTGACCAGCGCCAAAAAGCGTCCACAGTAACACTAATAACATTAAAAGCATTTATTTTGTCGAAGTTTATCATAATTTAATCCATTCAGAGAACGAGAGCAGCTGCTGATGTAAAATGTGGCGTTCAATGACAAGAAGAAGCTAAATTTTTTACTGCGCTGTGAGACAACAAAGGCCTGTGAATTAAGTCGTTGTGGGGGAATTTTCCTTATTCTCCGGTGTCAGGAGATTAGTAAGGCAATGTGGGGGAATTCTGCCATGATTTCCGGGGTCTGGAGTTTCATTTTAAGTGTGATCAGTGCTTATTTTCATTCGCTTTTATTCTGCTTCACCGGCAATTCTTCTAATTTTTTGAGTTAACCAAAAGTTTCGCTCAGCGACTCCACCAGGCCATTCCAAGTACCTACCCCTGATCAGGTACTCAGAAAGTTCCTGAAAACTGCAGTTTGGCTGGCCTGGTCAGGTGGAGACGCGCGCATGTCGGGAAGCTCCGATAAATTTACCCCAAAGTTCGGATAATGGAAACGCCCCTAAAGATCATACAAAGGCCATTCGGGTCTCTTATATCCTAGTAGCTAGGTTGTTATTCAGTCTAACATGGGCCTTATTACGGTGATGTGCTAAAAAGGACATTCTTCTCATCCAACATGTTTTTCTCTGTTATAATAAGCATTATTCCAGTGACCTGGACTAAGTAAAAATTCAAGAAGATGCTATAACTGGTCTTTGCGTGTGTTGCAGAAAATAGTAACAGTAACGAGTGAGTCTAAGTTGACATTTCAGCTCAGGAATCATTAACAGTACAGCTTTCAGTTGGCTTTTGCGCTCTGGCTTTGAACCTAAAACAAAAAAGTAATTGCCAGTGAGAATGTCAGAAATTTAGGCTCGCTCTCCCTTTTTGTGTGTTTGTCATTGGTTTCAGAATAATGCCAGTCTTCAGAATTTGTGGCTATTGAACAACTAATTACTGAGTTCACTTTATGTTTTTTGAAACTGACTTACAATCCAGAGGGCATCGTGTTTGATCTCCTTGTAGAGTCGCTCATACTCATCTATCCACCAATCGATGCAGTTTTGGTTGGTGTAGTCCGGGAATACAGTCTCCCCTGGCCAAACCTGCGAGGGAGGGAATGTGAGATAACTGTTTGTTTACAAGCACCACAAACATTTCAAAACGCTCTTAGATGAGACTATGAGAACATTAGCTTGGCATCGCTGCACGAGCTTCCCTAATGACGGGGATACGTTTCAAGTTTTCTTCAAGCTGGACGGGAGTTTCTGGTATAAAAAGATTCTAGTGGTTTCATCCTTTTATTAAGTGTTAAAACACATCACCAACATGTCTTCAACAGCATGCTAACAACGTGACAGGGTGTATTCAACTGAAGATGGTGTAGGAGTATCAAGCTTCATGGAAATGTAAGAAAAGAAAAACTGTGCATGTGGGGGTGTTGGAGAAACAGCTTTGAGATGTGGGAATGACAAAGAAAAGAGAACAGAGGAAAGGAGAGATGAACTGAGAGAAGAGGTGGGATTGATGAGGGTGAGCTAGCAAAGGAGACAGGGGATAAAGAGAGGAGAAAAGGGGGGGGAAATCGATAATGCAATAGAAATCTGAAGACGCGGCTGTGTGTTAGAAGTCGTCCTTAATGACATGTATTGAGAAAAATGATTAATCCGCAGAGAGAGGCAGATATTTCCTTCATGTGTGCTCCTGCGTGTATGCAGCTTCTGTGTGTGAATGCTTCTGTTTGGCACAAAGATATTAAATCTCAAGGTTGCTCCACACTAGCTATATTTTTCCTTTTACTCCTGGCAATAACTTTGCAATCCAGTTTGCAGCGAGGCAACGGTGCATGCTTATGCACGCGTGCATGTGCATACATGCAGATTTATGGGCGGGTGTTTTAAACAGGGTGGTTTCAGTTCCAAGGTTAAAGTGTATTGATTGCAGAAGCCACTGCTGTTTTTTTAAAGTTATGGCTTCTTTCAACTCAATAATTTAACATCTTGAAGATCCCTTTTTTGAATAAACTATTGTTTAAAAAAAAGAGAATAGTTTATTAAAAAAACACTGATGGAAAAAAATCTCAAATTAGCAAAGATAAAATAAGTAAAAACATGGGATGCTAACTTAAAGATTGAATATGGAGCAATTTAATAAAAGCTTTATTTAAAAAAATAAATAATCCATTCACGGGGCATTTAGAGGTGTGCAGAATGAAGGTACAGCCTTTCCTTTAAAAGCTATATTTTAATTAAAAATAATCAAATATTTATTTTGACGGGCACGACACTGGGTTTATGTTTACATCTACCATCCACTAGAGGGCACCGTTGCAGGTTGCCAAATACGGTAAACAGTCCCCTCGGCACAGCGAGGCTGGCACTGTGGAAAATGGCGTACTCGGCAAGTCAAGCAGCTGCTTCTAAGCCCAGAAGATGTCGTTATCCTTCTCAGAAGGGGAGCGACCATAAAAGATCTAAAACCAGAGTGGGTTAAGGTCGTCACTGGACATGGTGCTGGCTGCTCACTTCACGTATCAACAGTGAACCTGGCATCCCGATGGCTGGAAACCATGTTCTGTTGTTGCAACTACAACCTCCACACACTAGATGTCACTTTGGTGCTTGTGTTCCAAAACTCCACTTTTAATTGTACGCAAAGTTTTTTTTTTGTTTTTTTTGCCTTTGCTTTCTGCCGTTTGTATCCAATTATCATCCATTTAAATTTTCTGTAGTCTTATCATGTTCTAGGCCTGAGAAAAAATAATGTAAATGACAAAAAAAAAAAAAAAAAAAAAAAAAAAAAAAAAAAAAAAAAAAACACTGTGAAATAATATAAACTTACATATGTTTTCTGGTGGTTTTGTTAAAAAGCCAGGAAAAGAACAAGGACACAATATGATTCACATCAAAAATTATACCTCTTTTATTTTTGATTATTTTCAGTTAGTTAGTCATTTCCAGTCCATGTCTGATCCTACGCCAGAGGCAGAGGAGTTCCACTTGTGCTGAGAGGTAATATGTTTTAGGTTTTTGTTGCACCACATCTGCCCTTTCTTTTGGAAGTCACATTTAACTCTTGTTTTGTTTCCTCTATGTTTCCTCTTAATGTTTTTATTAAAGAATAAAGTCCCATTATCCGTCACAGACACTGATGTTTGGTGAAATGTGTTCTCTGCATTTGACCCATCCCCTGGGGGAGCGGTGAGCACTTGGGAACTATTTGGTGGTTTAAATAGAATAGAATAGAATAGAATAGAATAGAATAGAATAGAATAGAATAGAATGAACTTTATTGATCCCTCAGTGGGGAAATTCACTTGTCACAGCAGCAACATCACTCAAAAGGTAATTAGAAGAAGATAAAAAAAAAAAACAAGGATATGCACATAGGCAGTAATCTAGTATTGTAATCCTAGATCACTAAAAAAAACACAAATAAAAGATAAAAACAAACTTTAGTACCAGCACTATGCAGCATACTGTAAGAGACACAGACAACAATCTGAATCTGGTATTGCACAAGTATAGAACACATGAATATTGCATTGGTGTTATTGTGTACCAGGATGATACCAGCACAGCTTAAACTGAGGAGTTATACACTCTTACAGCAGAGGGGATGAAAGATCTAGGATAACGCTCAGTTTTACATCTGGGATGTCTAAGTCTACCTCTGGAGGAGCTGTCCATGATCTCCACAGTGGAGTGCATTGGGTGGGAGGGGTTTCTTAAGATGGAGGTCATCTTCCCCAGCATCCTCGTTTCACACGTCTCCTCAACAGAATCCAGCGGGCAGCCCAGAACCGAGCTAGCTTTGGCAGCTAGCTTGTTCAGTCTTCAACCCTCCCCCCCTCCCTCTATCCAACCCCTTAAGGCTGAGTGTCAGGGAGCAGGGAGGTATTGGGTCCAATTTTTTCAAGGTCTTTGGTATGACTTGATCGGGATTTAACCCCGATCTCCCAGTCCCAGGGCGCACACTCACACCACTAGGCCACCTAGCTGAACTATGTCTGGGGTATTTCAGTTGACAATGATTGAAATAAAGTGGCCTTGGTAAAATATTCTTACGGTTACAATTTTTGGAATTAAATTTGCCTTAAAGAGTCCTACTGACACTGAGAACAGGGCAAACACTTGAAACAGATCTACAACTTTTTTCTTTGTTCTCATTCTCCTGATCCTATGTGACTCGTTGCTTTGACTTTCTACAAAGTGGCTCCTTTACCTTGACCGTCCCTTTGCTCTGTGATAACCTGTTGTTTCTTTTGTTTCATTATCGTGGATCCTCTGTCAGCCACTCTGTAGGACAGCCAGTCTGTCTCCGTGTGCCTTCTAATCTACTATCTATATCCACTGCTAATCTTTTACCTGCGCCTGCCTCTTTGCCTTTGAAGTTTCTGTCTGCCATCCTCACCTTTAAACTCTCAAAAGCTTTGTTGGCTTTATTTACTTCCATTCGTTTTACCTCTTTGGTCAAGAAGTGCAATATTTAGCCGTATGAGTTAGATTTCTATGATTTTACTCACGGTTAAACATATGGGCCACCAGAAAAAGCTTTTATCCTTATCGTTGGGAGCAATTAGCTGCTTTAAAAGCAAAATAAATACAAGCCTGTCGCTGTATCGCCTTTATTGCCAGTGCAGAGGCTGCAAAGATTGTTTTGGAAAGCCTAGACTGTTTTTATAACAAGAACACATCATATGAAAATAAACTACAATCAGTTACATTCACACATCCCATCTGCATGCAGAAAGGTAAAGCGTAGTCCACTAAGAATAGCATTTCATTTTCAAACTGGTACACACAGATGAACTCACATATACACACATTCTTATTTATCCCCCTCCCTGTTTCTATCACAAGCACACACACTCCACAGATATTGGCTCTGCCAATCTGTCATGCAGTGATTCAGAACATTTTAAGATTAAACCCTAATGCAGAATCAATGCATATGTTTGACCTGTTCATAAACAGCATGAAAAGATGATTACTGGGGGGGTACTAGGCCTAATCGTGTGTGTAATCAAAGGCAACACTATAAAAGCACAGAAGCAACATTCTTCTGCCCCCCTCCCACCTCGACACTCTGCAGGGAAGAGCCTTTTAAATGTGAGCTCTGTGGGGAAAAGGGATCAAAAATAACATTCTGCGTGCTTGAACTTCCATTTGGGAGTATAAAAAGGATTGATGGGAGCCGTGAGCTCGCCGTACACACACATGCACAAACATTGCAAATAAATATATTTAGCTTTCTTCTATGGAATCTTTGTAAAATGCAAAAAAAGTCAAACAGTAAATATTGAAATGTGAAAATATCATCAAAGCAGGTTGATTTAACATATCGAGGACTTTCTGGCAGTTATATTTTTAGATAAAAGCAAATAAATATCTTCAGACTAAAAATATGGATGATTTATAATAAAATTATTTGAGAAGATTTATTGCTGTTTGTGATGAAAAGAACATATAATTTAAAGTCAGTGTGCATATGTGTGTGTGTGTATTTCAAGCAATCAGGAGACATTAAGGAAGCTCTTGTAAAAACTGTTAGTTATTTTTGCAAGCTTAAGCAGCCAATATCTGCCATTTAAAATTTAATGTACTCAGTGTCATATCAAAAATTTAACCTTTAATTTGAAATTAATGCCCTTGTTAGTTCAAACATGCAGCGTATCAGAAAACAAGCTGTGTTACTGTCAGTAGGGTACTTTTAATTAACCACATATTCCATTTTAGTCTTCATTAGCTGCTAAGATATATTTATATATTTTCTGTCAGAATCAGAATCAGAAGATTTTTATTGCCATTGTCATTGAACGCAGCTCACTGACTAGGACCTTGTTTCGGTGATAAGGTGCAACATAAACACACATATAAGAACATATAATAGGTAATAAATGGTAGATAATATGTGCAATTATCAGCAGGATAAATAGTGCAACATGCTATTACAGTAATCACTAATAGACATAATAATCATCTTCAGCAAAAAATGTCTGTAAATTGTTTTATTGTATATATATATATATTTTTTTTTAGAATATTCATGAACTTTCAATTTCTTGCACAAATCATTCAAGTTTCATGAGTGTTCATGACATGCCTGGATATGAGTTGAAGCCCTTTTAACCCCTCGTAGACTAGTGACACATACTGGCATTAAACCACTTCTGGCCAAATGCAATTAAACAATTATTGAACTGTTATTATATTTGCATTAGCAAACTACAATTTGAATTATTTTTGTTATTTAATATTTTAGGCTCAAAGGCTTAAAAACAACAGCAGGTGGGAATGATACATTTCACTTACACCACTCAAACCTTGATTTTTACCTGTTTAATTACTCAGGTTAGAGTCTGTAGCATCCAGCTTTACTTGCAGTCTACTCTTTTGGAAATAAATGCAGCTCACCTCTCCGACTAGAGGAGTTTTCCCATCTGACTCTGTGACCCAAGCATTCTTGGCCGTCCCACGGTCATAAGATTCATATGGAGCTCCACCGACCCTCTTACTGATGGCTATCGCAGGATCCTGGGGACAATTGGAAATATGCAGGAGAACATTGATGCACAAACCTACAGCTTTAAGTTATATTTGATTAGGGGGGAAAAAAGGTAAATAAACAGTGGTTAGCATTATTAGGTCAATGAAGGCAACACATGAATGCCATCATTCAAATTGTGAATTTCAACACCTCTTGTGGAAGACTTTTTATTGTTTACTTGTAAATGTCTTTAGCTTTTACAGTGTTTTATGAGCAATTATGCCTAATTGATGTTTGTAATAATACAATATAACTTACACTGCAGAAAAACGATTTTATTTTTGAAAAACAAAATAAAAAAGTTGAAGGAAAGTGTGACCAGCTTTCCTGATGTAAAATCTTTTTGATGCACCATAAGTTATTAAACTATTTTTTCTAGTTCTAGTTTAATAACATTCACATTTGAATAATAGAACACATTAAATTTGCTGATAATCTCATGAAGTAGTTAATTATAATGTTGATATACCCCAAGGCTCTGTTCTCAGACACATGCTTTTCATCTTGTCCATTTATGACTTTTTATGACATTCGACAACATTATTCAGTGTTGTTCAATAAGCACCGTATGCTGATGACATTGCTGTTTATATTCTTGCAAATATTAGTTTTAATGTTCTGTGGTTATATACCACCAAGGTACTATTTTATCAAAAAAGTGAGTTTGTTTTGAGGTCTATGTAGGTGGAGGGCAACAGAAAATTCTGTTATACAAAAAAATCAACACCATAAGTATTTAGGTGCAATAATGGGTTCACAAATTACTTTTAATTACACGTTTTAAAATGTTGTGAATGAACCACTGAGGTCTTAAAAAAGCACAAGAATATTTTGATTCTCCCACACCTGAATTACTGTCTCATGAAGATGAAACAACAGAGCTGCTATCATTTAGCTAGCATATTTAGAGAAATATTAAAATAAGGGATTTTATTTATGCATTTTATGTCCCAAATAAATCACTTAATATGTTTATGTATTGTGCAACAATGTTTTTCATTTTTAACTTCTCTTTAAGATTAAAAAACTGTATTTGAATTTGAAACATAAACCTGTTAGGATTTGGTTCTAATAAAATGAATAAATCCTGATATAATCGGTCTAATTCTTATAATTTTACTGTTTAAATCAATACAGATGAAGCAGGAAAGTGTTTCTCACCAGGATCAGGATGTACCTCTGCCCCTTCTCATGGAGGTAATCAGCAAACTGGGGCAGGTCCTTGAAGCTGACTTTGTCATATGTGAAATCCTTTTTCTCTTCCATGTAGTCGATGTCGGTGTACTGAATATCCTGTGTGTGGAAAAAAAATGTTTTCTTATTGGATATTTAGTGTACATGTGATTATTTATCTACATTTAAAACACATTTTGAAATTCTTAAAAAAAAAAGATGTTTTGTTTGAAAGCCTGTAAATATTAAAGCTGCAAAACAAGCTAGCTGTCAAACACACACAGCCACAGAACTCTAAACACCAGTCTCCGTTTTCTAGGTCCAAACGTCTTTTGTTGTTTGTGACTTCAAATGGTGTTTTTCTTTTCGGGACTCTGATATTTTGTCCTAAAGTTGAAGTGGTAGCAGCCGGCTGTTTGTCCTCTGATATTATTGAGCGGAGAACCTCTCACACCAGTGGTTCTGTTGCTAAATACTAGGGGTGTAACAATATCCAAATCTCACAATACGATATTGTCACGATATGAACCTCACGATACAATATTTATTGCGATATTGTGAGGAGGCTCACAATAATAAGACTCACAACATAAAATACTTTGACTGGAATCCTCCGTGCTGCGTTCACCGCTGTAGCCTCCATACTCCATGTTTGTTTTTCTTTGCTGTGTGGGCTGCACGCACTCCTATTGGCGAACTGGCCGATGACGCGGAAGCAAAGGAACATGGTCTATGTAGTTTACTTTGCTATGCTCAGGTGGAGCAGACTGAAAAGTGTTTTTTTTTTACCAAGACGTACTGTACGATATCGTGACAAGACCACGACGATATTGTGGTCATGTCACTACAACGATATCGCGATATTGGCATTAGTGTTATAGCCCTACTAAAAACGCGAGTGTGTAATGAGTGGAGGACCCAGGGAAGTGCGACGGTTCGGTCAGTTTGACAATTGGATTGTCCAATAGTTGCTTTTGGTCTGAAACGTGTTATTGGTGGTTTTTAGACAAATATGAGAACCACTTTATTAATTTTTTGAGTTTTTTCTTTAATCTCCACAATATATGTATAGCTATACTATGTTAGAACGTTGTTACGAGGCATGTGAAAAATGTTTTACAGCAGAAGGTAACACCGTCCTCTGCTGCCTGCGGATAAACGGAAAATGAAGTGACGCTGCCAACCAACAGCGGCTAAGCTCTGAGGAAGACCGCAGTGACGGTCAAAACGTCAGCTAGAAAAAGGTCAAAATATCCCTTTTCTGTGTTGAAAAAGAACCAAGTGATGCAATTAGAAGACACACAGAATGAATGCACAAAAGATGTTTAAAATGCTATAAGTTTTCTAGATTTGCTATTGCAGCTTTAAATGTGAGTTACATCTGCTGAACTTTTGAACACCTGATTGTCAGCACAAAAAACTTTTTCAGCTGTGCTGCAACAAATTCTAGTACATCCTTTTGTGATTCTTTTCTTTGCCAGCGTGTGCCTTTATGCTTGGGCTGTACTTGCCAAAATCTTTTTTCAGATCATTCAAGCAGATGGTTTGGAGACTCTGCCAGATCTTTCCTCTAATGGTAATCAGCTCCAGACACATCATGTGGAATGTGATAATACCTAGCGTGGTCTCACTGTCGGCTATCAAACACGGTCCTGAGTACAACAGGAAAAGGAGCAGCTGAAGATGAACGTTTAGGATTTAAAGAGATTAGAGATTATCAGATGGAGGTTCTGGGATGAATATTTTTTATGGTATCTGATCTTTAAATAACTCTGCTCTCCAATACCAAGTTCTCGATTGGCATCATCACAGCGGAATCGTGTTTCATGGTTGACGTATAAAGAGCAAAATTAAGTTTGCTTTAGTCGTTAAAGGGAAAAAATACACGCATCAATCATCTTTTTGTCATGAAAGTGACTTCTTAGAGTGACTTACTTTCACAGCCTCGATAGAGAAAATGTCAGCCAGAACTGATTTTTATCACTCGGCTCAGTAGCGACAAGGTGTTGGGAGTATAGTTTTAGCATTCAGATCAGGATGAATGGGATAATAAAAGGAACTTGGTCGATTGATCTTTGATCAGCGCTAACATTCAGCGACGCTTGAAAAATGGTGGTTCCGGCGTTGAACCTACACAGGCCAGCAAGACTTTCCATTATTTGACAGAGAGCTGGATTACCCAATCTAAGCTAAAGGCCATTCCTATCACTCTGACTGTCTGTTGAACTCCTGCTTCAGCCCTCATATTACGTCTTGTAAGATAGTAGAGTGGTTAAGACACTGGCCTCTGAAAATACACAGTGGTGAATAAGTAGTTGGAATTTTTATAAAAAAGGAAGGGTGTGTAAGGTGGGGTATCACTGACCCCTATTTCCCTCCATAAAACCTGTTTTTAGGACGGCACAGAATTTAAATGCATGTTTTAAAGGCCACTGTTGTAGCAACTTTTTTGAATTTCAGAATAAAGAAACTAACACCAGCATCACTTAAACCAGATCAGATTTTCTTTCTGAAAAGGGGTGATGGTCTTAGATCAAACATGATACGAGTTAATCATATACTTCAGTTAGTATTGTAAATGCAGAGAAAGCAAACTGAGTGTTTTTATGACCATAATTTTAGATTGATACGCTGCCAAGGTGCCACGCATTAGAACATACTGTACCACACGTAATGTTTGTTGTAATGATTGTTACACATAATAAAATATGGTAAATGGACACAACAGAGAGTTTACCACCATAAAACGTGTATGTTTTATGAAAGTAGAATCATAGGTACAGGAGGCAGCAGCACAGCATCTACCACTTAGATATTTAGAGGAGAACCTTCTGGACAATAAAAGAAAGAGGAAGCTTACATATGGGAGACCTATGGCACGATTCCTCTCTACTGTTTTCTTGACTTCATCCAGACTTCCATAGTCCCAGCGAGAAATTTGGAATCCCAGAGACCAGTATGCAGGAATGACAGGTCTGCCAGTGAGCTGGGAAAAAAAACAACACATTGGATGTCATTCTTGTAAAAAAAATACAGAAAATTAGTTTCATGTTAGGATCTTGATTTTCCTAACAGAATCACCTCTAGGTACTCTTGCACCACTTGTTCGGGTGTGTCGCCAAAGAAAATGTAGAAGTCGAGGATACCTCCGATGGTCCTGTAGGTCACGGCCGGGGCCGGCTGGAGAGTCACCTCTAGAGGAACGAATGAAAACAAACAGGAAGAAAAGAGAATGAAGCAAATATTATTCTTATAAAAATTAACATAAATTGTGTGTGTGTGTGTGTGTGTGTGTGTGTACTACATGTTGGGGATATTTTCTTCACATTTAACCTGTAACATGGGGGCATTTTTCATTGTGGGGACATTTGACTGGTCCCCAAAATGACAAAAGACCAATGATATTTGGTTTAGGAGATATGTGTGTTATAATATCAAACATTTCTACTTTTTTGGTGGATGCTGTATAGTATTACCCCTCAAATGCCTGTTTTTTGTGTCAGATTCTGAAATAAATATCACAACTTTTACAATAGCAACACAAAAAAAATAATGCTACAGTACATACTGCTATAAAATTGTATATATTTTTACATAAGTCCGTTTTCTATCTAAACTAGTAATAGTTTCTGTCCTTAAAATACATAGCAAATATTGTTTGCATGTCTGAAACATTAAAAGGAGAGGGTATTTCTACTGTTTTTAGGTATCAAATGCCAAATATTCCCTTTAAAGGTTTTTTTAAATATCAAAAACATTATAAATAATTTACAGCCTGCCCTCATAGCCTCTGAAACAGTTTGATGAAGTAGTTTATGCCTAGTTTAAAAACAACCAAAGCCAAAGTGAATTGCTGCCATCTTTAAACAACTCCTGTCTCTTAATTTTCAACAGCTGCTCCCATTTTATAAACCTTTGTGTTAAATATGTATGGACTGGGAAATTGTAGGCAGTACAAAAGTAATGTCATTTTTTAATCTGTTTTTTATAGTAGCCATAAGGACAATTAAAAACTTCACCCCCCCACACACACAAAATTGTCAAAATATCTCATTAAATCAAGTTTATTGATTAAAAAAGCAGAAGAAATTGCTGCGAGTTTGGAATGAGGTGTAAATTAAGCATCATGTGTACTTGAATGTGTTGCATATCAGAATCCAAACTTTTGACTTAAACTCATTTAAGTTTTTCTACTACTATGATTATTATGCAGCATGTCATTGCTAAAAAAAATATACTTTTATAGATTTCCTTTTCATACTGTGTGCTTATTGAGTCTGTGAACATCCCTGAGGTCCAAGTAATGCAAGGAACAGTATGTGGGTGGATGTAAGTGTTTTTCCTTACCCATAGCATTGCTGTTCAGGAGAAAAACCCCAAATGACTTCCCACTCTCATCCTCCAGACAGAGGAAGAAGGGATAATGTCCATAGAGGTTATGTGTTCCCTGCAGAGAAGGCAGACAAGAAATAAGACATGGAGCAGTGTGTGGGAGACTTATAGTAACTCAGAGGGTGACTAGACTAGACATTCTATTCAACTTGTTTATTAATTTTTTTGCCCATTTGAGATGGAGAATAGGAGGGGATCATCAGTAAAAGTGCAAAAGCACATAAATATATTCATTATCCTTGTTGAGATTTTGTGTGTGTGTGTATGTGTGTGTTTTGTATGTGAGTTTACCCCATTGGGAAAAGAATCTCTGGTGAAAATTGGCCAGGTTCTCCAGTTTGTATCGTGTCGGTATCTCGTATGCACATGCTCCCCCAGGCCGTAGATATTATGAGATGGAAGCTTAGCTGACAGCTGTAGGTACTGGTCCGCAAACACCAGAGGAGCCATGGTGGTATCGAACCTGAAGATGATCAGCAAACACACACAGATGGATGGATAACATGGTAAATTTTGATATAGCTCCTTTCAGAGTCCTAGAACCCCCAATGCACTTTACAACACAATCACATTCACCCATTCATGCACACATTCACACCCTGGTGGTGACGAGCTAAATCATAGCTACAGCTGCTCTGGGGCGCACTAACGGAGGCGAGGCTGCCATGCAGTGGCGCCACCGGTCTCTCCAACCACCACCAGCAGGCAATGTGGGTTAAATGTGTTGCCCAGGGACGCAACGACAGTGACAGACTGAGCGGGGCGCGAACCTGCAACCTTCCCATTGCGGGGCGGGCACTTAACTTCTCTGCCACCATCGCGATGATGGATGGATGGATGGATGGATGGATGGATGGATGGATGGATGGATGGATGGATGGATGGATGGATGGATGGATGGATGGATGGATGGATGGATGGATGGATGGATGGATGGATGGATGGATGTGAAGTTAGATGTGAGGAGGAAAGGAAAGGACAGAAAAAATGTGCAATGCAGAAGAAAGAAAATGAGAATCCAATACAGTGAGAGGAGAGAGCAGGACTGAGACAAGAACTTGTGAAAAAAGTCTTTGCCAAGATGGAAAAAAACAACAGGGAGAAGACAGACCACCCTATCAAGCTCTAATAAGCCCTCAGGGCTGCATTTCTTCAAAACAAGACATGCTCTGGTAGCTGAAATACTGACGCTGCAAACAGCTGTCAGAACACACAAGCAAAGGTTGTCGATGCAGTAAATATATATTGTTAATGAATAATTATGAAAACATATGGCTGGAAACAAGGAATGCTTTTTATCGGTGAATGCTTTTGACGGGAAAAAAAGAGAAAAAGTATCATTTTAAATATCTTTTTGACAATAAGCTTTTCTCCTACCAGAGCAGAACCCTCACATGGTAATAATGTTCACAGCTCCACATGCACAATCAGTATTTATGTGTTAAATGCTTGATACTGGTGTATTTATTGCCTTTTTATTGGATATGTTGTGTATTTCTTTATGATTTTAAAAGTAAATCTTTAAACCCCAATATCACTCAATATGAACATTCATACATTTATCAATGATGATGTGTTGCTGACTTTCTTTTAAAGATATTACCAATAAATTAGACTAACAAAATAAAAGCTTTATGGGTGGGCTATAAAAAGGAATGCAAGTTAGAGAAACATAAAACTGCTGACAATGTTTATCAATGTTTCCCAAGACCTATGTGGCAATTTCTGGTTCAAGGTCAAGTGAAATGTTGGTAAAGACCACTAAGCTGCTTGTTACTGAAGATGACGTAAAGCAATGGTTGTCAAATACCCTCGCTTTCCTATTCTTGTCCTGGTTGTAAAGGGATGGAATTAGGGTTAGGGTTTCAAACTTGAAACTATTCACTTTTTTCTGAATTGCAACACTGCAATGAAAGCCTCTAAAGAAAACATTTAAACTTATTTTTTTATTAAGCTTGAGCCACTCAATAGTGATAACATTTTTATATCAATGAATGTGTGATTCTTGTAAAGTAGACATATAAATACTGGTATTGGAATCAGCTGTATTAGCTTTTTATTTCCTGTTGAAGATCATCTGAGAAAAATAAAAAAAACTAATGTTTATATGCCAGAAGGTATCACAGATAACCAGAAACGTTATATAAAGTGCTTCTATCAAAATTTAAAAGCAGTTCATTTTGGATTTAGATGCAATACAGACACCACTACCCCCGACATTGTACCAGTGCGTTGCAAACATTACACCATTTTTACTGACTAGAATGATGCTGGTGCGGTTACCATGGCAAAGCAGCAAACAGAACAGATGTTATGTACAGGTGAAACAAAAAAAACTGAATATTGTGCAAAAGTCCATTTATTTCAGTAATTAAACTTAGACTGAGAGACCATATAAAGGCTCAGGAACCCTTTCCAGGTGTTTTGGATTCATTAGCTGATTAGAGTGTGACACTTTGAGTCTAGAATATTGAACATTTTCACAATATTCTAATTGTCTGAGATTTTTAACGTGGGGTTTTCATCAGCTGTAAGCCATAATCATCAATTATAACAAATAAAGGCTGAAATATCTAGCTTTAAGTGTAATGAGTCTATCTCATATATTAATCTCACATTTTAAGCTGAATTACAGAAATTAATAAACTTTTGTCTCATATTCTAATTCTAACTTTAGAGCCCTTTGAGGAAATTGATGTTTGCTTTTAGACAACGTGTTGATGCCTCAGATAACAGTATTATTGTAGCAATCTCTGATCCTACTGTTGGCTGCTGTCATTACACATCAGGGTAAAGAAAGCACTGGCTGATGAGTTTAAGTTCTGTATCTTTTTAAGTATATGGGTCAGATTGTGGTATGTTTCTTTTATTTTTTATCAAGTGTGTTTATTTTTTATTTTTTAATCTGTACCATTTTGTAGGATGTTCTTTTATTTATTTTTATATTGTTCTTACTTGATGGTATATGGTAGTGATCTGGTTTTAGGTGTTTTATTTTTTAGGTGATGTATTGGTGTTTTGTATCTCTGGACCTTTGAGTCTGTTAATAAAGTCTATCTATGTTTGAGTTTCACCTGCGTCTTGTTCCAAAATGGACATGCTTAGCCATGGAGCTCATTGTTGGTTTACCTCTTACTAGGGGTGGAGCCGAACCCGAATACAATATTCAGAAAGGCACAAATAATGTGTTTTGTACAAATACTTATTTCAAACAAATACTTTTAAAAATAATTTTATTTGGGAACAAGAGAAACTTTATATCAAAAAGCTGCATTTCCTCATGATACCGCAGCAGATGCCCGGATGAGTGAGCAAGATCCCCCCACCCCACACTCTCACGGACAGCACAGTTTTACTCAAATGCAAATACCCCCTCCCACACACATACACACACGTACAGATACAAATACCAGTTGCTTTGCACACCCCTACCTCTTACTTACACAATACGGGACATACAGTTTTCACTGGTGTCGTAAAAAGCTACTTAATCCTTTTTTTATTTTGAGGCCCATTGTTATAATTCAGTGTTTTTTGATTGTGATCTGTTTACACATTTTTTAATATAACTATGTAAAATGTTTAGTTTTTTTCAGTGTTTTGTGACAGTGTGACTTGTTACGTTAAATAATTTGATCAGTTTAACAAAACCAATAGTATTATAATTTATATGTTTGGAAAACCTTATTTTTATGAGGTATAGTTCTTAAGGATTGTGCATTAACAACACAGCAAAACAACAAAATTCCCTAATTCCCTGCAAAAGTGTTTTGAGCTTCAAATAGTGCCAGGTGTGTACCAGTCATAGGTCTACCTCTCTCACAGACATTCCCATAACTATAGACTCTGGGACCTCACTTCATTTTCCTGGAGGTCAATGCTGTCTTTGATAGACTCAGTGGAGGGAGGGGAAAGGATGGAATGACCTAACATAAGTCCAGACTGCAATGTATCTGCATACTTATGGCATCAGCTGTTTCCACTAGATTTACCAACACCAATATGCTGGGTGACTTTCAGCAGCTCCAGGTTGAGGAATGGGATGTCATTCCACAGACAGCAGGACCATGCTGGTGATGAGCATGAGGGAAGGAGTCAAGCTGCTGCGGTTGTGTATCAACCTTCCACATGCTATTGAAGCTCTTGACTGTGTAAAGTGTATGAAGTTTAAAATACGATGACAATGTGCAATTATCCAATTTACCGAGCATCTCAGAACACGAGTGAATCCTAACAGAACAATTTAGTAGAGGATTTTAACGATTTCTAAAATTTTCTCATTACACCTTCCAACAATATGTCATAGAAAGAAAATTGGTGTCAGATGAGTAATAATTGGCTGAAATAATGTTTTCAAACATTTTGAGGCACATATAAACCTAACTCTAACCTTAGAGCCAACTTCAAGCCTGTCTTCCTCTCTCACGCCAAGCTCTTAAACAAAAGAGGTCATGATCAATGAATAAACAAAGTATTTATCACTGGCTTAGACAGTTACAAGTTCAATTTAATTATTAACAACTATTAATAGTAACATTCAATGAAAGCTGTAAACAATGGTTTTCAAAATACATACAAATGTCCTATGGTGGCATGGTTGGTTAGCACCGTTGCATTGCCTCAAGAAGGTTGTAGGTTCAACACCTGAATGACTAGCATGTTCTGTGTATGTGGGGGTTTTCTCTGACCATGCTGGATGCATTTTAGGTTAATGATGTCTAGTGTATTATAAACAGTGTTCAAATCACAGGGGAGCTATAAGGGGACCCCAGCTCCCCAGAAAGGGCAATGAGCTCCACACACACACACCACCCTGCACGCTCAATTAATTTTGATAAGCGTATAGTTTGTTGGTACTTTCATGCCCCCCCAGCTGTCTCACAGGCCCCCAATGAAGCCTCAGAGTAATTCATACCCTGACATTACTGACTCAGTTGGGAAGCCCAGTATCAGTTCTACTGTATTGATCATTCTTGGTCTGGTCAGCAAGTTCTGGTTCTAAATCAAATGTTCCGCAGCTCAAATGTTCCTATATTATGTTTTATGTCTTGTGACATGCAATTTACTTCCATATTTGCAAATTGCATCTATTGTTTTCCTAGCACATATACCTCAGTGCAACTATAAAAATACACACAATATTGCCTTTTCTCAGTATAATTAAATAACTGTGTCTATTTCTGAAGCTGTGACTGCTGTATGCATGTAGTGTAAGGCATTTGCACAATCAAACAGTTCCATGCGATTTTTTTTTTTTTTTTTTGCCTATGACATTGTAAGGCCTTGGCAACAACCTACCCAACACAAGTACACAGAAAATGCACACTCAGTCAGCACTTACAGGACTTTTTTGTTCTCCTGTCTGCGCACAGTCAGTCCAAAGGGGTTTTGTCTGATCTCCAGTGTATTGCTGATGGGGCTGGATGGGTTGCTCCTGATGCTATGGATATGTTCATGAGGTACCTCAAATCTGTTGTTTAGGGCATCAGTGATCTGAGGGAAAAGAAACACCCATTCAGGCATTTCATGTACAGCCTTACATCCTTTTACAGCGTTAATAAAGATAGAAAGTTGGAGTGTGTAGGGGTTCACCTTAAATCGAAGTCGATTGTTTGTCTGCATTTCTGCGTGAAATGACAGCTGCTGTATGTCCCCACCGAATAAAGAAGGGGAGAATAATCTCCTTAGTTGGGCGTTTATTACTGAAAAGTAAAACACAGGAAAACAAATTACAGTTGAAATTTTGATGCAGAAGAGTAAAAATTTAAATCAGTCACATTTGCTGGACCTCTCCCTGGGCTGCCACCTTATCGTGGTGGAGGGGTTTGAGTGTCCCAATGATCCTAGGAGCTAAGTTGTCTGAGGCTTTATGCCTCTGGTAGGGTCACCCACGGCAAACAGGTCCTAGGTGAGGGATCAGACAAAGTGCAGCCCAAAGACCCCTTATGATGAATAAAATGAATGGAACCAGTGTTCCCTCGCCCGGACGCGGGTCACCGGGGCCCCCCTTTGGAGCCAGGCCTGGAGTTGGGGCACGCTGGCGAGCGCCTGGTGGCCGGGCTTTCACCCATGGAGCCCGGCCGGGCATAGCCCGAAGAGGAGACGTGGGTCCCCCTTCCCATGGGCCCACCACCCGTGGGAGGGGCCAAAGGGGTCGGGTGCGATGTGCAAAGGGCGGTAGCCGAAGGCAGGGACCTTGGCGGTCTGATCCTCGGCTACAGAAGCTAGCTCTTAGTACGTGGAATGTCACCTCTCTGGTGGGGAAAGAGCCGGAGTTGGTGTGTGAGGTTGAGAGGTTCCGACTAGATATAGTTGGACTCACCTCAACGCATGGCTCTGGCTCTGGAACCAGTTTCCTCGAGAGGGGTTGGACTCTCTACCACTCTGGAGTTGCTCCCACTGAGAGGCGCCGAGCAGGGGTGGGCATACTTCTTGCCCCCCATCTTGGTGCCTGTACGTTGGGGTTTACCCCGGTGAGCGAGAGGGTAGCCTCCCTCCGTCTTCGGGTGGGGGGACGGGTCCTGACTGTGGTTTGTGCTTATGCACCAAACTGCAGCTCAGACTACCCACCCTTTTTGGAGTCCCTGGAGGGGGTGCTGGAAAGTGCTCCTTCGGGTGACTCCCTCGTTCTGCTGGGGGACTTCAATGCTCACGTGGGCAACGACAGTGAGACCTGGAGAGGTGTGGTTGGGAGGAACGGCCCCCCTGATCTGAACCCGAGTGGTGTTCTGTTATTGGACTTCTGTGCTCGTCATGGATTGTCCATAACAAACACCATGTTCAAGCATAAAGGTGTCCATATGTGCTCTTGGCACCAGGACACCTTAGGCCGCAGGTCGATGATCGATTTTGTTGTCGTTTCATCTGATCTGCGGCCGCATGTCTTGGACACTCGGGTAAAGAGAGGGGCGGAGCTGTCAACTGACCACTACCTGGTGGTGAGTTGGCTTCGATGGTGGGGGAGGATGCCGGTCAGACCTGGCAGACCCAAACGTGTTGTGAGGGTCTGCTGGGAACGTCTGGCAGAGTCTCCTGTCAGAAGGAGCTTCAATTCCCACCTCCGACAGAACTTCGAACACGTCCCGGGGGAGGCGGGGGACATTGAGTCCGAATGGACCATGTTCCGTGACTCCATTGTCGAGGCGGCTGACCGTAGCTGTGGCCGCAGGGTGGCCGGTGCCTGTCGTGGGGGCAATCCCCGAACCCGCTGGTGGACACCGGCGGTTAGGGATGCTGTCAAGCTGAAGAAAGAGTCCTATCAGGTCTTTTTGGCCTGTGGGACTCCGGAGGCAGCTGATAGGTACCGGCAGTCCAAGCGGAATGCGGCTCGGGTGGTCGCAGAGGCAAAAACCCGGGCATGGGAGGAGTTCGGTGAGACCATGGAACAAGACTTCCGTACGGCTTCGAGGAGATTCTGGTCCACCATCCGGCGTCTCAGGAGGGGAAAGCAGTGCACTACCAACACTGTTTACAGTGGGGAGGGTGTGCTGCTGACCTCGACTCGGGACGTTGTGAATCGGTGGGCCGAGTACTTCGAAGACCTCCTCAATCCCACCGGCACGTCTTCCAGGATGGAAGCAGAGTCTGGGGATTTTGGGTTGGGCTCTCCAATCTCTGGAGCTGAGGTCACTCCTCGGTCAAACTCCTCGGTGGCAAGGCTCCGGGGGTGGATGAGATCCGCCCGGATTTCCTTAAGGCTCTGGATGCTGTGGGGCTGTGTTGGTTGACGCGGCTCTGCAATATCGCGTGGACATCGGGGGCAGTTCCACTGGATTGGCAGACCGGGGTGGTGGTCCCCCTATTTAAAAAGGGGGACCGCAGGGTGTGTTCCAACTACAGGGGGATCACACTCCTGAGCCTCCCTGGTAAGGTCTATTCAGGGGTTCTGGAGAGGAGGGTCCGTCGGATAGTCGAACCTCGGATTCAGGAGGAGCAATGTGGTTTTCGTCCTGGCCGTGGAACACTGGACCAGCTCTATACCCTTGGGGGGGTCCTGGAGGGTGCGTGGGAGTTCGCCCAACCAATCTACATGTGTTTTGTGGATTTGGAGAAGGCGTTCGACCGCGTCCCTCGGGGGGCCCTGTGGGGGGTACTCTGGGAGTATGGGGTACCAGGCCCCTTGATACGGGCTGTTAGGTCCCTGTACGACCAGTGTCAGAGCTTGGTCCGCATTGCCGGCAGTAAGTCGGGCTCGTTTCCGGTGAGAGTTGGACTCCGCCAAGGCTGCCCTTTGTCACCGATTCTGTTCATAACTTTTATGGACAGAATTTCTAGGTGCAGCCAAGGTGGTGAGGGGATCCGTTTTGGTGGCCTAAGGATCAGGTCTCTGCTTTTTGCAGATGATGTGGTCCTGTTGGCTTCGTCAGAACGTGATCTCCGGCTTTCGCTGGAGCAGTTCGCAGCCGGGTGTGAAGCAGCTGGGATGAGAATCAGCTCCTCTAAATCCGAGACCATGGTCTTGAGTCGGAAAAGGGTAGAATGCCTTCTCCAGGTCAGGGACGAGGTCCTGCCCCAAGTGGAGGAGTTTAAGTATCTCGGGGTCTTGTTCACGAGTGAGGGAAGGGTGGAGCGTGAGATCGACAGGCGGATTGGTGCTGCATCTGCAGTGATGGGGGCGTTGTACCGGTCTGTCGTGGTGAAGAGAGAGCTGAGTCGAAAGGCGAAGCTCTCAATTTACCGGTCGATCTACGTTCCTACCCTCACCTATGGTCACGAGCTTTGGGTAGTGACCGAAAGAACGAGATCGCGGATACAAGCGGCCGAAATGAGTTTTCTTCGCAGGGTGGCTGGGCTCTCCCTTAGAGATAGGGTGAGGAGCTCGGTCATCCGGGAGGGGCTCGGAGTAGACCCGCTGCTCCTCCACATCGAGAGGAGCCAGTTGAGGTGGCTCGGGCATCTGATTAGGATGCCTCCTGGACGCCTCCCTGGTGAGGTTTTCCGGGCACGTCCAACCGGGAGGAGACCCAAAGGAAGACCCAGGACACGCTGGAGAGATTATGTCTCTCGGCTGGCCTGGGAACGCCTTGGGATTCCCCCGGAGGAGCTGGCCCAAGTGGCTGGGGAGAGGGAGGTCTGGGCTTCCCTCCTTAAGCTGCTGCCCCCGCGACCCGACTCCGGATAAGCGGGAGAAAATGGATGGATGGATGGATGGACATTTGCTGGATAAATGTAGCACAACAGAGATAATTCATAATTGTCAATAAGCAGTTGGGATAATTTTTTGGTGTCTGTCTTCCTTTCTAAATGTTACTTTTTTGCATTTCTAAAACTTATGGAACTACTAGAATAAGAGTGTAAGAATTAAGGAAACAATCCAAAAAGCTGCTAATGTTCACCAGCTAATCTTAAGGGCAGTATTATGCCCTCTGGTTCAAAGTCAGTTGGACTGTTGGGAATGATAGCAATGGTCTTTAATGTTGTGCTGATCAAAAGTAAAGGTTATTAAGTCATATTAAGTTTATTTTATCATTGCTGATAACATACTGAATGTAAGTGCAGAGTGACTCTTTAAAATCCCTCTATTGTTGTTTTAGTTTTGTGTATTGTAGATTGATTTGGGTTGTTTTTTTTTCTTTTTTACCTTTATTTCATTCAAAAAATATACAAAAACAATAAGAAAACAACAAAGTATATCTATACGTAACATCATATCATTTTGAATGAAAAGAAACAGAATGAAGAAAATATCTTATAATTTCTGCCTCTTTTTACAGAAAGAAATGAACACATTCTAAAATATAATTATTTACACAATCAAAAAAATATATTTTTTTTTAGCCCCAATACTTTCTATTTTCCAGATTTGTCATAGCCTTAGTTTAGTTTACCTTTTCATAATTTCTTAATACACTTGCTTTGGTACGTTTTCTAAATATGATAATAGATTTGGTTTTGCCAATCCCACTAGAACATTAGGTTTAGCAGTGTAGGAACGTTCAGTTTTCATGATGCAAAATGATTTATTTCACCTGTCAGCGGTCATTTGATTATAGCTGATAAGGGTAGTTAATGGCCTGATTATTCATTATGCACACGTGTCTTTACAACTCATATCAGCTCCAAAATGCTGATTTTAACATGTCACGAACACTGGCCAAGACATGAAAACTGGTTCTGTTCCCTACCACTCCCACCCCTCTGTAAACCCTCTCTAGGCCTTTTTTTAATTATTTTTTAAATCAATTTTTTTCCATTTTTTCTCTGTATTGTAATTTCTGCTGTCTCCTTGCACCTCTCCTTTTCACAGTCTTTGACACTGGTTCAGATGTCAAGCCTAAAACACATATATATTTAAATTTTCTTTGTTTAATCAATGCTTTTACTTTGCAGTTGGACTGACAATGTAGTTCAAAAAGTTTACAATTTCCTTTTGCTTTTATGCAATAACAGGGTTCACATTAGGCAGAGAAATCAAGCAGAAAATGGAGAAAAGTGCATGCTGCAAAGTCAATCATATTTTCTGATATGCCATCCATGTCTTATTTCATAGCAAATCGTGCCTCGAGCAAAGTGAATGAAAAAGGGAAAACAAGACTGTCAACTGATGGAATGTGGAGCAATTATAGTTTAAACATAAACTAAATAAAAAGCCAAATAAGTGAATCAGTAGGGAAACATCAGAGCATGGAGGATGGGTAGAAAAATGGAAATGTGGATTTACCATAAGGGGTTGGATTCTCCACTGTTTCCATTGTGTATCCATGGTTGGTGGAGAAGAAACACCAGGGAACATTTCTCTCTTCAAGGGGGCTCCAGCAACAACCACGCTGCTCACATTTCAGCTGTTCATGATCAATTATGTTGCTGTTATTAACTATTATTCATACTCATTAGTCTTACTACATGCAATAGTATTTTATCAGGTTTTATGTTTTTCACCAAGTTATTAACCATTATGGTTATTAATACCTCTTATTTTAGCAACAAGAAGATCAAGCCTATTAAGAAAAGAGTAAATATGTGAGTATTTAGTTCTTTTTAATGAAGTTGACTCTTACCTTTGAGGCTCCAGCATCTGGGAAACAGTCCACTCTCTCTGACATGTGGATGTTGGGACACTGAGGTACAAAATCATCAGTAGTTTCTATAAAAAAGATGAGATAAAAGCTTTAAAAACTTCAAACCCAAAACTTATTTTCCAACAACAAAGTAACATTGTGTCAGTTTGTTTGTTTTTTTCCTACAAAATTGACAAATTTTCTTGATTTGGGTAACAAATAAAAGAAGTAAAGAACTTCTCCATTTCATGATGCTGCCATCACCGTGCTTTATTATTTATAGCTTAAACTGTTAAATGTTTAACTCAGTTTAATAATGTATTCATACAGTTATGGAGGGATTGCTTTGTGTTTTTTGTTTTGTTCATCACTAAATGATGTGCCTCCCAACATATTTATATGTATTGATGAATTATAACCAAAGACTAATATGAAGAAAAACAATGTATTTTAGAGTATTTGTGTTCTACAACAGATAATCCATAACAAGTGTTTTTTTTTTTTTGATTCTGCATTTGGGACTGCATCAAGAATGTTTTGGTTTTTGCTTCCATCAGTGCACCCCAAGGCAGCTGTGGCTACATTGCTGCTCATCATCACCAGCGTGTGAATGTGTGTGTGAATGGGTGGATGACTGATTATGTTGTGAAGCGCCTTGGGGGGTTGTAGAACCCTAAGAAAGCACTATACAAATACAGGCCATTTACCATTTTTACCATGTTTTGGAAAAAAATGTAATACCCATACACCTGCTCATAATTATGGTGTCCATTTTGAATCACTAAGTAACATCTGGCAGATTACCATTTATTGGGTGAGTTGCCATATTTAGACATCCTTTAAGTCTTGATTTGCAGCCTAAACCAGACACATATCTTTTAGTTGATCATTAAACTCACGACACCAGTGCAAGTTCCAACACTGTATTGTGCTTTGCACCTGAAAACGTCTCTAATGTACTTACTTTTTTGACGTAATTAAGGTTTTAGCATAAATCAGAACGTCCGTTTTAGCACAAGCTCTAGGTTGACCACGACTTCTATTTAATGCCATTTTATTTATAATTTTTTTTAACCTCTGTTTTATTATTACATCCATTGTTGCTTTTACCGTTGTGTTGTGGCTTTTGTTGTTATGATGTAGCATGTAGTAGCTACTATAAAAGTTTCTTGCTGGACTGTCACACCTGGATACAGATTTTTTTACACAGTTGAACGGTTTCCCCACTAGTATTCTCCACTAGGCTTTACACGGTTCTCAGCGGTCGTTGTGTCCGTGGACAAGACACTCAACCCACCTTGCCTGCTGGTGGTGGTGGTCAATGGACCAGTGGCACCAGTTTTTTGCAGCCTCACTTCCATCAGTGTGCACCAGGGCAGCTGTAGCTACATTATAGCTGATCACCAATGACTTTCTCAGTGGCCTAGTAGTATGAGTGTCCGCCCTGAGACTTTGACGTTGTGGGTTCAAATCTATGGTCGGGTCATACCAAAGATTTTAAAAAATGGGACCCACCACTCCCCACAGGGATGGGTCAAATGTGGAGATGTAATTTCACCAGTGTGTGATGATGACTAATGAGACTTTAACTTATTACCACCAGAGCGTGAATGTGTGTGTGTGCATGGTTGAATGACTGCGTTGTAAATCACCTGGGGGGGTTGTAGAACCCTAGAAAATGCTATATAAATAGAGGCCATTTATCATTTTACTGGTGTTGTAAAGTTGAGTATCTTACCATCTTTAACTAAACCAGGTTCTCCTGTGGCAAAAAGAGCTATCATGGTGATGGCCACAATGGTCATCAGCAGAAACAGGACCAAAAGGATCACTTCCAGCCCGGACCACCGCTTTTTCCCCATCTAACACCCAAAAACAAACATTACACAGGTAAATAAAGAGATAACAATGATCATCATCTGAACCACTAGTAAGCACATTACCTATCTAGATACAGTCCATGCTTTAGAGATGTGTCATGTCATCCAGGAAATTACAGTTCACTCAGAAGAGTTTTTGAGACAAAAAAAGAAAACAAGGTGAATGGCTGTAAGTTTGTGTGGGTGTTTGTCTGTTCGGAGGTTTCAGAGGCTTGCAGCCATCCTGTTTAATGTGCTGTGAAGAACAGGCGAGGGCATTCAGATGTCAGAAAGCCAAGCATGTGCATGCTCCTGTGTGTTTGCAATAAGCTGCACATCATAGAGCAAGCTAGCGCTATCATGCAGTGTATCACACTGAAAAAATAAAATAAAAACTACTCGATGCTATAAACCCTTGCAGACTCACTAGTCCTCTATTAGCTTCAACTACTATGCCTAAAAATAACTTCCACATAGGGTATGACTTTACTGCTCCCATCTGGGACAGATTCTAATGCGTGGATACACACTCCTTCAAGACACAATTTTTAGCTGTAGTTCATTTAAAATGATTAGGCAATATTTTAAATGATTCTTGAGAAATGTAATTAGAAGATAAAATCAGATTGGTAAAAATGAGCATTATGAAGAAAGATTTACAGTCCTTCCAATCGCACTCTTGTTCAGAATCATCATGTAAATCTGGTCGTACTATCAACAAAAGCTGTAATCCGTGTTGTAGAGGGTGCTTACTTATTGTAGAGCAGCTGTAATAACCGAAACGGCTTAGCAGCCCGTGGTCTTACCTTTGCTCTCTGTGGTGTTCAGGGAAAAGTGATTCTTTGTACAGGTGAGATAGCACCTTATAAACCACAGGATGCATTGTGGTCAGAGGCTATCACCACTCCTCTTCTTGTGTGCGCGTGTGTGTGTGTGCGCGCGCGCGTGTGTGTGTGTTTGCATAATTTCTATTCTCTGTAAATGAGGAACCAAAGGTGATAAGTAGTCAGACTGTAATCTACAACACAAGGAAGCAGTGGATTTTCATATAATATTATAAAACCTGCTGTCCTGTTTTAATTGCATCATGCATATGTCTTTTTTATTTTTGTTTTTCATCCATGCATGTGTGTGTCTGTAAGTGAATTTTGGCCTATAATTTACATAATATTGATGGTGCATTTTTGTTTTATCTAAGCTGTAACTCTGTGTAATCTTTAACCCTCGGTGACAACTTCACCACCTCTCAGTAATTACCACACTTGCGTTGTTACACGTTCACTTGGCTGTAGTTACATTAATATTTTCAACACTTGAATACATCAGAATGCTGACATTGTCAGATTTAGAGGTTTGATTTACTTCCCACTGACTAATTTAGTAAATAATATGAATTTTCTTTGACTACTGCTGTATTGATACATTGTTTTGTATCAAATAATATAACACAGCAACATTGTCCCACTTTTGTAAGATAATTGAACCAAATAGTGTTTCAAGTGTAATCTATTTGACTGCATTATTTTACATCTTATTTTTAACAGTACAAAACATGCATTGTTCAAAAGTATGACTACCATCAAAATATGTTCTGCAGAAACCTAAAATGCAAAGCAAGTGCATTTGTTTTACCTCCCCCCTGACTTACATATTCCATTTAGAAGTATTGTTGTATGATGATAAGAATAGGAATACCTTTATTTGTCCCTCAGTGGGGAAATTGCAGTATTGCAACGGCACAAGTACAGTAAGTAAAATAGAAGTAGTACACAAAAGATATCACACAAAGGATTTAAGTAAATAACGTAGAATTAAAAAGTGTTGAATTTAAGTTCGATAGTTATTGCACATAACAAATGTAGTAGTAAATGATAGTAGCAGTTGGATTATTTCTAGCTAAGATTAAATTATCCAAACCAAACATTTAATAGTATTTAATTTACTCAGATTTACTGGTGTAAGTCAATAATAAGACGTCTTGCATTATATACAACAGTAGCTTTAGGGGACAGCATTATATTTTTGCTTTAAAATATTTTCCTCAAAATAATTAGTTTTACAGTATCTGATCAAAAACATATAGTTGAATAGTTTTTTTTTCATATTGACTATGAAGTAATGATGACAGGCTATTTGGATTATTTTACATAACCAGGAGGTAATTTATTACAAAATATTTCAGGTGGATATGCTGGTGAAGGCTCTCCTTAAGGAGCAATATGTAACACTTCTACAGTGAAAAACTAAAGGGGGACGTAGTTATGGCAGTGAGGTAGGAACCTTTTGCTTAGAAAATGGCCTGCAGTAACCAAATTTGACCACAGGATGCCATTTTTACATGTTGCACCTTTAACATACTGGGCATGAATTTTTTTGTAAAAAACTGAACATATTTATTTTCTTGAAGATGTTTCAGATCTCATCGGAGGAGCTTTGTTCAAAAAATAAAATCAAACATTGGTGAGCACTTTTTGTTAATTGTAGACAAGAATATTTATACATTTTGGAAATGGAAGGCCTATTTTATGAAAGAGTAGTAAAAGAAGCCATCTTTATCCAAAGAGGAAAATCAACTAACTCAGGAGGAAGGCTGAGGTTTCAAGCCTTCAAATATTTCAATGGATTCATTTCTCAGACAATTTCACAACTGACTCATTTTGGATTGGAATCAAAGCATCTTGCATGTAAACCAGTGCTCTATAGACCCTAACATTCACCAGGAGAGAGGATTGGGAGAGTAATTTGTAAACTAGGTGAATAAGCCTAATACTTCTCCCAGACTTAGCGTAAACCACATGAGTTGCTATCACTAATTTTGCTCATTCATTACTTTGTCTTATTTTATGTTTACTTTAGCAAATGCTGAGACTCTTACATACGATGCACACATTGTAAGATTGCACTTTAAAAGTCATAAGAGCAACACCCTATTTTGGTCATGAGAAGCAGTGGAAGCAGCTGCAAAAGAAATAGTTTCATTTGTCAAAAAGAGGCTATTTTGTACAGTAGCCAGCAACAACCTCATCACATTCCAACTGGCGTTTGCAGCTGTTGCTTTGAATGTAAAGTTTCTTTTGACACATGTGTTCAAAGCACCTTCAAAGAAACGCTCTGTGCATTTTGCTAAAGATCCTTCAAATGCAAAGCCAAAGAAACTCCATACTGTGCTGCCAGACACCCATCTGCACCAATTCACAGCATATAGACTGGTGAGAGCTTCAGTCTGTGTAATGAGTGAAGAGAACTAAAGAGCCATTCACAATCAAGAGGCAATAATATTCCCTTTCAAAGCAGAGCTTGATCTTCAGAAACCAAACAATCAAAAAAAGACAAGATAAGCTTTGAGAGCGTTCGTGTGTTTGCTTTCATGTTGGTGAGACAATACAATAAGCAACTATGTAATAAAAATCCTTTAAGTGCTGTGTGTTCATCGGAGGAGATGTAAACGGTCAAGTTCTTCTGCGGTCACTGTTCAGCTTTCAATCTCTCTCCTCGTACAAATCCAATTCCACTCTGCCACTGCCAATTTCAGGTGCTTTCCCTCTACAATGCAGCGGCTGCCGATTTCAATGGAACAAACTAAAATTGGCAATTCACTCCCCCCTGTATCGATCCAGTCACTTCAATAGTTGGCACTCAACATTGAGAGCTGCCAACAAAACAAGTTTGTATGTGTTTTTGCACATATGTGTTCCTGTTGGCATAAATGTTGCTTCGGTGAATCAAATAGTTAAATAGTTTTTATCAGTAGCTGTTTTTCTTTTTAATTGTCTTCAATAGAGCCATTTCAGTTCCTGTGAGAAATAGTCATAGTATAGTATTCATGAAAGTTGTCCTTTGTCCGAACTGTTATCTTCTACTCAAATCTTTGAAAGTGAGCATTCTTTACTTTCTGTGTGCCTTTCCCAGCCAGCACACATAGGTGGGCCCCATATGGAATCTATATGGGCAAGCCGTATGGGTCCCACCAGGGTTTGTCCACAGTTTCCATGGTGGCCCCATGGGGGTTTGTCCAGAAAGATTTTTGCCCACATAAATTTTACATGGGTTTTCAGAGGGTTTGACTCGAACATGGGCAAACCCCAGTGGGGCCATCATGGAAACTGCAGACAATATAGATATATAATATAATATAGATTCCATATGGGGCCCACCTATGTGTGCTGGCTGTGTCTAGAAATAGAAAGCAGAATCAGCACTAAAGTTGTGGCAATGTGGGGAACTTAGGTGTCTACAGTTTTCACATAAGATCTGTAGTGATGTGTTATTTTATGCATAGAACTCCTAAACTTAGTGAACATGTAGGCTAGCTTATGTTCTAATTATCTGAATCCCGGTTAAGTCTGAAGAGATTTCAAGCCCATTAACGTTTTGCTGCTTAATGAAGTGTTAAGATGAACTTCAGCAGTGCTTCTCCTTTAGGTTTGTTTCCCTTGGCAGATTTCCTCTGAAGACTTACACCACATTCATGAGCAAATTATTACAAATTGGAGATTCACAGAGATGTTTCTTGGAGACCTTGTAATCATTGTTGATACCAGGGATTATGGGAACAAAGTCTTAAAGTGGAGCTAGAATGCAGTTAATCAACAATCTAAAACAGCTTTGAGCCTCTAAAAACATAAGAAATGTTCTTTTGGCTTTCATCTGTCCCAGGAGCCCTGATACAGGCCATTCTAAAACCCCTAAACCAGCCTTACTGTGAAAAGCGCTGTTTGCCCCTCCCACTCGGCCAGAACATGAATATGCTAATGAGCTGCTTGCTGATTGGCTGGTTTCCCAAGAAGGCCTCAACACTGGAGACATGCAGGTTTGAGGAGGAAGGGCTCCCCCTTATGACGTGTTAAGGAAGACTTTCTCAGATCAGAAGTTTTTCTCTCTTTCTAATTTACATAAAAAGTAGGTCACACACAACTTTTACTTTTTGGTATGAGTACTTTTGACCACCCAAGCTGTCTTTATTCAACAACAACAACAAGGAAAATGTTGGTTTACATTCTAGGTCTTCTTTAATACTTATTACTTTTCAAAAATAGGGCTCATAATTCTCTTGGAATACTAAATGTTAGCAGAAGACTGACTGTATCTTCCCTTTCATAAGTGCTCTTCTGGCACACATGGCACAACGTTGGTGCAATTTTGTTTCACCTTTAAATCAGAGCTAAGAGTTCGATGTCGGTGTGATGTTTGTGATTGTGAAACATAATTGTGCACATTACAGCTAGCGTCGCTCTCCGCCGCCATCTGGCTTCAAGTTTGTGTATGTCACTCACTGTCGTAGCTCCGCCCTCTCGCTCCTTCAGGCAACGCCTCCTGTGGTGCATTTTTCAAAATTGAAATCTGGGTGGAGAAAGACTCTGGAACTGACGTTACTCACCCTTTAAGGACAGCAAACAATGTTTGATTTGAAAAGACTCCAAATAGATTTGACAAAACTGTAACCTGACTCACACCGACGTGTAAGCTATAATAGATGCACGATTCCTCCGTGCAGCAGAATTTTGTTCATCCAATTGAACCCAGACAGATTAAACTTGATATACCTTTTCAACTAAGTCTACATCTATTGACACTGTAATTAAATCAGCCATTGACCCGTTTCCTGTTAAATTAAAAACCATCCTTAGTGTTGTTTGTTAATTTGATTCATGCTGAATAATAGCATTAGGTCCTCAGTATGATCAGCATTTCTCTTGCTACATTGTGGCTCGTGATAACATGGTGATAACAGCATCCAGTTACACTCAAACTGCTGCAGAGGTTTAGAGGTGAAACATAATATTACTCCACTTTGCCTCATCAAAATCAGATCCAGGAAGGATGTCGGCTTGGCAGTCAAAGGTCCATGATAATTTTATTATTTAACTGCCCTTGCAGATAAAATTATTGAGCCTTTTCGTTGTGGCGCTGCAGTTATGCATATGTAACTCTTATATTGCAAATGAATTTGCAAGCTATAGTGTGCAGGTGGTCTGTCTGAGTGTTCTCATTATGCAGTTTTCTCTGCATAAGCATAGCACAGATGTTCTACCCCTTTGGGGGAGAAACAGCAGAGTGAATGAAGAGGAAAATAAATATGCACAGAACCCCACAAACATACAAACACTGAGCTTCTGCTGCGTCATTCCTGAGGGTAATGTCTTCTATCCCCGCTGCTACTCTCTGCATGTTTTGACAGGAATAGACTTCCACTCCCACTCACATGACTGTGTGTACAAATACACTCTCATAAAATGATTGTGATACAAGCTGCCCCAGCTCTGATAACTGCTTTAAACAAATTCAGAATAATGATTAACCAGCTTATTCATGTCTCTTGTTCATATGTAGTGCAAAGCTCAACATTTGCAGCTCTTTGCCTTTTTTTTTTGTAAAAAGCTTGATGCATGACTTCTAATTGATTTTTTTTGGGGGTGTTTCATGACAGCTTATCTGTTCATGTTTAGTTTCTAAGGAGCCTGGACTTTCTTAGGATTTTTTACGGTGGTCTCAAAATAGTTTTGCAAGGTTATTAAATGTTTTTTCGTGGAGTATTTTTTCACTCCCTTTTGACCATTTTAGAGGCAATAATTACACTTAAAGCCCAAGAAACAGACCAATGAATAACCCAAGCATTTCAAAGGCAAATAAAGTTATATAATTGTCAGCAAAATACTACAACAATGGTGTCCAACCATGATCTTCAAAGGCCCATATTCAGCACGTTTTAGGAGTTTCCCTGCTTCGACACATATGATTTTAATCAGTGGGTGATTAAAAGGACTGTAGAGTTTGATGACATGCTGAATAGGTAAGTCAACTATTTACTCAAGTGTGTTAGAGCAGGTGTGCTGGACAGGAGACCTCAAGGACCAGGGTTGGAGACCACTGTATTATAATGTGTTCTTAGGCACTGCTCCCAGCAGATTATTATGAAGAAAAGTAATTTTTTGGGCAAAGGAATAAAAAGCTGCATATCTACCTGTGTGTCCTGGCAGCGCTGTCTCTCTGCTCAAACGGCTTCAGTCAGAGGCTCGTTAACTCCTCAGTATCCAGAATAATAATGAATCGCACATGCAGGAAGCCCCCACTGACTGATTCTATCCACCAATCAGAGGCTCCCCCTAATGGTAGGTGTGAATTTGAGGCGACCACTCAGTCGGCAGTGGGTGAAAAGAAGATACCACTAGTTAAATCAGGTTCAGGTATCCAGAACATGTACTTGAAGTTTAGTATTGACTGTAACAGCATTTCGCAGGTCTTTCCACGTAAAACAAGTATTTCTTCCCATGTTTAATGTTTTCTTGTTACCCGTATTTTTGTTTTTTGGGGTACGCTAAGATTCTTGTATCCATTGCAGTTTTAGAAATAAGGTCTCTTGTAGAACAATCATCCTTGGCAGTTGCAGCCTTACAAAACGCCCACAAGATCTTTACACAGTCATCATCTTTGCCTGTCAAGCAAAATCAAAGAAAAAGGAAGATAAAAGGAGTCGTATTTCACAATGTTTTCAAAAGAAGAAATGTGTGTTTATGAATTAAACATGACTTCATGCCCCTTTAAATTCAGATGATATTACAACCTGTTCTCATTCCTGGAACCATTAAATGCTGTCGTTTTGTCAAAGTCAGTCACATATGTGGGATACGCACATTTTAACAAGAGTACCATGGCGGAATGGATGTGGGGATGTAGATGGACACAAGTACATCTAATGTAATGTTTAATCTCATAGTCGTAAAAAAACAAGAATATCATGATTCAAGTGGCAAAAGGAAGTGTTAAATGACCTGACTGTAAAAGATAATAATTATCTTATTTAATTATTTATATGATTCATTTAGGCATCACAGGACAAAGCTTACCTTTAGAAGAAGTTTGAGGCCAAGTTACACATCTCTGTTTTATATATAGGTGTTAAAGAGGACCTAGAATGCAGGTAATCAACAATTTAAAACAGCTTTGAGCCTTTAAAAAGCATAAGAAATTATCTTTTGGCTTTCATCTGTCCCAGGAGCCCTGATACAGGCCATTCTAAACCCCCTAAACCAGCCTTGCTGTGAAAAGAGCTGTTGACCCCTCCCACTCGACCAGGACATGCATATGCTAATGAGCTGCTTGCTGATTGGTTGGCTTCCACAGAAGTTTTTTTCAACTTTCTAATTTACATAAAAAGTAGGTCACACACGGCTTTGACTTTTTGGCATGCTACTTTTGACCACCCAAGCTGTCTTTATTCAACATCAAGGAAAATGTTGGTTTACATTCTAGGTCCTCTTTAAGTCAATCAACATTGGCAAACTCTGTTTTGATATGCAATATTGACTGCAATGTTTTTGCACCATTTTATCAGTTGCCTTAGCCCAGAGCCCTGTTACTTCATTCAGCCAAACCTGCTAGATCAAAACATGTTTATCACCTGAGAATCACATTTACCTTTAAAATTCCCCTAAAATCTGTGCAGGTAAATTCCCCAAACTCTTAATTTAAAGTAGTGGAAATGTTATACTTTTTTGCAGCATTCTTAGTTTTACTGAAACGTGGGAACACCATGAGAAATGTCTTGGAAACGGCATATTTTTCTGGTTAACATTGAGTCCAGGAGTGCAGAGATGCACTCTGAGCACATACGGGGGAGAGGTTGTGTTGTGTCACAAGAGACAATGTTTTTAGTTGAGTTAGGAATTATAACTAGTCATGACTTTGCTAAGTTAAACCCAAGTCTAAAGAAAGTGTTACTGAGCAATGAGGCAGAAAACGGAGATGCATGAGGAGGATTCCACCTGGGAGGATCAAGATTTGTTAGTGGCACCTTAACCATTAATACTGTTTGTTTTGGAAAGGTTACATAGGGCATTTGCAGCTAGTTTCATAAATTCTTTTTTCCATACCATCCTGAAAACAGTAAAGCTTCAAATGATGAAAGTTTGATGAAAAATTTTGAAAAAGCTATGTGCTCAAAATCCTGAAAGGACTGGATAAATGATCAGGAATTACACAAATATCAACATGTCAGGATTATTAACAGCTCAGTGTCAATGTTCTGCCTCTTCATTGCTGCATGCCAAATGTTCTAATGAAAACAAGAGTACATTGATAGAAAACATGGCCAGTACTGCAAAGGTCAGACTGACAAAACTCTCAGGCAGAAAAAAATATATTCACCATGGAAGTAATGAAAGATTTTTCTACAGAGGCCTATGATAGGAAACTCCAACTTGCACAGCAGGAACTGAAACTAGAGTTTTATGGCAAGTGCATGCAAGCTCTTGAGAAGGAGCCAGTTTCATGTTTCTACGCCAGGGGTTCCCAAATTTTTTTCCTTGAGGACCCCCTTGCCCATGTCCAAGACAAGCCAGGACCCCCAAACCCAACCCCTACATGCATAAACACATTAAATGTGATCATTTGCAAACTTTATAAACACATACAGAGTTATAACTTTTATATGGAGTTCTGATTATACTGTAGGGTGTGTTATTGGGATTTTATAAATGTAATTTTTACAAATAAAATCTTGTTAACCTCACAACCTCAAAAAAGACAATCTTGTAGGGACTCCCTTGGGAGTCCCGACCCCAATTTTGGGAACCCCTGTTCTACATCATCAAGTCTGAGACAGAAGTTGATTTTTCTTTGTGACAATGCTTTTACATAGGCGTTCCTCTCTTTCATACCTTCATATTCTGGAACAGAAGAAATGATCTATTTTTTGCTGAGTTGGGTGTGCAGTCAATGTACAGCACTCTACAATTCTGAACCCGGGTCAGAACCAATCAGGGTGAAGCTGCTTTTAGCTACTATGCTGCACACAGATGGAATCAGATTCCTCATGACATCAAATGCGCCCCAACTCTAGTACTTTTAAATCAAAATTGAAAACCTTCATGTATTCATCAGCCTATGCATGACTGTTTGTTATACTGCACCTTCTGCACTGTAACTGCTCACTCTTTAACTCTGTACTTTTCTTTTTAATTCATAAATCTAAATTGAATTTGTATGTATTTTAATTCTGCTGTCAGGTTGATTTTATTGTTCTTGCCATTCTTGGTAAATGGAAAGCACATTGAATTGCCTCTGTGTATGAAATGTGCTATATAAATAAAGCTGCCTTGCCTTGTCAGTTTGTGCAGAGTGCACTTTGACAGCACCTTCATGCATCCAATGAAAGGAATCCATAACTAAAAATTTGTTTTTTTTTTCTATATGTGTATACAGGTCATTGAGAGGTTTGTGTGAACCAGTTAGAAGTTACTTCTCATTTTTATGACTCTCTTTTCCCAAACAAAGTAAAAAGCTGTCTATTGTTCTCTACTCCTTGTAAAGCAGACCTGCAGCGGTCATCGAAAAGGTTCAGCTTGTGAATGAGCCCAAACTTTCCAAACTTGAAGAATATTATGAACCTACGCCCTCTTCACTGCTGCTCTTCTCTTCCTTCTCCTCATTAAACGGAACTTTCATCTGACAGCTTGGCAGATACGTTCCATATTCAAGTTTGCAGCTGGGAAAACTAAACTAGCTACTTCCTGGATATCTTTTTGGTCACCGAACTGGACACAATGTGCATACAGTATGCTCTCCATGTTTTAGCCATGCAGCGTGAGAATAAACCAGGGCATTCTTCTCAAGCAAAACTAACAAGATATGTTTTTTAAAGTTCTGTAATACAGTTCAAGTCAGCATGTGTTCATTATCAATGTTTTTCCATAAAAACAATACAGCCGGAAGGCCACAAACCAATTATGATTTGCCAGGAATCTGCAGAAAAAGCTCAGCTGAAGTTTTAACATTTATTTCACATTTTGCTCGTGTGAACTTAAATTAATTAAAACAATTTGTTTTACTGGTATGCACGCTTTCATTTGTACATTTGTTACATTTTTTAAGTTCACAGTAGCTACGTTTACATGGGCACAAGAATGAATGCTCTATCAGATAAAAAATTCATCATCGGAATATTCTGATCTGATACGGCCCGATCGGAATGAAATTTCATTCCGATTGAGAGAGGTGGTTTTGTCCGATTATCATTCCAATTGACGTCCATGTATACACTTATTCGGATTGTTGGAGAAAAATAATGCCCACTGCGCATGTTTGCAACTTCAGCGTGACGTCTTTCCGCCTTTGCAGACGCTCAGGACAAGTGGAAAACATGGCGGGAGGTAAACAGAAGTGGTCTGTTGCAGACACAACTTTTTTACTGGAAACACTACGGGAGCTCAATATTATTGAACGTCTCGATGGTCAAAAGGCTAGAAATGCAGAGTTATACATTCAAGTGCATCTAAAGATGCAGGAAGCGGAAATTCAACGAAGCTAGAGAATAAGAAAATAAAATGCAAGGAAAAAAAGATGTGCGTTTGTGGCGTTTGTTTACAATTTTTTTCCAGGAAAGACAACTCTGCACATGTCACCGGTAGGTTCGTTCTGGATCCAAGGGAGGACAAGCACTCATAAACCCAGACAGGAGTTCAGACAGAAATGAGGCAATTTATTTAAAAACAGTTAAAACTGTCCCAAAGGCCTCTAAAAGCCTGTTCTAAAACTTGTCCTCCAACGATCGTCGTCAGCCAGGCCACCAGTCCGTCCGTCATTGGCTACACATCCTGGCAGCTCCCTGGCACAGCTGCCCTCCCGGGGCTGGGGCACGCCACCCACCTCGGCCCAAGGCCTCTACCCGGACACAGGTACCATCACCAGCACTGCGCCGCTCCTATGTGCGGAGGGAGGGCCACCCACGCTCGTCCGCACTCGGCCGCCTGTCCATCTCCCGGGACCGTGCTCCGGGTGCTCCAGGTAACCATCTGCGCTCCGGAGGGATTAGGGCGCACGTGCCCCCTGTGGAGCCACCGCAGTCCAGGGCGCACCTCCTTCCAGTCGTCTATCTCCTTTTGTTCTGTCTCCTTCAGGCTTCCTCCAACTCCTTTTTATTGTGTGCCAATTAGTCAATCAGCCACACCTGCAGGTGTGGCACACCTGGGGGATGGCTGATCGTTCCACTCCCCCTGCTCAGCCAGCCCAGCGTCCCCAGGGAGCTCCACAATGGGAAAAACACAACAAATGCCAAAAACCACCAAAAACATGCACCTAAATTAAATAAAACTAGAAAAGTCACACATGCAAATTAAAACAGTTTTCCCACTGTGTGACACACATGCTTAACCTATTTAATCTGATTGAGTGCTTGGTGCATGTATACTCACGGATCATTTCAGCTAGTGTCCATGCAAACAGAGATTTGGGATTTCTGATCAACCAAGATTTGAATCGGATAGAGGAAATTTGGTGCATGTAAACGTAGCTAGTGTCAGACTAAAAATAACCATTGGTGGATTTTATTTTATTTATAGGGCCTCTGTTTCTACCAAACTTTACATGTGTCTATGTTATATATATATATATATATATATATATATATATATATATATATATATATATATATATATATATATATATTTGGACCAGGTCATGAAAACAACTGCTTATATAAAGATTCCCAGACATTCTTCTCCCCAGCTACCTACCTCATATTCCTAGGCCTGCTCAAAGATTTTTTTTGGCAAATCCAAAGTCTGAAGGAAGATCTCCTTACAGTGGGATGTGTTGGAAATACTGACTTTGGAGGACATCCAGAATTCTTTTTTTGTGATCCTGCATGACCAGCTGCATGGACTTTTTGTCTGAAACAGTCCTAGCACAAAGGGAAGCGCCACTGAGGTTGCCTGAAGAACACGTCTATTACGTTACTCGCTGCTTATGCATCTGTGGAAATCCCAAGTAACTCCCACAGTTCAGAAACATTCTTCCTCTTCTCATCACTGGTGATATTTGCAATGTTACTTACTGGGTGTTGATGGTATATTAAATCCATGCAATCTTCTGTACCAGCTTTGTTCTGGGGTACACACTGAACAGGTTTCATTGGAGACAATGGAAACAACTTACTCAGATTAGAAGAGGGATTTCAGTTCCACTCATCTAAAAATAACTGTTGTGTCTACTTAATGCTGCAAGGAAACATGCTGATCAAACATTGCTTAAAAACCACTTGAGAAAAAAAAAAATCAATTCTCACTCCATGAGATTCATCTTTACTCAGTCTTCTAATCAAATGAACATTCTCATTTAAATATCAATTAGCTATTTTACCTCTTTTTTTTCTGCCCTCACTACCTTTCTCTCATCAGGGTGGAAGTCAGGGCATACGGATAGCAACAAGAGATGTTCATGTTGCCATGGCAACAAAAGCAAATGAACTTTTTTGGGTGCCAAGAGCCATCTGCAATCGAATAGATCACACAAAGAAATAAGGGCTTAATTTCTCTACCCAAAGGCAGGGATCTCTGAAAATTACACAAAGGTAAGAAATTCCCCAACAGGTATTTTCATCTGAACTGTGTTTAATTTTAAAAGTAGGAAATCTTCTCTGAATACTGAACATTACATAAGAGAACATGTATAACGTAAAGCATAGTCAAACAGGCTCTCCTGCTGAGAACAAGATGCTGCATGGTGATGTGGTAGTTTGCACTTTTGCGTTACACAAAAAAAGTTTCCTAGTTCAAACCATAGTTGGAGACTTTTTATCTGTGTATTTTCTGTACCTGTGTGGGTTTTTTGCAAGTAAGCCTTTTTCTTTCAACACTAAAAAAGCATCCGATGTTAACTGGGGATTTAAAACTAACTACAGGTATGCATAGACATAGGTATGAGTGGCATATTGAATAATTTTAGTACAGAGAAGTGCAGACTCTTTTTTAATTGAGAAAGCAAGAACTTACAAAAATATAGCAAATACCAAGATACTCAGAATATGATAAAATATGCCTTTATTGTTCCTCAGTGGGGAAGTTTTGGTCCCATAGCAGCAATCTAATTCATTACAGGAGCAAAAGGGAGAGTAAAAGATAAAAAATAAAGAGTAAACAGCAAAACATAAAACAGAAATACTTAAAAGATTCAAAATTCAAAAAGCTGAATATGTACCCATTTTTTAGAAATACAAAAATAAAACTATAAAAGTACTGAGTGGATTGAAAAAAATAAGGCCCAGTATTTACAGGGAATGCAAAAGATGAATGGAAAAACTTCAAAGGCAAAAATGCGTGTGCGCGGGTAGAGTAAAAGAAAAGTGTGCAAATCACAAAAGCAGCAGGGATGAAGGGATGCAAAAGAGAATATTTACTGGGTTTGGTGGGAGCAGTGTTGGGAGCAGTGATGGTTGTACATCCTATCAGTTGCTGCTGTAATATTTCTTTGTGCACCTAGGATGCAGCAGTCCATCAGTGAAGGAGCTCTAAACAACAGCTTCATGCATGGGGTGAGAGACATTGTCTAACAGTGAAATTATTTATTTTCTAGAGTCCTTCTGTCTCCCACATCCTGCACTGGATCAAGGGAATATCCTATGACGGAGCTGGTTTTCCTAATGAGCTTATCTACTCTCTGTCTCTCCACCATGAACAAGCTGCTGCTCCAATAAACAACACCATAAAAGATGGCTGATGCCCCCTTCACTCCAAAGAACCTCCGTCTCCTCAGCAACCTGAGTCTGCACTTGCCCTTCCTGAAAAGCACATCAGTGTTGTGGCTCTAGTTCAATTCGTTGTTCAGGTGAACACCCAGGTACTTATAAATGTCCACTATCTCAATGTCTGTTCCCTGAATGTTCACTGACACCAATGCAGAGGGCTTGTGTATGTGGAAATCCACCACCAGCTCTTTGGTTTTCCCCATGCCAATCAGGAGGTGGTTCTCCTGACACTAGACCACAAATTCCTGTGTCCCCTGTCTGTACGCTGACTCGTCCTCACCTGTGATGAGCCCAACTATGGCAGAGTTATCAGGGAACTCCTGTAGGTGGCAGCCCGGGGAGTTGAGGGAGACGTCTGCAGTGCAGAGGGATGGTGCTGGCATAGTTCCCTGCAGTGCTTCCATACTTCAGACACAACCCTGTGATCTAAAAGAACTGGCATTCTGTGGGACAGTTCAGTATCCACTGTGACAAGGTTTGGTTCACTTCTGCCATCTCCAGCTTGTCCCTCAGGAGTCCAGGTTGGATGGTGATAAAACAGTGCTTCCAGGCTTCTCCAGGTGAGTTACAGTATATCTTGGTGTAGGAGGCAGATGATGGTATCATCCACCCCAATGCCAAGCTCATAGGCAAACTGCAGAGAACCCAATGAAGTCCTCACAAGGGGGCGAAGATGGTTGGGAACCAGTATCTCAAAGATCTTCATCAGATGTGAGGTAAGTGCTACTGGCCTGAAGCTGCTGAGGTCTTTTGGGTATGAGGTCTTTGGCACCAATACCACACAGAAGGCCTTCCACAGCTCTGGTACCCCCCCCCCCCCCCCCCCCCAGCTTAAGGCTCATGCTGAACATGTGTCCCAAGCAAGGGGCAAACTCTGCTTGCCAAGAGTGAAGCCAACGTGGAAGTGACAAAAATTGCAGTTCCTATCTCATCCACTAGGGGCTGGCTCCAGAAAGGAGCAAGTTTCCATTGACTCCCATGTTAAGAATGCCAACTTCACAGCAGAAATGAACATGTTTACAGCCTGGTTAAAAAACACATTTTAGGTTTATCAGGTCAATTTTACCATCTTGACAACACTGAGGGGGTGAATTTTTTGTGACTCATCTGTTTATTTGTAATTAAAACTTGAAATTTTCAATAATTAGGGGCATTTCCTTATGATCGACAGGTAGCAGATGAGCCATTAGCACTAGCACTAGAGGCCTGTTTCCTGCTTGCTCCAGGGAAAGCCTCAGGCTTGGCCCCATGTTAAAAGTGTTACAGCCTAGAAGGCAGAGGGTAGAAGAGTTACTCAACTCCGATTTTATGGCTAAAAGCACCCGCCAACCTGCATTAGCTTCAATATCTCTAGTTAACTGGTAACTATATCGGCTCGGAGTTTGTTGGGTGTCAATCATCTGCCCCCACACTTACAGCGCTCTTAAAAATTTTTGTAAATTTCGGGAGTGATGAGAAGCATGACACAGCCAAGATGGCGGTGGTGGGAACCGCCTGTTGGGCTTCAAATCTGCTCTTTAGAAACCTACGGGTATGACGGTCCGTCCCTTTTATATACAGCCAAGAGTCCCAAAGCAATAGTGTACCCTGCTTCTTTACCATTTACTATGTACGTGTCCTACTCAGCACAATTTGGTTAGGTAGAACATTCTTTCTATAAGTAATGGGGTTCGAATTTGTCGCAGACTTTTCTTTTTGCTTTGCTCTGGTCATACAAAAATGACAATGCAGGTCACATCAGTAGTCTGTCGAATGCATTTTACATGTTATATATTGGTTATATAGGTTACAATATCCAGTCCACAAATTATGTACATGTGTTACGGCCCCTGGCCTTTTGTGTTTTGTATTTTAAACTTCTCTTCTGTTTTCCTCCCTTCCTGTGTGTGTATAAGAGAGCAGAGCTGCAGCACCAGGCACTACTGTCCCTGATTGCCCTCACCTCAGCAGTACCAGCTGTCCCTGCTTGTAATCAGACCTGGCTCTGCTATAAGAAGCCAGCCTGAGTTCAGTTCTGGGAGCAGCAGGACAGAAAGAAGCTCTGTCCTGTTGTCTCCCCGGCGGTTGTTTGTTTCTGTATGGATTGATTTTTAATAGCTTGTCTCATAGTTTTAAGGTTTTAGCTCAACTGTGTGTTAACCCTTTTGGGTATTTTGAATTTAAACGTGTCTGTCAAGTGCAGACTATTGGGTTTCACTGAATTAACCTGAATGGAGGTAATGTGATGTCAACTTAATGTGGCATTCACTTTGGGGTAGTGTCCCAAAAGATGTGAAACCATTTAGTGAGGTTTGCTAATTAATCCTGAGACATTTGTGTTGAGCTGTTTTCCCACCAGTTTTTCCTATGTTCTGTGTTTAATTAACCTTTGTTTGTTAATAAATTATGTTTTTTTTTTTTACTTTTACCATCTTGAACATGCGTCCTCATTGTTGCTCCTGGTCACCTAGATGGCCTGGGATGTAACAACATGGAGTCACTTATAAAAGTAAAGAGGAAACTAATACGGTCAACACCACTGTGGAAATACATTTCATCCCTCTTATCAATGCGTAGCCTTAATACTCCATGCAATACATAAGTACTTCAAGTTGAGATATCTCTTTGGATTCTGAACCATTCTTCCATAAATGTTTCATTTGTAATCCTGCCATTATTTTCTCCATATGGTATGTCTCCTGTATTTTGTTTTTCCATTGAGTTATAGTGGGGGGCTGAGGTTTAAGCCAGCAAATAGTAATAATTTTCTTAGCAACTAGGATCATTTTTTTAGAAGGGAAAAGTTACAGTTTATTCTAAAATGATTGGGAAAGATTGTTTGGTTCTAAAGGTATTTCTACATCTAAGCATTTTCTAATTTCACTTTGTATATCCTTCCAATATTCTGTTAATTTTGGCTAGTCAAACCTTAAAGATGACATAAAATACCTTACCTTCATCATCACCCCCTCAGTCTTCATGTCATCTTCTATCTTCCTTCCTGTTTCTTTGCCAAACATGACAACAAAATGTGAATTGTTTTTTGGTGTTTTTCTGTTTTCTACTACTACAATTCACCCGTGCCCTGCACTTGTCCTTCTCCATAACATGCAGATAATTTGCTCCTAAAGTACAGAATTTATTGATCTTTAATGTCCTCTGTCTTCTCTTTCTCTATTCTTCTGCTTTTCCGCCTCCTTCCATTTATGTCTGATCACCTCTCTGCTGATTCAGAAGCCATGAGGCATTATAGCCTTTTAGGATTTTCTATGTAATGTTAGTAAAAGAGAAACGTAAACAGCATTGGTAGAGCACAGCAGCAAAAAACTAAAATGTTTGTTTTGAAGCATTTCTTCCTGCAAGAAGTTTATTATTTAAGCGACACTGATGTAAGGTGTGTGTGTGTGCTTTAAATTAGGTGAATGACTGGTTGTTACGGAGAGGCTCTGCTAACACACAGACCCTCTCTTTGACTTCACTTAATCAGTATGCAGCTCCTCTCCGCGTCGCTGTCCTTGTGCCATAAAACCATATACTTAATCATGCACGTACACACAGAGGCAAATAAACATAAAATTGATTACAGTTCTGTTCCTGGCTTCACCACTACCGATGTGATATACATTTCATAAATAAAAAGACCAGAAAATCAGAACATGGACTTAATCCAGAGTCCACACAACATATGCGTCTAGTGTAATTGCATGCACAAGCACACAAACTTCCCTTTTTCACACAAAGAGACACAGACACTCTTTTCAGGAAGTGTAGTTCCATACTCTATAATGTGTGATCAGTCACAGATGAGTAAGTCCTGAGCTGGTTTCACCAATAAAACATACTTCACCACTTTTAAGTGCCTTTTGTACTTTCATGGAGAGGAACATGGTGTCCTATGGCTCTGAAGGAGGCTGAATGAGCAAAAAGTGAAAGACAGAATAATAAATCTTCATACAAATGCCTTCCAATAAGGGTCAAAAAAGCAACTAATAATGAATTCATGATGTCTTAATGTGAACTAGTGACCTTTTACTCAGAGCTGTATTGATAGGAAATACTTATCTGATTAAAACGTAATTAAGTCTTTATCATCAGTTGTTCATTATTAACTTTTACTTCATCAATATTTAACCATTCATCATTAGCTAACTATTAGTTTACCATTAAAGGAGCAGTGTTGGGGAAGTTACTCAAAAATAGTAACATATTACAAGTTACTTTTCCAAAAAGTAATATATTACACTACTTAGTTACTTACTTCATGAAGTAACTTAATTACACGACTTTCTGATTAGTTTTGCACCCAGAAAGTAACCTGCAATATTGTTTTCATTCAATAATAGCACTGAAGATCTCTTTTTGACACCCTTCTTTAATAAAAGAAATGTAAAACAAGCACTAAACAGTGCTACATAAGCACCTTGAAAAATGCAAACTTGTAAAATGCTATCATAACCTCAAGGTACACAGTATTAAAATAATTTTTTGCTTAGAATGTTTATACAAACTGTTAAGTTTTTGTCCTTTCTTGCAACAAAGCAAAAGTAATGTGCATACTTCCATCCATAAAAAGTCGCCTTGCCCACCATCGCCTCTGCCATGTTGCTCTTTTTCCATTTCTCCATTTGTGATTGTCCACGTAATCTTGCAACATCATCACGTATTAAAAAAAGCATCCTCCGAGTTCTCCTTGGAGGAGAGAGCGAGAGAGAAGCCTAGTTGATTGTAACGCAAGAAACAAATGTTGGTTTCTCTTTGTAACAAGTAATACATTACAGAAATTTCATAAGTAATGCATTACATTACTGCGTTACCAATAAATGTAATGTAATTACTGTAATGCATTACAAAGTAATGAGTTACACCCAACACTGTAAAGGAGCAATATGTTCAGCTAGAGTCTAGACCAGCATTTGCCAAAGCAAAATGATTTTGCTCTGCATGTGCTGGCCAATCAAAGCACTCTTTCAGCTAGGTGTGCAGAACGTTAGTGTGACTGAGCAAAACTAAGATGGCAACGGCTATGTAGCTGTCCAATCACAGCACTCTGTTGGTGGGCGGGATGTTACTGAAACAACAAAGATGGCGATAGCTCGTTTGAAACAGCTTTGGCATCAACTTTGGAATATTTTGACTTGGGCTTTTATCTGAGTCAAGAGCAGAAAGAGGTACTTAAGTTTATTTAGAAAAAGGATGTATTTGTGTCTTCTTTGACAGAGTATGGTAGACTGCCTCGTTGACTGACATCAGTAGCGGTGAGTATGTCACGTTTGTTGTCCAATAGCATGCAGAGACATTTTGAAAGACAACCGTAGATCTCGCCCCACAACTGAGCCGTCAATGGGTCGTGCCCAGACTATATATTCACATATATACGATGGCTGTTATATTAACAGCATTATTTTTTAGGTAATGTAGTAATCTAATCAATGACTTTTCCCATCGTCACAATGCCGTTATCGTTACTGGGCATGTAAAGTGGCTACAATATGGTTGAATGAAGTGCAGCGCTGTCAGGCTTTCTGACAGCCACACTAGTGATGTGTCAGACTTAGATAAAATGACTCTTAAGCCTGGACCACAATGAGTTTTTCGGCTGTTGCACAGGACTGCTCATGCCACACTGTGAGAACTTGTAAAGCGCAAGATTTTCGTGAGCCAAACTGCACGACGTCTCGCTGTAGCCGGACACGCTAATATCAGGAGTGCACACCCCCCGAAAGGCATATGTCATTAAAAGCCGACAGCTAACCACAACAACAATGCTGAAAAAATTAAAAAGCGCTGCTGTTAACACTTCTTTAATTAGACTCTGAACTGAACACCAAAAAGGAGTGGTCCACATGTTCCTGTGTGTAGCTGCCGCTGTTGCTAATGTTGCTAATTCTACTGTTGCATTGTACTCTCGTCCATAGTTGTTCGCCTCAATCCCTCGGTGTATTTTCATTGGTCGATTGCAGGTTTTCAAGCAGAGTCGGTCACACTGGACGGCCACAGACTTGCAAACCACCCTCATGTTCACCGTTTTTTGTCACGATTCTGTTCATGACGAGAAATTTGTCTAGGACAGCCGAAAAGTGCAGTGTGGTCTGGGCATTAGAGCCAATATATAGTTAATGAATAGTTCATCTTAGTTTACAATTACTAAGTAAATGTCTAGTTAACCTATGTTTTCAAGAGTATTTCACCACTTGTTCATGATTAGTTAACCTCCAGCTTCACTTTAATTTACTATACTCTTGAGCCATTAGAGGACAATAACATCCCTAATGGAGCCTGAGGGTTAAATATTAGTTCACCAATACTAAAGCACATTTTGTGACGCTTGTTTCAGTATAAAGATAATTGGTTTACATAAATGAATTTCTGCATCATTGTGTCAAAGATGGAAATCTAATGACAATTCTCTTCAATGATTATTTTTTTATTTTTAATATATATTTATTAATTATATGGTTTTGATCATTGTTACTATATTATTTTTTTTATCCTATTTTAACACATTTTGACTATTCAACACACATATATCTACTATAGTTATTTCTATTTATGATTATTATTATTATTATTATTATTATTATTATCATCAGTTAGTTTACTATATGTTTGTTTTAGGGTTTGCACTGTTTGCACTGTATATACCTTGGGTAATAAAATAGATAAATAAATTCATTTCTGCTGAGATTCTTCGTGAAGTTTATATTTTTTTTCACACAGTGAGTTTGCTCACAACACTCCAGCGTCTTCCCACAATCCAAAAACGTGGATTCATTTTGAGCTAAATGTCAAATGAGGCACACATGGTTTTCTGTCATGTTTGACTGATTTTCACGACAACAAATCAGTAACCAGTGATGAACAGATAGAGTTAAAACAAAGTAAAAAAATAAGTTAATTTGACACTGACATGTTTCATTGACCCAAAGTAACTGATTACCTACAACATGGATCCCCCCCCTCCTTCAAATGATTCTGAATGTAACCGGCGTCTTTCCTTGTATTAGATGAGAGCCTTCTGTGTTTTGTGTTATGCATTCATCTAAAACCTACAGTGATACCAAAGTAGTAAACAACATTTCTGCCTAAAACAATGCCATCCGTTTCCATAAATTCCATCCATCTGATGGGCGTCTTTCTCTATTTTCAGAGGAATCACTCGTGTGCCAACCTTTGTTCATCCTCTCTGCACATGACTGAATTAAGTGGCAGCTGCACAACAATGCATAGCAGAGCAGGGGAGGATAGGAAAAGAAAAACACAAAGGGAAGTTTAGAAAGGGGCTTTGTTTTTTTTTTAACTGACACACCTTAAACAGGGGCACCATAGAGAAACTAGACCTTAAGTATTAATCCCATTGCGCTGGTATTGACTCAGAACTGGTACCAATGCTTCTATTGAAATGATCGATATTTGGATCAATCTCCCCGTCCCTACTTTGGAGTAATAGATAAAGCAGTGTGAGCTCAGCAGTAGCTATCTGCCATGTCAGGATTTACTGATGTCCACTTCAATCCATGGGAGTGTTTCAATCAGGTCTCACAAAAGCAATCTAATCTCAGAGACCCAATTTCTACTCAGAAAACACACACACACACAACTATTTAGGAGTGCTTTTTCCCACTTTTCCCTTAAATACAGAAAAAAATAGTTTGAAAAAATCTGAGTATAAGAACTTTAGTTCTGTTTTTAAACAAAACTTCCTGAAATATTTTCTGTTTTCGTGCTTGCAGTAGCACACACCATCCACGTCACAAGGCACTTACTTGAGAAATTGAAAATATAATATTTGGCTTTTATTTTCATGCAAACGCTTTAGCAAGTAGCTACTCCAAAGAAAATTAAAACAATCTAACACTTTAGAAAAGAGTTTTCAATTATGTTTTAGGCACATAAAAAGTGATCAGGTATATTGGCCAGTGTTTACAAAATATATAACAAATTGTACATATTTTTAAAAAGTCTTAAAAATATCATTGGATTTCCATCCAGCTAGCTAACTTATGGAATCAGCCCAATTCAACATGGCCTCTACTCTGTATCAAAACGTGTTTCAAACACAAAAATGGCAAGAAATTTGGGAGTTTTATGGATTATGTTTTATTTATTAATTTTTCTTAACACACAGTCCAATAACAATTTACTGCGCAGAACTTTTGCTCATAAATTTGCTATTAGATTTTAGAGTCAGTCCTGTTCTTCACTGGATGATGATCTACAGCCCCATTCAAGATGGCTACCATAGATAATTGACCTCATGAAGCATAAAAATTCAATAAATTTTTTTCAGAAACCACACTTGCAACTTCAGAGTATCCGGACCGCTCCCCTGATATCTTGCGTAAAGAAGTAATACTTTATGGCAATCTATGTTTACACCTCAGGACAGACGAGCTATACCTGGTTAGCATTTATTATTATGTGTTTATCATGGTGGAGCCTCAGAAGAAAAAAATAAAAAATGTATCTGATGAAGCTAAAAAAATAAAAAAGAACACCCGACCATAATAGGAGTCAAACAAGAGTCAACATCAGGAGTTTTCTGACTCATGAGAGCTCTGGGACAAATAAGGGTTCATTATGGATGCAGACCTAAAAATCATCCTATTGCACTTGTAAGTACAACTTTAATATGTTTTGTTTGTGTATGTTTTAGCTTTCCTGGCTTTGTAATTATTTCTAAATATGTTTGTCAGGGTCCGGTAGCTGCCGGCTAACCGCACGTAGCTTGTAAAGTAACATGCCTGTCTGTGATCACGCAGTGCTCTGAATCTGCGTTTGGGTTTGCCAACATGCCACAACCTTTACCTGTGGTCACATGACTCTCAGGAGTCATATTATTACCAGGAACTCTTAGTCAATAGTAAAGTGCTAGCGCTGCAGTGTGTTTCCAGCATGTTTCCTGCATGTTTTAGATCATGAACACAGCTGATTTGTTTGATTTAGTGATGAACCGCTCCTGTAGACACTAATGAAGGCTGAGGAGACATTTCAGCAGTTAGATTAAAGTGTTATAAAGACGAACGAACAGCGAGGAGACAGTGAATTAATAGCGGACTCTAGAGGGTGCTAAAAGCAAGCCAAAACTGCAAAGTATCCCTTTAAGATGTATTTAAACAATCTGGATGCTTTTTTATCATCTGTGTACAACCTCAGGTAAGATTGGGTAACACAACGATGGAAGCTTTAGAATATAGAATTAGAATGAATGATTTCTATGAAGTCAAAACTTGAGATCACTATTGCATGCACACATCAGTATATCTGTCCTGCATGAGATTAAACGGCTTAACTGGTTAATTATGTAAAACCAGTAGCTCAAGGAAATAAACTGAATTTGAAACATAATTCTTTAAGGTAAAACAATATAATGTGATTAGCTAAACAGCATTGAAATGAAGGCAGATTGGTATCACATGACTGGCGGGGGGGAGGCATATTCGTAATGTGTCACATGGTGATAAATAATAATGACACTATAGCTTCAAGCTAACTACACAATTAAACAGATTAAGATGCTCTGCATTCAGACTCTGAGCATTCAGTGTATAGTATAATTTTATTTTAATTAAACATTATTATAGCCTATTTGTAATTACTGAGTCAGGAGTACGTGTCTCATTTAAATTCTAAATCTGTGTTTTATCCACTAAGCTTTAAATGTATCAGTAATGGCCGTGTCAACACTTTACTTTGGTAGCCTTAAGGTCAATGCTGCTCATCCCAGCAAAAACATGAAGAGATGGAAAATGATAAGGAAACCCCCAAATAAATCAAAGCATCAGCAGGTGGTGAAAGTTTGAGAGTTTATAGCAAATTGGGTTAAAATTGAAGAAAGAACTTAGAGAAGACAGACACACATACTCATATGGATGGAAACTCTTTCCCTCTCTCTGTTCCTAACGTCAACCTGCCTGTTAACCTTGCAGACCTCACCGATCCATCAAATGCTATGACTGCTGCAGAGAGAGAGAGAGAGAGAGAGAGAGAGAGAGAGAGAGAGAGAGAGAGAGAGAGCATAGGACTAAATTAGATTCTGTGGTCAAAAAAGGGACACTTGTTTCCTCGCAGCGTTTCAGGAACAACAAACTGGCTAAGGGTCAAACAAAGGTTTCTACTCTCCAACAATCCTGAGGTGGAAGTTTCTGCAGCTACATTTGCAATTCTGCCTCTCATCATTACCATTCCCTCCTCTTCTCTCCTTTGCCCAGCTACTAATCTGCCTCCATTTCTACGTCCACATCTAGAACTGATGCTCGCAGGAAAAAAAACACTAAATGTTCCAATTAAATGAAGCTGGCAGCTTAAAACTGACAGTCTTTTCTCTCTATTTTTAAAAGCAGCATCATTTTGTGTAATGGACAGATGAACATTATGATAAATTGCTCATGCCTTTTGCCATCTTATCAGTTCAAACTGCCTTGAAAAAGTTTGCCGCTCAACATTTGACAGTTCTTCCCCACCGCCTGTCCATCACCTCCTCCCTTTCATGTCACCACTCAGTTGTTCTCGAAACCAAATTATTCCTTTTAGTCTTAAAGATTTCTCATCTGAAGCAGTTAAGTGTGCTCATACATCAGCCATTTAAAAAGAGCTTCCTGCTCTTTAGAGTGCCTCCTTCACCAAATGCCCCCTGTAGCCCGGTGACCATAATTTCACTTGTCTGCAATGCCAACGCTGTTTATCTCCCATCCTCTCGTCTCTTCTACTTGCCTTTTTCATCTTATCACCCCCCCACTTCCCTCTCCCTCTCTCTCTTCTCCCCGTGGCTTCTTATCACACTCTGCCCTCTCTTTTCCAGACCAAATGGAGAGGAGGAAAAAACTGACCACAGTGGAAGAGGAGATAGTGAGAGGGAGAGTGACAGCGGCTTACAGAGGGGAGGTTTATCTTTTTTTAAAGGCTCTCTTTCTGTTTCACCTTCCAGCTTTCTCCATTCACACATGCTCACATGAGGCAACTGTTTCTGTCCTTCTCTGTCTAGTTTTGTTATAAGGGCTCTCATATTCATTGCACAGATCTAAATTGTGAGTACGCTCACACACACTCACACACACATAATAGAAACAGTCGACAGTGGTGCACTTTAATAAATTGCTGTTGCTGTACAGTGGATTTAGTAGAGTATCTCACTGGATTTAAAACAATGACCGTGGATTAAGCTGAGCATTTCTCCCCTGTAGTCATATACTACAACAGCCCTGTGCAGACACCATCAACAACCATACCACAGGAGCAGAACTACATGAATCAACATGGTATATTAGCTATTTTTGTTTGTTTATTTACATGGATGTAGTGGGAGATGCAACTTATACTGCAACCTGCCACCAGAGGGCGCTTGTTTTATTTATGCACTAACTTTTGAATTGTGTTCTTATGTCTAGTTTTTTTTGTCTTGCAAATAAGAAAGTCACTCAACCCAAGGTGTCAAGAGTAAGGCCATAAAATGTTTGCTTAATGTAGTCCAAAGTTTTTGCCTAGGTATTTAGAATTTGTAGTAAATAGGTGTAGTGGGTATAATGTCATCTGTTTTGTTCTGTTTGTTTCATTATGCTTTAAGGCCATCCAATGAGATTCATCAAAAAGACTGGATTGCTTCAGTTCTCAATAACAGGAGAAGGCAGAGATGTTTCACTCATACACTCTGCAGTATTTGAAATACTCAAGTAACCTTGAATCTGCAATCTGAACTGGAGTATAGTAATTAGGCAAATGCACTCATGCATGCACCTTTCATTCACACATGTAATCAGAATTATAAGCCTGTTAGGGTGCACAAAACATACGACTGAAAAGGTAAAACAACAACAACCATACTTTGCTCCAACCTGCTGGTGAAACTAAGACTGGTTTGCAGAAACACGCCCCCACACGCACATGCAAGCATTTGGTTCTTGTCCATGATCATGAATCAGCAACCTGCATGAGTTATGGAGCTGCATTATGGATTCTTTCCACAACCTGCTTACTCTCCAGGCATGGGAAACACACAAAGAAGGAATACGTGTGAGCAAAAGCAGCAGCAGTTAATAGACCAAGAGAAAGCAGTGAAACATTAAAGTGCGTACTTTAATTTTCCTTTCTGTTGACTGTTTTTGCAGCTGTGACAAAAGAAACACGTCTTATTTACTTACACCTTCCAACAGCTTTATAAATTCAATACATGATGCTGCATTTCTTTTGTTAAAAAGTAAAATATTGTGTACTATTGTGACTAAAAGACCAGAGTTTTGAATCATCTCCTTGATGTTGCGTTTGTTGGTTTTTGCTGCAGTTTGGAGCTTAAGAGAACATTTATGCAATAGCTCATTTTATGCTTTAGAATCATTGAGCCAAGCAACAATTCTGTTCCACATGCTAACAGCATGGCCAGTTGTGCATGTGCAGAGCTTTATTCATTGAATAATGCAATTAACAATAATTAACCTTCTAAGTACTAATGTTTAGCTTGAAAGGCTTTCAAGAGCTGTGAATCTCACGCTCAAGACACTTATGTGGAAATCTTTAGTCGTGTGGGTGCATGGAAGTGTGGGAGACTGCTGAGCCCTCTAAAAGCTGTCAGACCTTAATTAAGCTAACTCCTGTAATGCTGAGCTAAGGCTAGCAACGCAAGCGATCCCTCCTCATTAGGAAAAACGTTCCACAAATCGCTCCTTCTCTGCTGTAGTAGTTTTTTACCGAATGCTTTCAGTGGCACATCAGCTTCACATTATCATACATGCACAAAGAATCAGCTGGGAAGCTCATATGCACACACACACACACACACACGCATGCATGCAATATATTAGCATCATTACACTCACTGACGAGGCAGACATGTTTGGTTAACATGAGATCAGTGAAAAAGAAAACATAACCGGTCTCTCCTAGTAGGCTCCAGGCAGAGTCTCTCTCTCTCTCTCTCTCTCTCTCTCTCTCTCTCTCTCTCTCTGAAATAACACATTTTAGCACATTAAAGCACCATTTCATACAAATTCTGAAAAATGACAAAATGTCAGCAAGTAAATACGTCTAAATCTAAATGAATAAAAGAAAAGATGAATCTGGACTTGAACTTTCACACGCTTTAATCCAAAAGTGAATCTGAGTTTGGCTAACAGTCTATCAAAATATATTTTTGCTAAAGAATAATTAAAAGCTAAATCTGAACAAATAATTGAGCTAAAACTATTAAAACCTGACCTTTGTGCATGCAGATGGCATGCTTTCCCTTGTGCTTGAATGGGTTTTCTCTGATTATTCAAAATTTCTTTACATGTTTTTTTCATCACAGTCCAAAATCAGCAGAATGTACCCCACCTTCACCCAGTGATGGCTGGAGATTTGACACCAGATCTCCACAATCTTGCATAAGATCAAAAAGGTCGGCAAAAAGAATGACAGGATATTAACATTATCTTTGTTTATTCCACTTCAATACATCCTAAGTTTAATTGCACAAGGACATTGCATACATCACTTAGGCTATATGGAGGTGCTGTTATGGAGTTTGCATATTCTCCCCAGGCATACGTTGGTTAAAACTCTAAACCACCCTGGATTAATGTGTCTGCTAAATAAATAAAAATGAACATAAAAAAGATACCTTTGTACATTTGATGCCATGGAAACATCACATTTTGTTTGTAGTTCTGTTAAATGCAACGTTTACCTAATGTTTGCTTCATATGATGTGACATTTTTACTTGACCTTATAAATTCAGCTTTGCATAATTGTGACCCTACTGAAAACATGAATAATTTATAGTATATGCATATGTATTTTGATTTAGCCCCTGGTACATTTTGAAAGCTTGTACGTGGGATGTTCTATTACACCCACACAAAGTGTCTAAACAGCCAATGTGTGCTTTCCAGACCTCACGGACGATCAGCACACAAAGATCCAGTCACCTCCCTTCTTTGCAGCTTTTTTCTGTTTTAGTCGTAACTGTTTGTCGGTCATCAGCTCTGCTTCCCTCATACTTCTCCTCCTATTCATTCACAATTCTGGTGTTACTGGAATTGAAGTGTGTTGGCAGGGCCATCTGTATTACATTATTCCAGGCTTGTTTTACTGGCATAAATTTCACACACGCTTTGATGCTTTTGTTTATTTAATTGAGGAACGATATCTCGCTTTCACTAAATCTCTGCCATTCCAAAATCTGCGGCGGCTATGAAATGCCTGAAGGATGTTTTAGCAACAGAAATATGATGTGCTCTAAACAAGCGGGCATGTCAGCTGTACAGGCAGTCAGCACGGGGGCTTGGCCACGTTAACAACTCCAATCTGAGCAGAGAAGCTGCGTATTAAAATGCATGTAGCCACAATCCACTGTCCAAACTAAGAAAAATAATAAAAATTACACATTTTTCTGTTAAATGAAAAGCAAAAGCAAAAGATATAATAAAATTTAGGAACTGGGGCTGGTTTTCAGTGTGTTGAGATAACTTTAAAACTATTTAGTCATGTTATGTACACACAGCATCAAATATAGAGGAAGGGAAATTAAAGCCACTTTCTTTTTAAAAATATTTTCCCCTGTCTCCATAATTTCCCTCCCACGTTTTTATGATTTTAGTGCAAAGTCAAAATATAATAGCGTCAATCGAGAAATAGCCTGTTTTCAATAACATCACCAGAAAATTTTAAATCAAACATAAAACCAGAAGCAACTTGTAAATACATTTAAATGAAAGTTGAGCCTCTTCTGTAGATGCATTTGAAAGGAATTTGCAGACCATATCCATACCAGATGGCAAGGAACAAAGTTAGCTAGGATTTTGTCCGTCTACCCCTCATTCCCTACATGCTGAACTACTTCCTGTTGATCTGCAGATCATAGGAGAACACTTGGCCAGTTCATATGTGGATTACTATGAAACATCCTAATAGCTAAGCTGAAAGACTTTTATATAAAAAACACTGACTACATGCTGCCACTCGCCAGTTAAACTCCTTAACAAGCTCTTCGATCTACCCTAATAAATCTGGTGGTTTATTTATAACTTTTAATCATTAAAATATAACTCAGCTTGTTTCATTTAGGAATACATCAGTGACAAAAACTAACCTGACATGAGGAGATCAGAGCACACGCAAACATAAAGTACTGTGCAATCACGTACATTATTTTTGACAACCATCAATTTCAACTGCACCTGATAATTCTGCAGAATTCTTTCCCTTCATTTTGATAAAGGCCATTGAAGAGCAAAGGTTTTTCTCATGGCTTTATCCCCACTTTATTTTATTTTTTTTGCAGCCAACACCAGCACAGAAAGTAGCCATTGTCAGATGATGCCAGAACTATAGCATCAGATGGTGATAGTTACTGTTTAGTGTGTTCTCTGACAAAGTGACATCATAATTTTTCAGGAACACATTCATTCAGTCCACAAAGATTATTATTTATAAACCTCCACTTTGGACAGGTTTTTCCACCCTAAAAGGTTTGGACAAGAGGAGGTTCAAAAATACTTGGACCTGAAAAAAACAACTGTTGATCCTAAAAGTATAGTTTACATGTTTCCAATGTTAGCATTTAACTGTGCACAACATCTATATAAAGGCACCCTTGGCAGTTTTGCTTGCTTTTACTACCCCCTAGTGTTTGTTATTAATCATCTGTGGTCAAACCAAAAATGAAACTTATCTCCTCGTTGTGCGTTCGTCTTTTTAACACCTTAATCTAATGGGCCTGACACAGGAAGCGACAAACGACCGCAATCAGCTAAACTCATCGCTATCGCTTTGATAACCTGACACACGGGAGGCGACATGCGGCCAGCGGCAAAAGCCAGTGACGCGCTCTGTTCCAGGGCGAATAGCGAGTCTTCCATTGTTTTCATTGGCCATCAAATTGGAGGGTTATTAAAGCAGCTCAGAGTTGAAAAAGCAGTAGATATGAAGTCTCCTGAGGTTTTGCTAGAGTTAAGTGAAGTCTTACTTCTGACTTTACTATATAAACCTACTACATATGTTAACTTTTCCTCCATGTTTGCCCGGAGATGTACTGAGAAACATCCTGTTCACTCAACGAAACCTCTGCTGATTGGTCCTTGTCTGAGTGACAGCGATGAAAAGTTGCAATTTTTCAACTTTCTGTGATCACATCACTGTCTCGCCTGTGCACGACACATGCACGAACACAAAATGTCACATGCATGTTTTTCGCGTGTCGCTTAGCAGGAGGGAGACCTGTGATTATTGCTTTGTCGCGCTTGTCTCATTGAAAATGAATGGAGGAGAGGCGATGTGGCCTCCCGTGTGTCGAGCCCATAACTGCTGAAATGCCTCCCCAGCCTTCATTAATGTCTACAGGAGCGATTCATCAATACTACAGTGCCAGGTATGTCAGCTCAAAAAGCTCAAACGGTGGCAGCCCGCCACTCTGAAGTTGCAAGTGCGGTATTCTGCTCACAGAGGGCGGTGGGGGTCTGAGTGACATTTCATTAACCCTGTAAAGGGTCATTTTAAAACATGCTGGCTCAAGAAAATGATTTAAAAATATGAAAAAGTTGCATATTTAGACCAAGTTCACAAATTTTTTCAACACACTTGCAGTGGTCTCTAGTATGAATGAATGCCTCATGAGTCGATCTCTGTTGGAATAAAAGCTCTTGCACTCGTGTTTCAGGAACTAGACATTAGCCGGAGGAGAGGGGAGCACAAGACAGCAGGATTTGGAGTCTTGTTTCCCAATATTTGGACATCTCTCCTCTGATTGGCTACCAGCAACACGACTCTACCACTGACTCTGTTTGCTCTGCAACGTTGATGTTTCATCTCCACAAATAACACAAGCCTGAAGGAGTTCTGCCATGTTGTGGAGTTGCTAATGCTAACTGTTAGTTTTTACTAGCAGAGACGTTCTCTACTCTCTCCTGGACGCTAAATCAACAACAGCCTTACCTGGTCGTGAGCCAAGATGGATGAGTCCATTAAGGTCAATGTCAGTTTTATTTCTATAGCACACTTAACATATACCACATAAAACACCCCAAAAATGAACAAATAAAAGATAAAAAATAGACAATAGAAATAATAAAGCCATTAATAAAATGACAGGGTAAGAGTAAGACAATGACTACACGACCAAATAATAAAACCTCAGTAAAACTAGACAAAAAGTAAAAGGATAGCTGCACAGATCAACCAACATTAAAAGCCAGGTCAAAGAAATAAGTTTTAAGCAATGACTTAAAATCCTCCAAACTCTGAGAGATCAAAAGCCACTGAAAAAGCTCTATCTCCTCGGGTCTTGAGACGAGACTTTGGGATCACTAACGGGGACTGGGAACTGGACCTCAAATTCCTGATGGGAGTGTAGGTTGTCAGTAGATCATCTATGTAGTAAGGGGCTAGGCCATGGAGGGATTTAAAAACAAAGAGCAGTAATTTAATGAATGTTCATTTTCAATGTGACGTAGATCTGACTGGCTTTTCTAAACCGAGTGCTTCCCCGTCTATTTTCTATCTAATGCAGGAAAAGGGAAAAATACTATTTTCACATTCAGCCTGCATGTGAAACTCAGAGTGACTGATAATATTTCAAAAATAACAAGTAAAAGACGGTTTCTCCATGAACTTGGTCTTTGAATGTATAAAACAAACTCTGTGCCCAGTGCTCAGTTGTGAGGCTCGCGTTTGATCGACTGGTTGACACAGATGGACTGAAGCACACTCAAACACAACAACATCCCTCAAGTCTCCCCTCAGAACGAGGCAGCATCATGTCAGCTACAACTACATAACTGAAAAGTGTTGGAGGAGTAATACCCATTGAGCTCACACAGAGTAAAGCAGAGAGGTCAGCAGGTTAGAAGCTTCCTGTTTGTCTGAACCAGCGTTGGGAGTGGAAAGATGTGCAAAGGCAGAGAAAAGGAGAGGGTTAAATACTAATGGGTCTAAAGCGAAGAAGATAAAAAAGGAAACAGGAAAAAAAAGTGCTAAGAGGGATTAGAATTAGATGAAGCGAACATTTTTTAAACTCCATGACATCAAGAGTCATTAAGATGAGTGACTATGTGCAAATCACATCTCATTAGAAGAAAGAGGCAAATAAGAAGAAATTTACTGCACTTGTCCACAGAAATCCATTACAGGCCATTTAAAGGTGCAAAGTAGGGCTCGCACTGCAGAACAATGAGAGAGAAAGGGACACTGTGCTCCATATTGTATTTTATGAAATCATGCTTCTTGCTCTACCCTCCCTTCCTCTGGAATGAGTGATAACGACGTAGATTTCTTAATCTGTCTTATGCACAAAGCCATAGCTGTAGTACACTGCTGAGCAGCCCAAATGGCTGCAACTTTTCCCAGACTTGCACTTTTTTCAAACCTGAGAGAGGGCCACGATCTCAGGGGAACCAAAAAATTCACAAGGCAAACAATACGAATGCAGAGCTTTACAGCACACATGGCAGCAGAGGTAGCAGAGCGCTGAGAATCACCCTCTCTCCCTTATTCTCACTCTACTGCTTCCTGCGCCCATTTCTTCTCTCTCCTTCACCACCTCTCTCTCTCTCACTCTCTCTCTCTCTCGCTCTCGCTCTCTCAGCATACTGGGTCAGTTGTGCTCCTGCACTGCAGCACTGTTGACTGATGTGGTAAAAAAGATTTTCATGATCTCAGGACTTAGAAACGCTGAAGCTACTGGAGTGGTTAGTCCGTTTCTCCTTTAGGGATTTCTGTTTTTAACTTCTTTATTACGACACGCAGCAGCTTTCCATGCAATTTTAAAGGAAAAAAGTAAAAACATATTTGCTCACTAAATGGGAGGTAATTATCTGCAGCTTTTTAAATGCTGAAACACTGAAAACTGTCAAATCTGCACAGAACATAGAAGGAAAAATATTTCTTTTTCATGCAAAGAAATAAAAAACATCCCAGGCTCTCAGAGCTTTCCGACCCCACAAAAGAGATCCCGAAATTAGTTGAGCCATCAGCACCAACAGATAAGCTGCTAGCAAAAAAAATTCACTGCCCACAGCCTCTAAACACAAACACACACACACACATGCACGCACACACATGCACAAAGACTGGAGTGTTCCTTTCTGTATGCAGCACCTGCAGCATACTGCAACTCAGCACTGTGGTCAGAGGCAGATTGGCTTTTTCAGCAAACTAGAGATAATTCTCCATTTCCTTCAATAGAGGAAACATCCCACACAGACACACACACACACACACATATATGCAAATTGCACAGTGGAAAAAGTCGCAGAGATCTCTCTGTCTCTTCGTAGCGTTTTGTCTTTTCATTGGACTTTCTTTTTTGGTTAATTGGACAATTACTGCTTTTTCAGGGACAAAGGGAGAAGAAAAATGACTTCTACTTCCCCTAAGTGGCACGTCCTTCATGATCCCCTTCTAATGACTCCGTGTTCTCTTACACTTTCCTAAGCCGCTTGTCTTTGCACTCCCTGCTATCAATGGTGCTCTCAAAGTCCTCCTGTTTTGTTATTCCTCTCCACATTCGCTCCACGCTGCCATTCCAAATCAATGTCTCAGCCAATTTTGACTCTCAAACAGCCACCAACAAATCAACAAACACCAACGGAGGACAGGAAAACAAGAAGGAAGGATGAGCGATCAATGTAACATACACGTGCATAGGCTGACACATGTAGCCGTGGACTGAAAGCAACCTTTTCTCTGATGCAGGCAAATACCAAACAACCAGAGGCCAAGAATATACATTCAGAGGAAAAAAGAAACAGAAGAGAACACAACTAGATGTCATATTTGAAACACTACTACCTTGTTTTTCATTTAAATCCCTGCAGAAGCACCTCTAATCAGCTTTAAATGATGACACAACATTATTATAAATCAGACAATCAGCAGCATTATATGTCAAGATACACCAATAACCTCACATTGATCTATTGTACTTAGCATTCAGAATGTATTCAAAATGTACTTCAAAGTTAAAACCTGCAAGATGTTTATAAATTGCATCCTAAACGCGATAAAATCAAGATAATTTCAAGAAAATCTAATGTGCAGCAACGGCACAAAGAAAACGTGTAACAGTTCTACTTCAGAGAAATGTATTTAATCCATTTAATGTCTCTAATCTACCCAGCAGGGAACACAAATCCAACACATTATATGCAGCGTTCTTATAGAATATGACAAATGTGGATTAAACCACACTAATTCAGATAGTAAACGCTGGGGAAAGTGCAGAGGGCCAAGACTTTTAATTCATGCATTTTTCTGTTTAAGAATGACTAAAATGGTAAAATGGCCAACTAACAATCTAATTTCCTGCAAGAATTTGTATTACAGCACATTTTGCATCTCTATATAAACAAAGGTCATTTAGACAAAGAAAAATACAAAAAGTTTCAGTTGGAAAGAAGAAAAACAAGCAAACACGAGGAACATGAAGGGGAAAAACTGAAAAGATAGTTAAAGTTAATGCAAAAAAGTCTTAATTTGATGTTGGTCACATTTTTTCTGCAAAATGAAAACATCACTAACACAGCTAATATGTAGGATGAATGCAGGAAAGGTTGTTGCAACAACTTTGAATGTTAAATCACTTGAAGATGCTAATCCAGGATAGCAAGAAGATAACCATTTAGGACGGAACAACAGGACAAAGCCCTATAATGCTTGTTTGTGAAATTTGAGTGAAAACCGGTGATGGGATAAGGAATACCAAGAAATGAACCATTGCAAAATGATCTACAATCCCCAAATTTGAATGATCTATTTGTTGCTGATTGGATTTGGTTATTGAGTGTTTAGGTTAACAGAGTGATCCCTCGTTTTTAATCAGCCTGAGTGCATACTGAAATGCTGACCATGCAACCCGACCGTGTCATCAGGGACACTAAGGTTTTATCTGAGCGTCATGAGTTCATTGTAAGGATATAGCCCAGCAAACTGGCTAAAAAAAAGAAAAAGATGAAGTGTATCCTTGGCGATACACAGCTGTGCTTCTAAACAATTTTTTACCAAGGTGTCCTTTGGTCATTGGAGCATTTTTTTCAAAAGAAATAAACAGTGAATACAACACAAGGTAAAATGTTCCATTTAATTCAAGACTGATTCACTGATAACCAATACTGGAGATGACTCTGCTAAGCTAGCTATTGGTGCTTTCAATTGAACAGGAAAGAAAGGTTATTCGCTACATCTCTTTGAATTAGTGTGACTCCATACACATGAGAAACCATCTGACCCAGATGCAACTGAGTCCCATCACTACCTGTAAATGGATACTGGAATAAAATCAAAGTGCATATTGTGCCCATTTCAAAGCAGTTTCCTTCCATTGTATATTCACAATTTTTCACAACACCAACATGATTTTCTATTTTCTTTCTCAGATCATATTTTTTTTTCATATGAAAAATAAATAGGATTATTATGTGATATATATGGTTGGTTCAACCTTCAGCTATTTCTTTTTTTCATTTGTCTTTTCTTTGACCCAAAATGCATGAAACGAACATGAGAAACACTATAAACAGCTACGTTAATCAGATGATGATTGCTGTGGAGGAAGCTATTTAGGATTAATTAACCCCCGAGTGGTTTTCAGTGCAGATGGAAAGTCAGTGATCAGCAAATCTGAAGAAAATGGAAAAGCAATGCTCAGCTCTCGGAAGTCTTTAGAATGAAGTTGAATTTTGATTCACTTTTTTTTCTACTGTTTACTTCTCATTTATGTATATATGTGTAAGCTTTAAACCTTTTTAATGATATAATAATACCATAGTCATTCAACAGCAACATCACTGCCAATAATGAATGGAATACTCCTTTTATCGCCCCCTAGTGGACGGAGCGCACACAGCTGCTTCAGGAGAAGATGGAGAAATTAATTTTGTGTCTTCCAATCATACGTTCAGTCACCCTCTCACTAAATATTTATGGTCCAACATCAGCAAAACATTTTCAAATAACAGCATGCCTCACTGATTTGGAATTTCCTCTTTTCTTCAGGCTTCTACTTCACCTGAACTTTTTGGATGCAGTTGAATTAAACCCAGAAATTCACATAATCATAAAACAAAAAGCTAAACAAGCATCAGTGTTGTATTGTGGTGCCTAAATTAATTAAATAAGCTTAAAAGTCATAATGAATCCAGGTGATATTACCCTCCAATACTTTTCTTTCTAGTTTTCTTTCATCTCCAGCAGCATTTCCAGCAAACCTCTTCAGCAGGACACCAAAGGCACAATTTGTCAGTAGAACTCTCCACACACGGTCCAGTGGCAACCCTTTCATCATTTGATTGAAGAGTTTGTTTTTATTAAGAAGGCTATACCAGACGCATATTCACTATACATTGATTTAACATTACCTTTACAATTAAATTCTTCACTGAAATTACAGAATAAATATATGCACATTTTTCTTCAAATCTTTGTGAAAGAGAAAACATTAAAAGTGCTTCCTACAAAGCTGTTAGTGGGTGGACATGGGAGAATTCCAGAAGCAATGAAAGAGGGAGAGGGAGGCAAAGGGAGGGGAGGGGAAAGGTCTTAACAAAGTGCGTGGAAATATCCAGAAGACCCTCAGCATTGTCTTAGAATAATATTCACAAATGTTTTACCATCAGTGCGTTGGTGCATCCTTTTTTTAACGAGAAGCACCCTGATATAGACAGAAGTCCTCATTTATAGTAATAACAATATTAATAAGATATAAAAATTAAATAGAACACTGAACTTTTAAATTTGTTGCAGCTTCTCTGTTCATTAATGTGACATTATAGTTCTGAGTAAATTCTCTCACCTCCTGCACTGAAGCGAGTGCATGCAGCAAACTGCAGTTCAGTTTGGATAGAAGTTTTTTTTTTCCTCTTTTGATTATTTCATAAAAAAATCTGTGCACAGCCTCCATGTGTTTGTACATCCTAGTTGGGGGTAAAATAGATTAAAAAAAAGACAGAAAAAAAGAAGTAAGGGAGACGTCCAGCTCCCGTTTGTCCACATAGTAATTAGTAGCACGTTATTGTAACTCCATAAAATTGGGTTTTAGTGACGGATGTAACATGGTTTCTATGTAGTTTCTCCCAGTGCCCCTCTGGTTCATCTTTTGCTCTCTTCAGGGCACACACACATATATATATATATATATATAGATATTTATATATTATAAAAATAACGGTTGTTGACATTGCTGGCTACTCTGAAAAAAAGGCACTTAATTGAAATATCTGAGAATGACCTCTCCTCCAAGGTGATTTGGGTTGGGGCATTGTGACTGTATCATATTTCCTTTTGTATCATGCTTCTTTTTCAAATAATTCAATTTATAAAATTGTTTGAGGGTGACAATGTGGGTAGTTTTTTATTTTCTTGTATTTTTCTGTTTCCAATGGGCTACAGATGTTAGAACCGGTAAGATTTTTCCAAGACTTCGAGGTAATCTGGCTTGGTCTGAAGTTTGGCCCTTAACTCGAGGTAATCGCTTTGGGTTGGGTCAGGGTAGCAGCCTTTCCCAGCCGTGAAAAGCAATGTCTCCTTCAGTCGTGCATCTTGCTGCAAATCTGGGTACTGCATGCCTGGTGGATGTGCATGAGCAACATGCATGTCCTTTAATTTGGGTACTGTCCCATACAAACAATCTACAAAGCCCACTGTTGGCGTGGGTCTCTGACTGTCAATCACTGTAGGGCACAGCCCTCCATTCTCGTGAAATCCCGCCACATCAGCGGTGGCGTGGTTGACCGTAACAATGGTGTTCAGTTGAGAGTTTGAGACAGCGAGGGTCCACTCTCTCTCTTTCTCTAATAAGGTCCTGTAGTTACTGCTGCTACTGCTGCAGTTGTCTTTCTTTTCTGAAAACTGTGCCCTCTCCTCCTCTGCAATCTCCCCCTCTCTAGGCTTATAGATAGGGTTGTTACACATCTGAGTCACAGGGTGGGGGATGTAATCATAAACGTGGCCGTGAGCATGTGCGTGACTAGTGTGCGAGTGTGTGTGCATACTGGGTGTTGGTTTCTCTGGTGTGCCAGTGTTACCGGCACTGTTTTGCCTTGGCGGGTCCTCAAAAATCCTGCATTGCATCTGGATCCCTGTTAGATCTACCTCCGAACGTTTGCGGAACGGCAGCTTCTTTCTGCGCCGAAGAACAAAGGCAAAAAGTCCAGCGGCCACAAACACAGCGGAGATGAACAGGATGAGTAGGCTGAGGATGAGGACTGAGAGTGGAACAGCCCCTCTCCTACCAGCCTCTCCCACATCAGAGCTCCCAGTGGTGGAGTCATCCCCACCAGGCAAAGCTGGAGAAGGGCCTGAAGAATATCTAAGCTCGGGACAGATGACCTCAACCTCGAGAGAGCGCAGGTCCTTTCCGAATGCAAACTCCGGTGTCTTGCACATGACATCCCCGACCACAATGACGGAGGAGAGCTTTTCCAGCCACTGTTTGAGTGGAATGATGTCACAAGAGCAGTTCCAAGGGTTCTGATGGAGATCAATCTGAACAATGGAGGTCAGGTGCTCCAGGACCCCATACACAGGCAGGGAAACAAAGTAATTGCTGCGAAGATTGAGACGTGCAAGGCTGGTGCCAGCAAATGCATCAGTGGGGAGGGCCCGAAGCAGGTTGTCGTTAAGAAAAACTAACTGGAGATTGGGCATAAGAGAGAACGAGTGAGGTTGAATCTCACGAATGACATTATACTCAAAGTAAAGATAACTCAACATCTGGAGGCCCCGAAACATCCCAGGGGTGAGCCTCTCGATGTCGTTACCATTTAGATATAAACTTTTTAAGTTCGGTAAGTTGATAAAGGCGCCCTCTTGAACGTAGGAAATCCGGTTGTTCCCTAAATGCAGTAAATCCAGACTTGAGAAGTTCCAGAAATCTGAACGATAGATTTTCTGTATAAGGTTCCCGCTGAGATACAATTTCTTGGCATTGAGCGGACGTGGCAGGAGCTCTGAGATGTTGTGAAAGCCTTTCTCTTTACAGTTCACTGTCAAGCCCAGGTCATTAATGTGAAGGTTGCAAATACACCCGGCTGGACAAATAATTGGTATGGGTGGTCTGGTTTGGTAGCCAGCAATGGGAGGCTGGTTGATACCTGGGTAGATGCTACGAGGGGTTGGGGGATTCTTAGTGGGCCGAGGTCGTTTGGTAGGCTTCACGGCTCTCTCCTTGTACTCCACAGAAGAAGCTGTATTGTGAAAGGAGGAGAGCATGGAGGACGGTTTAGTAGGCCAAGTGTTCTCATTGCTGAACGGTACCCGGGGAATTCCCAGCTTGGCCTCAATCTCTGCATCGGAGAGCAGAGGACAGAGCTCACTGCGTTTAATTTCCCGTAGGTCTTTTCCATGTAAGTGGAATGGGTACTCACAAGTGATCTCTCCTACCAAAGCTGTGTACGGGATTCTCTCCAGCCATGTTTTTAACTGGACAATTTCACACACACAGTTCCAAGGGTTCTCCTCCAGCTGGATTTCCATCAAGCTCCGTCCAACGTACTCCAAAGTTCCCTTGTACGGCAATGTCTTTAGTCTGTTTCCTCTCAAGTCCAGATGTGTGAGGGACACAGACCGAAAAAGATAATTTGGGAGAACAGGGATGAGATTGTCATTTAATATAAGCACTCTTAGTTTGTGAAGGTGTCTGAATGCACCGCTTTCAATCCTTTTAATGACGTTGTAGTCTGCCTGAAGATACTCTAGACTCTCCAATCCCAGGAATGTGTCATTCCGGAAAACTTCTAGTTTGTTTTCATGCAGGAACAGCCGTTTGAGTATTCCTAAGCCATTGAATGCTCCCGCGTGTATATCTTGCAATGCGTTATTACCCAAGTTAATGGATATGGCATTGTTAAGATGGAGGAAGCTGTTGAAGTACAGCTTCCTCATCGAGTTCCTCTGCAGGTTGAGTTTGAAAGGCCGACTCCATATCTGGGAGATCTGGCTGACATTTGTAAATCCTTTACTGTCACAGTGGACATGGAAGATGCCCTCCTTGACCTCGCAGTAGCAGGGCTCGAAGCAGGGCTCGTCAATCTCCTCGGAGTCCTCGAGCAGTGGGATCGGTGTGGTCCATCCTAAGGCTATGGTGCTCAGCAAGGTAACCCACAGCATCCTCGCTGACACCAAACAGATGAAGTTTTGGCTCCAGGGACAGAGCCACTTCACAGCACTGCAACAGAAAACAAAGAAAGACAACACAGAGGTGGGTGCGGGAAGAAAAGATGAGGTGCAGTCATCAACAAACACACACACACACACACACGCATGCACGCACATAAATTGAAGTTGAGGTTACAGGGGCAAGAAGGAAGGGAAAACATGAGGAAGAGTGCATTAGTTTCAGTAGAATGGAAGGCAGCTTTGATATGAATACCAATAAATAATAGATTGATATTCAAGAATACTTCATAATCTGCAATATTGCTGTTTTCCCCAAACTAAATGTTAGCCAGACATGCTAGAATGGACAATATGAAAACTGAGAAACACAAACAAATCTCTGCGCTCAGACAGTTCACTTCACTGTGTAGCCAGAAACACCATTTATTACACACCAGATGTGCTGGTAAGGTCACCATAAATCACAGCAGAGATGCCTATCGTCATGAATAAACGAAGGCAACAGTAGGTGGGTGAGAGCCTCGTTCAGGATGCACTGTCCCCTCGCTTTGTTTATTGCATAACAGGGACCTAAATTTCTCCTTTAGAATATGTTTATGAATGGCCAGGAAAATGCAGCGTGGTAGGTGTGTCGGGGCTTTAATGCAGAAAATGAAATATACAAGTGAGAGTGGAACAAAATGGAAGTTGTTGAGGTTTTTTTCATTTTTAATGTGTCAGCCTCGACACATTTTAGTATTCTGACTAAATCTGATGATATGATATGTTCGGCTACATGTAAGAGGGAGTCTATATTTACCAAATGTCAATAAAATAAGATTGAAAGGGAAAATAATCCAATGGGTAAAAATGAGTCTGATGTTCAGAAAAGTGACCTGATTTTTATTTTATTTTTATTTAATGCTATATTTACAAGGGAAGTGTTTATCTACTAATTTATAAAACAAGTTTTCCAAACTGAATTATATGAAGAATTATTTTTGGTTTTTGGGGATAGTGAAGCTCATTTACGATTAGAGGAATAACAGGAAAATCACTGTGGCTCAGCTGTGGGGCAGTGTTTCAGTAGAGGCCAGTAGGTTTGATATGAAATAAAACCATAAAAACAACTATATGGATGCTGGTAGTAAAATGCTTCAGGGCTCTATTTGCCTCTAATTTAAAAATGACTGAGAGAAGAAAAAAAATGGTGGACCAATAGATCCTACTCAATATATGAGTGGAAAGTCGTTCTCACACATGCACACACACTCAAATAAAACGCATTTAGGGGAAAATGCTCTTCTCCTGGAGTTTCTTGGTCCAAACTCAAACGGGGGCCTTGAAAATACAAAAAAAAAAAGGCAAAAAAAATGTTTCAGGGAAAAAATAAAGAACAAAATCGCGTGGGACCGTTTGGCTGACGGAGAGTCGCTGTCCATGGTGCTGAAATCTAAAAAGCCCCAAAAAAGGATTCAAAAAAAGAGAAAAAAATATATCAAAATGCTGTAATCCTTCAAAATATCCGCGAAAGGTTAAAAACGAAAAAAAAAGGGTCCATAGGCACGATGTCCTCCATGTCAAACCTCCATAATTTCACGCTCCACTCCGTGCGTAATCCTCCGGAATTTTATTCCGCCTCCATGTTAGAGATCAAAAAACCAGATGCGATGTCATTTAAAAAAAGTAACAACATTCAGCCACAAAGAACAGAACCCTAATCATCTCCTGGGTGAATCAGATCGGGTGGGATACGTACTTAGTTTAGTGGGATTCCAACTTCACATATCCTCCCGCGATGCGTCCTGCCGTCGCCCGGTGCGTCCCGCTCACCGTCCGATGCCGGGCTGCGAGGAGCAGAACCAGGGAAAAAAGAGAGAGGATGACTGATCCGTTAGAGACGAACAGAGGGGAGGCTTTGAGGGGGAGGAGGACGTGGGGGAGAGGGAGAGATGTGCAGGAGAATTAAAAGTGTTGCGTACCAGTGTTCTAACTTTAAAAAGACGCAAGCCCTGAGTTGGTTAAGAAAGGTGATCGGATTAAACAAGTTCCGGTTTTTGATTTTGTGCCAACCCCCCTCGCTTCACCAACCCAACCCCCCCACGGAAAATAAAAGAGAGAGAGAGAGGAACCCTGCGTAGTGAGATATATGCCCAGCATAATGCAGCGTGGTTCCGTCGTGACATTGGCGGAAAATTGCGACTAAAAGAAAGAACAAACGATTATTGATCAGCCAATTGGATTCCCGCGATCCGTTATCCTCCGTGTATTGACAGCGTCCCCTTTCGAAGTCCGAGGCTATGCAGACAGCAGCGCGTGCGCGCGCGCACACGCACGCACACACACACACACACACACACACACACACACACACACACACACACACACACACACACACACACACACACACACACACACACACATCAATATCTGATTAATACTTCCCACATGATCCATATGGAGACAGATAAGCGCTCACCTTGGATTGGAAAGCATCGGGTGTGGGGGGGAGACCACTAGTTTGGATCTTTCTCTCGCTATCTTGCCTCCTTCTCCTGTCGGTCTCCTCTTCTCTCTCTCTTTCTCTCCCCTTTTCCTCTCCCTGTTTCGGTGGCAGAGGCGAAAGAGAGGAGAGGAGAGAAATCAAGACGTGATAAGAATGCGATCTCTCCTCCTCTCACTCTCCGGTGGTTCTGACTCTCTCCCCTTTCGTCCACGTCTCCTGTTTTTTCTAAGCAGTTTGTTTAAAATGCAAGTCCTCCACTTCTGCCCATCCTCTTCCCCTTTCCGCCTCCTCCTCCTCCTCTGATGCCTTTCGGGCGAACGCTCAGCAGCCGGGTGAGAGTGCGTTCCTCTCGGCTTCAGGACCGCGTCTCTGTCCGGAGGAGCAGCATCATCAGCATCATCTCGGGCATGTGGATCATATCAGCACCGACTTCGTTATCTGCTGCATTTTTTTCTTTCTGTCTTTTTTTTTCTTTTTACCCCTCCCTATCTTTCTTTCCTCGGGTCCGTTTTTTGCCTGTCGTGCGTCAGAGAAGTGAGGGACCGAGCTGGCGAGTTGGAGGCGGGCAGAGCATGTGTGTGTGTGCGTGTGTGTGTGTGTGTGTGTGTGTGTATGAATGAGAGAAGCAAAGGAAGGGAGATCTGGCAGTGAGAAATAAAAGAGAGAGAAGGGGGAGGAGGGGAGCAAAACGACTGACGGGGCCGGCTGCGCTATAGTTGTGGATGCTGTCGAGAGGAGGAAAGGGAGCGAAGTGAGGAGAGGAGAGAGCGAGAAGCGCTCCGGCTTCCACGGCGGGGGCGCGCGCCTAAAAGGGGCGCGCGCCGTGCGGCGTGAGGGGAAACTGCCAGACCTGTGGATCTCAGGCTCTCTTTCTTGATCATTATTGAGGTTTATCCCATGGCTGTCTTTTATTGAAGGAAGGAGTTTGGGGCGCAGAGAGAAAGTTAACCCCCTCCTCTCTCTGTTGACGTGGTGACGAAGCGGGTGGCCGCGACCGTCTCGAACACGGACCGTTTCATCTTTCTGTTCCGTTTTGCGTGCCTTCCCCTGTCTCGCCTCCAGCGGGCAACACAAGCTCACGTTGAGAGCAGAAAGTCCAGCTCTTTCTCTTTTGTATGTGCAGCTCTGCACAGAGGAGGCTTGTTGCAGAAAGAGTTCTAATCTAACACTATCTCTCGTCCAGACATTACTCCCATGGCCTCCGTGACGCATTTTCTCTTTGAGCTTGCTCATAAAGAGTCTGGAATGTGCAGAAGCACCACTTTAAAAGTTTGCATATCTATTTAAAGTTTCCCCACTGGTTAGGCAAGTGCAAGCAACAATTGACTAGTCAAGTCTTGTGCTTTTTTGTGTTAAATCAAATTAAACATTAAACATAAAATCGTCCCGCTGTGATTTAAGGGAAGTAAACCTTATCCTGTGTGTAATCCTCTGTGAGATTTACCACTCTACATGGAATGGAGGATTAAATGATTGGGCTCCGGGGACATTCTCATCTGCAGGGTATATAGCAATAAATGCATTAATACTCACTGTGGCTGTAACCTTATATGTTGCTTTCAGAGCTTGTGCATTTTCCTGACGGTGCATGCAGCTCATCATTAAATCCCTGACAACATAACTCCTACCCGGTGCTAACATGTTAGAATAAAGACAACCTAAAAGTTAAAGTGAATGAAATGCATTCAAATACTTTATAGGAGCACAGATGTACCAGTTTCCAGTTTAGTTTGTGAAGAATATGCCCCCTTACTCGTTGATATCTTTTATTTTTCCTTTTTGTCACACACAAATGATCAGACACAATGTCAAAATGAACAGAGCAGATACAAAATGCAGTTTTCCAATAATTTACTATATCCAGACTACTCTAACCCTTTTTTTAAAAAAAAGCAATTTCTTCTTAAACTTAGACTACAACAATTGCAGTCAAGCAATTGTGATAATCAGTGATGAGTCTCTCACATCGTGCAGGGGAAGCATTTCCTCACTCTTCTCTGCAGACGTAACGTCCTGTTTAGATATTCTCCTATGGGATTTTTTGGCAGAGAGCAGAATTCATAATCCAATCAATTACAGCAAGTTTTCCAGGTACAGAAGCAAACAACATACTTCCACCACCATGTCTGACTGTTTGTTAGATATTCTTTTTTTTTCTTAAAGCAGTGTTATATAGAGATGTAACGTGATTCAAAGTTCTGCAGGCTATACAGGCTAATCTCTCATCAAATTACTAAATATTTGTCCAAAACATCTTGGGAGTTATCAAGATGGGTCTTTTGTGTGTGCATGCATCTTTCACTTTGGCAATACTGTAAAAAATAAAAACTTTTGCAAACAAGTCAATTCTGTTGTCAAATCAAGCATTTATCACCTTCGTCTTTTATCGAAGGTTAAACTTTTTTTATGCCAAAATGACCTTGAGAAGGCCATGCATGCTTTTATCAGCTCCAGGATCGACTATTGAAACGCTCCTTACTTTGGTGTCGCACAGGCGGCCCTTAACAGGTTGCAGCTGATCCAGAACACTGCTGCTCAAATTTTAACTGACACCCCCAGACGCGAGCACATCACTCCAATTTTGTCTGCCCTCCATTGACTGCCTTCTCGTTTTAGAATAGATTTTAAGCTTTTATGGTTTTTGGTTTGGCCCCATCCTACATCTCAGATTTGCTGAGTTTCAGCACAGTAGATCCCTACATTCTTCTTCCCAGTTACTACTAAACATTCCAAGAACAAGATATAAACAGTGGGGCGGCCGGGCTTTCTGTGTAGCAGCACCCCGACTGTGGAACCAGCTCCCTCTGGACTTACGCTCCATCTCTGACCCTGGCCTTTCTAAATCTAAACTCAAAACCTTCCTATTCAGGAAAGCCTTCAGTGCACAGTAATGTGGATTTTTATTAGTGCTATTCTCTTATTTGCCTTTTTATCTGATTTGTGTGTTTTTTATGCATTTGCTTTTATGCGACTTGTTGAGCACTTTGGCTGTCTAGTTGACTGTTTTAAAGGGCTATATAACCAATAAATGAATGAATGCATGTGTGTTTTATCTCAGCAATGATTTTGATTTTGGAAATCTATTGATGCTGTTTAGTCACGACCTCTGACCTTAACCTGAACTGAGGTCTGGAGTGCTTTATAGTTCATCCTTTTCTTTTTTTGTTTGTTTTGGAACGCCTTTAGACCACATCATGTTGTGTTTCTTGAGTAGGTTTCTTCAGGTGCTATTTAAGTGATGTCTTCATTTTACTCTCTGGCATATGACCAGTTTGGTTTGACAAATGAAATTCTCATTTGAAAACACATTTTGTATTTATTCAGGTTGTCTTTGTAATTGAAACATATGTGGTGATTATACTAGCCTTAAACATTAAAAAAGCAAAAAAGAAGAATTCACTAATGGCACTGATACTTTTCCACTGCCTTAAATACAATTCAGCTCATATTCATCACTGAATCATCTCAGTAAACACACATAAACATCGAATAGTCGTGCATATATGTGCAGGCTATACGGAGCAGATAAGAGGTCAGAGAGGAACATATAAGGGCAGCTTGCTGTCTGTAAAACTGCCATTCCTCTTCATGGAAACCCATCATTCAACGTACAGCCTGTCAGCTACTGTCTCACTGGCTGACATAAGGCCACTATGAACCCTTCATTCAGTGCGCATGGACACTGACTGGATCAAGCTTGGCACATTGAAGCTGCTAAAGTACAAAGTACAGATTGGGGCTAATGAGAGCAGCCGATAGAGCTCACAATTTGAATGAAACTGAAGAAAAATGGACACAGATGAGTTTGAGTTTGACAAGTATCATCCCAACTGCCACTAATCTGAAAAAAAGTCTAACAAAAGTAAGCAACATGATAGTTTGAGTTGAAAGATTGTATTATTTAAGCAACATAATTTCACATTACATTTTATAGAAATGCTGAAAATAACAGATAAAAGGGCTTCATTTGAATTGAAACATAACTAATATGTTTTTATTAGCTGAAAGGAAGATGTGATCCTATTAAGTTCAAAGATTCCTGCTTGTTAGTAATATTTGGGTGGTTTCAGAGTTCAGTGTCAAACAGTGTTATCTTGGATGGCTGATTTGAGTGTTTCATCATAGAAAACTGGATAAGAGGTTCAAATATACAACATAAATGTTGATGTCAAAGTCAGTATGAGTGACTAAGTTGTCTGGATATGGCAGGAGGCATTAAAGTCAACTTGGCCATCTCTGACATTTTAAGGTCATCGTCACATGATAAAGACACATTAGTGACAACTCATCATCGTGGACAGCAAACAGCTCCGGAACCACGAGGGAGGAAATGGCTGACAGGACCGCTCAACCGCTATGTCAACTTGAAGTGAAACAAGATAAAAGGATGCACTGTTTACTACTGAACACAAAGAGACGGCATCCATTTGTTAAGTTATGATGCAAATGGACAAATGGATCAGTCATCAGAACAAATTGAACATTCCATGTTTTTTTCCCTAAAATTAAATAAATGAAGTCAACATTACAATAATAAAATATGACCGTTCATTTAGAGGGAAAAATAATCAACAGCACAAGACAGACATTGAGTTTCATTTCATTCATTCATTCATTCATTCATTCAATATTGCCTGTATTTTCCTAGTAAGTGGTAATGTTTTTACCAGTCTGTGTGTGTTAATCTTTAGTGTTAATGTCTGATGAACAATGGATGGCATAGATCTTAAAAGCTGCATTATGTTTGTTAAAACAGTTTTTAAAATCTTTATCCATTTTTCTCATGTCCTGACCATATGATTGAATGTAGCACTTTTTGTCGCGATTGCACATAGAGGTAGCAATTCCATTTATTTTAAAGGGGTTTGGGCTGGTACGACCCATGTAGCATGGTACCATGGTTGTACCATTGTTAGCTTAGCCTTCTTTACTCGATGTTAGAGTAAAACAAAACGATGAAGTAACTTCTTAGCATTACAAGAAATAACTTCTGGGTCGCTTCTGTTAACTGACTTCTGTTCTTTAAACGACTCTGGAGCATTTTGCCGACCGTTGTCAAATTACAAATGCCAGGTTAGATCGGTGCAGACACGGCAACCTCACGGGCTCACTGATTGTAAACAGTCACTACGTCCCTCTTTAGTTTTTTTTGAAAGGAGAAAAACTGACAATCCCCCTAGCCAGCTAAGAAGGAAATCTGTTTCAATGTATCCTTCCTTCCAACATGATTGAGACATTAGACTGTTTTGTGATTATTTTAAATATAATTCTTACATATTGCTCCTTTAAAGCCCCATTCCTTCACTTTGCAGATATATGCTCTCTGTTGCCCTCTAGAGGCTTGCTGCGTAACGTCACTGTCGTAACATTAAATCTCTCTCTGGGGCATAAGAGGCATGTTTACATTCCTAATATCAGGCAAAGCAACGAAAACAAACTTTTCCACCTCCACACATTGAATGAATAGTTTTATCAAGACTGTATAACAATTTTTTGCCCGACCAAACACAATAACCCTGGTGAAATAATTTATTACTTACCTAGCCATTAGCAGCATGGCTAGGTTAGAGTCCGTAGTTCATGCCTTTCTTTCTAAAAGAGCTCTCCAGCGAGGAAAAGACGGACCATAATAACTCTGGTCTTTGCTCTTGCTCTATGACGTTCTTTTCTTTTCCTAGATTCCTCTGATACGGGATTTCTAGCTTCCTTTGGTGAATCTGCCGCTGCTACAGCGAGTCTACGTTATACAATTATGGCAAGCCAAAGGGATAAAAAAATTGCGTGTTCTAAACTTGCATTATGTCCGCCAAAACGCTCGTTCGAGATGTGCGTTTTGGCAGACATATTACTCGCTTTAGAACACGTGAGTTTTTGCCCCCTTTGGCGTCAAAACTCACGTTCAAGACGTCCATTTTGGTGGACATAACGCGCATTTAGAAAGCGCACTTTTTTTTATCTGTTTGGCTTGCCATATCTGGCCATAAAGCAACACCCAGTCAGTACTTCCGGTAACGACCCGAGCTCGAAAACTATATAGTGCGGTAAACAGATGTGGGACCCCCCAACACTGTCACAGGTATGAAAATGAACATAATGGATAATACTATGACGCCAAAACTTTACAAAAAAGCATAATTTTAAGGTGTAAAAGTTGCGGAATGTTACTTTAACGAGTTGGAATTTCATTTTGAAAATCTCTGGTTGTTTTACTCTGCTTTCATGTTTTCATGTCTGACTTGATCTGAACTGTGGAGTTTGACTCGTTCTGCAAGCGTAGCGCAGAAAAATAGATTTGAATAGTAAGCAATGAGTCGCTACGCATCTGAGATGCTTCCAAAAAGTAACATTTTGCAGCCGGTGGAAACACATCCATCCACTCAAACGGTGGCTATTTACTGCATATTACATGTTGCGGATGTTGTGCGGTGCTTACACATCTGGTGGAAAAGCTCGGTAAGTTGAGTCAGGTATAATAAGAAAGTTGATATCAGAAGAGATTGTTGAACTAAAGTATGTTCATGTACAACCAGGATGCTCAGAAACCTCAGCTGTCAACTTTTAAAAATTCACTGGCGACTTTAACTGGGTGACATACCACATGCTGCCTGTTCAAGTCTTCGGTAGACCCCAATAGCGTGTGAGAGGGTCTAGTAATTCCCTACCTTTCTGTCTGTCCTTCTCATCCCTCCATCAGTCAGCTTTTCTTGGTATCCACTTACATCTCCACCTGGCTGCCCACCAGTCACACCATCTACCTGCCTGCCAGTTTCTCCACCTGATAGCCTATCGCCTGTGTGGCTCACTGGCTGGCTGCCTCCAGGTCTGCCCGTCTCTGTGCCAGTACCTGCCCATGAATCTTTTAGTTTGTCATTGTTGTTATGCATCGGATCCTGCTTGGCTACAACATGGCTGAATATTCATCATAAGCACACTCACTCAAAAGTAGCGAGCAGCAAGAGAGTTGGAAATAGTCATCATCCTGGATTTTCATGTGTTAGTTCGAAAATCTTAAAATGTGAAACTAAATTACTTGTATGACATTAGGAAAAGCAGTAACCTTGCATCAGTAAAAGTTTTTGAACTTTTCTTTTTTTGGTTTATAATATATTCAGTTGTTCATTATCAGCTGAATATATTAGGAGGCCTTTGACTGACAGTCTTTATTAAGAAGTGCTTGGTAAGTCTACAAGAAAGCCTATGAAAAATAAAGAACCCACAGCTGCATTTTGGGCATTAAAATAATTTTTCTTTCCTAGTTTAGGGCATGGCTTTGTTTGGAACTTTAAAATCAGTTCCCACAGTCGGAATTTACCCTATTCCAAGCTTTAAGAAGTGGTCTGGTAGAAGTCTGAGTGAAAAGAAAATCAGAAACAGATTCTGTGAGCAGATATTCAGTATTTATTCTATTTGGTTCTTTTTCAGCACGTTATTCTCTTTTTTCCACAAGGATGCATACAGATAACATTTTTTTTTCTATTTTAAGATTTAAGTCTTTTTGTTCATATTCTTATCAGGAAATGGCATGAGGCACAATCACTGCCATAAAACAAGGTGAATGTTACAGTAGAGATGGGATTGGTGGCTTCTTCTAAAGTTATACAAGTGTGTGTGTGTGTGTGTGTGTGTGTGTGTGTGTGTGTGTGTGTGTGTGTGTGTGTGTGTGTGTGTGTGTGTGTGTGTGTGTGTGTGTGTGTGTGCGTGTTTTGGCAGAGATGTTCGAGTGTCACTCCCTAATCTTGTCACGTCCAAGCAATTCGTCTGACAAAGTAAATGAAGTTCAGGACAAAGGGAGATTCAAATATAAAACACGAACAAGTGTCCCCCCCCAACACACACACACACACACACACACACACACACACACACACACACACACACACACACACTCATAAATACTAATACCCAGAAGCAGCCTGACATTGCCTCTGTCTTTTTTATGACCTGAGTCAGACTGTACACTCATCAGAAAGCTCAGGGACGATATTTCCACTGTAGCATCAGATTTTGACATTGCTCCTGTGGATAACAGAAGATTACCTCACCCTCACCAATTTAATCAACTCACTTCAAAATGGAAAAATATGCTCGTCATCTGTTGATGTTGATGTCCCTTGATGCATTTGTCTTAATATTTGTGCCTACACAGACTATTTGGATTTTCACAGATCAGACTGAAACTTTCAGTTGGGACTAGTAAAGAGGTCGATGTACTCTGAAAGCAAGTTTTTTTTTTTTGTTCTACCAAGTTAAATGTGTTTTTTTTTTCTTTTATTCATCACACATTTAGACCAAAGTCTCAGGGCTGTCGCATCATACTAGCAGTCCCCCCATGTTTTATAGTTAGTCCTGGGACTGTACAGATGACCAGAATACCTGGTGCTTTTGTGGATTGATAGAATGTTTGAGATGTAGGTTGGTGCTAGCTAGCCCATGGATGCCCCTAAAGACAAATGTAATGAACCTAATTCTGAATTTTACCAGTAACCAGTATAAAGACTGCAGAATAGGAGTGATGTGGCAGTGCTTTGGAGTTTTTGTTAGAAACTTGCTGCTGCATTCTGCACCAACTAAAGGTGAGCAAGAGCAGATTGAGGAAGACCATGATATAGCCCATTACAATAATCTAACCTGGAACTAATGAATGCATGAATAACTTTTTCAAGATTGGAGCGGCTGAGGAATGGTTTTATTTGGGTTAGGTGTAATTGAAAGAAACTTTAACAGCTGAATTTATCTGCATGTTAAATTACATACAACTGTCAAAGATGACTCCTAGATTTTTAACCTGTTCCTTAAAATTTAGGGTCTAATAAGCTATACTCTGATGGGGAGAGGTGGGCAAAGGTGCAGAAGAAAACATAATGCATCCAGTCTTACTGTTGTTCAGATACACAAAAATTATATATGATGATTCATGGATGTCTTTGATGTAGCTTAAAAGAGTGCCTGTGCAGGTATTACTGTTTGTCTCATCAGCATATAGATTTGTATGTCATCAGCATAGCAATGGATGGCTATGATCGTTCCCAGGGGTAGTAAATATAAGAATAGTAATGGACCTAAAACTGAACCCTGAGGAACACCGAAGGAGAATGGTGCTTTAGCTGAGCAAGCATGGCCAACCATAACAGAAAAACTCCTGCCAGAGAGATATGATTTGAACCAAACAAGTGCAGCAATACCACAACATGTTTCCAGCCGAGATGTTAGGATTGAGTGATCAGTTGTGTCAGATGCAGCTGAAAGGTCAAGAAGCACCACAGTGATGGGAGATTTGTTATCGATAGCCAGTAGAATATCATTTTGTACCTTCAATAATGCTGATCCGGTACTATGTTGGGACCTGAAGCCTGACTGGAACGTTTCTCATATCAAGTTCTGGTCAAGAAAAGGCTGAAGATTTTTTTTTAGAACCTTTGATAGGAATGGGAGATGTCTGTAATGTGTGAGTATTGAGGGGTCAAGATATGATTTCTTCAACAGAGGCCAGACCACAGTGATCTCAAACGCTGTTGGATCAGAACCCAGCCTAAAACAGGCATTAACCAAAGTAACGTGTGTGCTTACATTAAAAACAAACAAAATAAAAGCTACAAGCAGCAATAGCTGTGAAGCTAACCATGACCTTGAGCTCCACTAGTTTGTTTTTCAATGTAAGCTTATTCAGGATCGTTCTTTCTAAAATCCATTGCCAATTCCAATTTCATTGTTAATGATCCACACTATGCCTAAGAACATTAATGCATTTGCAACAATGCATTGAGAATGTTGTCATGTTGATATGAGTTTTCAAGCTATTAATACAGGAGAAATTTTTTATAACAACAAAGTTTTTCTAATTTAAAACTTACAAGTGGGTGTTTTCCTCCAGAACAACTTTCACAAGTCTGTGCTGACCTTAATTAGATCACTGACCTCGAGAGACAATAACCACTGATTACTTTGACTCTGCATGTGAATGCATGCACCACGTTTGAGTCTGTGGAGACTTTTCATGCATGCATGTTTTGTTTGTCTTCTAGCAGCCATCCTAAGCCCGTGGCCAGATGGTGTCTTCTCCAAAACCCTGCGGTGTGGCCACATGTTCCCTCAATGTCTCCAACACACAAACACAAAAGCACCAAGTCTCAAAGCCTTCCATCCCCCCCCCACAATCTCTGCCTGATTGCTGCAGCCTCAAAATGTCGCAGCAAAAAATATCCAGGTCTGCTGAGAGACCTAGTTCTCACACACGGCTCTCCCAAGAGAACCAAAGAGAGGCACAGAGAAACATAAGATGCTGCCTCAACATGTTTTTCAGGGCTAAATTACAATAGCAAAAATGAAGAAGAGGAGGATGAACAAAGGTCTTAGAAAAAAACTTTAAATGCACACAAGAACACAGATATAGAGCAAGAGAGAATTTACATTTTAACCTTGTAAGCATAAATACCAACCACCTTAATCAGGACGTATTCCAGCTCAGCTGCAGTGTGACATAAAAAGCAAAGGAAGGAAGAAATGAGGAAGAAAACATGTAGAGAAGACAATAACGTCTAGACTCGAGTTGTCAAAAGCTTCTTCTGAAACTTTTTTCCTTCTGATGTATTCATATTAAAGCAACATTCCGCAACTTTTACACCTTAAAATTATGCTTTTTGTAAAGTTTTTGCGTCATAGTATTATCTATTATGTTCATTTTCATACCTGTGATAGTGTTGGGGGTCCCACGTCTGTTTACTGCGCTATACAGTTTTTGTGCATTGGGTAGCGACGGAAGTACTGACTGGGTGTCGTTTTACGGCAGAATATGGCAAGCCAAAGGGATAAAAAAGCGCGCGTTCTAAACGTGCGTTATGTCCGCCAAAATGCGCGTCTTGAACGCGCGTTTTGACGCCAAAGGGGGCAAAAACTTGCGTGTTCTAAAAGCGAGCATTATGTCTGCCAAAACGCACGTCTTGAACGAGCGTTTTGGCAGACATAATGCGAGTTTAGAACGCGCATTTTTTTTATCCCTTTGGCTTGCCATAATTGTATAACGCAGACTCGCTGTAGCAGCGGCAGATTTACCAAAGAAAGCTAGAAATCCCTTATCAGAGGAATATAGGAAAAGAAAAGAAGAACGTGATAGAGCAAGAGCAAAGACCAGAGTTATTATTGGGCCGTCTTTTCCTCGCTGGAGAGCTCTTTTAGAAAGAACGGCATGAACTACGGACTCTGACCTAGCTGTGCTGCTAATGGCTAGGTAAGTAATAAATGATTTCACCGGGGTTATTGTGTTTGGTCGGACATAAAGTTGTTATACAGTCCTGATAAAACTATTTATTCAATGTGTGGAGGTGGAAAAGTTTGTTTTCGTTGTTTTGCCTGACATTAGGAATGTAAACATGCCTCTTATGCCCGAGAGAGAGATTTAATGTTACAAAAGTGACGTTACGCAGCAAGCCTCTAGAGGGCAACAGAGACAATTTAACTGCAATCTTGCGGAATGCTGCTTTAAGCTTTAACTTTCCGTTTCTCTTGTCTTTCCATATATTTTTCACGTAGGAAAAATAAAAACAGGACATTTATTAGTCAAAACTTTCTGAGAAAATGTAGTCCTCTCTTCTATTTATCCTCAAGATTTACATATAGGATCATATACTAGGTAAAAAAGGCAATTTTCAAGTCCCAAATATATTTCATTATGCCATTTATGTAAGGAAATATAAGTTAGAATAAAGAAGCAGTGTGTTATAGACTCAATAAATCCTTGTACTTTCATGGGAACAAAGATGAAAAGTTTAGCAGACAGGATAATTGTAGTTTGCAGTTACTTTGTTTTACTTTAGCGGTTTCCATATAAATATGTAATATAATATTAATCAAAACAGTTTTAAGAAAGAGGAAAGTTTGTTTTCTCATTGGTAATTTTTGTTAGATCCTGTAGCTGGTGTCAGAGACGTGAGATAACACGCTTCTCACCAAGAATTGTCTCTGCATTTTTAGATGGAAGAAATGAACTCACAAACAAGAAGAACTGGATCATTTCTCTGTGATCTCAGAGGAAGTTCAAAATGAGTTATGACAATTTTGGTCATTTTGATCAAGACGACAGATTTGATAATTTATGACAAAATAAATGAAGTCATTGTGCGGGTGTGGTTCTAAAATCATTACAAACACTTGCTAAATCACCCTCAAATTAGTCAGAAAATCATGATTTGTCATTAATGTTCATTATTTTTTAGTACTCAGTGCTACTGGATTGTCTGAATATTAAATAGTGCAAAACGTTTAGTGTTTATTGCAACAATTTATGTGGACTCATCACAAAGTTTTGGAAGGTTTTTTTCTGTCAACAATTTCTCTTCTTTAAGGTCAAATATGTTCTTTGTGTGTTTTTTATTTTTATAATCAGTATTAATCAGCATATCATTCTGCCACAAAAAGGCTCATAAAACCATGAGCTTAAAAAATGATGGGCACTTTGATGCAAGCAGTCTGTTAAAGAAACACACTCAATGACCTGTTTTTTTCAGCTGAATCAAAGTAAAATACCAAAGATAACAGTTTGATACATAAAATAATGTTTTAGCACCAAAGCATTGATTCTTTTACCCTCCACTTGTCTTGTTTTTCAGCACAAGTTGCATAAAGCAGTGCCATGGTCTGGTACAAGGACTGGACACAAAATGAATAAAACAGGAGCCAAAGTCCAAAGAAAAATATAACCTTCAGAAACTCTGAAAAACTGCTGATCAGAACTATTTTAAAAGAGTAAAATAAAGTCTGGGACCTTGGAAGGAAAACACAAGGGTTTATATGTATCACACTGGTTTATGGGTTCGATGAAAAGACAATGTTGTAAACAATAAAATGCAAAGGTCACCGCTATTTATAATTTTCATGACTTGAAAATCTCTGTAGAAGTTATTCGATTCATTTTAATTTGACTTTTCAAAAACAAAGTTGCATGATGAGAAATCACGCTCTCAATCCCACCTGATGAAATTTAAGATGATTCATGACCAGGTGAACAGCACAAGCTAAACCTTTGAAACTTTTCGGCCTTTTGCTATCAACAGTCTGCCTCCCCATCTGCTCCAAGGATAGTATAAACTAAAAGGGCCATCATGTGCATCATCCAGCTGGTGCCACTGATGCTTCGGTGGCTGTGCTTTCCCTTTTGTTAGAGTGCCCCCAGATCTTGAGCCAAAAACAGCCAGAAGACTAATCTTTTGTATCAAAAAGATTGGATTTGCTTTTCCCTGAGCTGGCATGTCAAAGAACATGTTTGGTCTGAGAGCAGTAGCTGCAAAAATGTTGGATTGTGATGCAGATAAAAGTGAGAAGGAAAAGAAACAAGTAGTGTGAAACTGAACTTCAGTGTACATTTTCATGTCTTTAGTGTTAAATTTACTAACAAAAACTTCAAAAGTTTTTTTTTTTTTTTATGAAGGCCATCTAGTTTAGTTTAAGAACACATTTTTGAGTGTTTTTATGTATTCATTGATTATATTTGAATGTCAAAAGACAATTTCTACAAATCAAAAGAATTTCTCTCTTTTACATACTAAACATTCACAAAAAGACACACGTCTAGTTTTGGCGCGATGTCTATTTATGGAAATTCCTTCACTGTTTCACCATTTGAATTGCTCTAGATCATTGCTTCTCAAATGGGGGTATGCGTACCCCTGGGGGAACGTGAGATATTATACATATATTTAAAAAATAGCATCCATGCAAAAATGAACACTTGAATCGCTACATATTAGTGATGATAAATATTTCCAATACATTTAGTTATTGGTTATTAAAATTTAAAATGTTTGAAATAGTTATTTTTTTCCAAATGTTTGAATTTTGTACATGTTTATCAGCTCCAGCGTTTAATAAATTGATGGCACAGGGCTCTGTTTTGGGTCTTTTTCTTTACAACCAAAAACGCTTTGCTCTGGTTAGGGGGTACTTGACTGAAAAAATATTTCACGGGGGGTACATCACTGAAAAAAGTTTGAGAACCACTGCTCTAGATAAAACCATACAATAATATTCAGATTTGTGAGATAAACTGAGTATCTGTCACTAAATCTGCTGATGTTTGTGTTAAAATATAAAGTGCGCTTCAGTCTGATACATAAGAGAGTTGAATAAACGGTTGCACAGTAGTCACACAAAGCACTCGCTTAAGGCATTTTCATCATAAATATAAATTGGCTAAAACAGTCATAAGAATGGATGTGTGTGCCAGCTCTTTGAGATCAATTTTGGATTAATTTATTCCTGCCTACATGTTTAAAACAAAGTAATAATTTAAAAAAAGCTGTAAACAGAGAAGATCAGTTCGATCTCTCAGGTTTCAGATCTTGTGACCGTTGGTGAGAGTTGGAAAGTAGGTAGAACTGTAGATTGAGAGCTTCACACTTTGGCTTAGCTCTTTCTTCATAATCACAGACCAGTGCAAAACTTTTTTTTTTTTTTACCAAAGATGAAGGCGTTTTCCGTCAGTCTGTCACACCACTCTATCATCACTATTGAACAAGGCACCAAAATCCTTGAACTTTTTCAATAGAAGTACACCTAGGCCTTGTACACACGCAGCTGGGTATCCCACAAAACGAAGATATTTACTACGATTTGGCCTGTGATCCACACAAAAGTGAAGAACGATTTCAAAAACTAAGACCAAAATGGAGATATGCAAGTTCTCTGTTGTCAGCATTTGCTTGTGCACGTAAATAACCAGGATTTTAGACAACTTGGATGCCCTCAGAGCTGTGTTGGTATTATTTATTGTCCAAGTGCTTTTTGCTTGTTTTTTACAAGCTCAATTGCTATATGTAGAAGATCACAGACAAAGGACGACATCGAGGAAAGTTATTGCCCACCACCGAGCTGTTCTATATCCAAGGAAATGATGCATGGAGAATGTTATTCTAATTGGGACAGGATTTGGGGGACTACTGCCACCTACAGGTTTGGCATGTGCTTTACAACTCGCATATGTGATTGGTCTGTGGTTGATAAGGAATTTCATACAGGACTGGCTTCACTTGCCACATGCCACCCCATTGGTCATGAGAGGGACATATAGAGCATAACTGATTACTGAACTGATTAGTGTCTTTTAAATGTAGACTCTGGAACAAACCTATGTGGTAAGTACTCTGAGCTTGGCAGCATCACGACTGTCTTCACACTGAAGGAGGTTTTCCAAATGTGTCACAATCCAGCCCACATAGCAGGCCCTGTTGGTTGTGGAGAGAGCATAGCTGGGTCTTAATCCTGTAAACTGACCCTTAGCAGGAAAGTGCTATAACTGTTTCCACACTATGAAAATAATCAGAAATATTTACTTTTCTTACAGGGTCAGATTTAATCCAGTATATGTGGGATTTCCCGGGTAAAGCCTATAAATTGTTGCAGAGTGTTGTAAAGTGAGCTTCAGGCACTTTGGAAAAGTCAAAATGCTTCGTGACTCCTGCTTAAACATGAGTCACCTCAGTGTTGAAGGACCTGCCTTTTTCCAAACCACGCTCTGCTGATGCTAACTAACCTGACAAAATACTCTCAGAAATGCTGCCAGTGAATGATATGTTCCTCACTGTTTTAGAAGGACAGGGAGGGACGTGAGATTAACCTTGGGCCAGCGTGAGAGAGGACTACTGAAGGTGAGCAAAAGGTCAAATGGCAATACAAAATGAAGCCATGACAGAAAACAAATAAGTAAATAAAGTACAAAAAACAAAAAAAATTCAAGGCAGCTTTTTAATTAAAAAAAAAAACAAAATTAAATTACATTTTTTTAAACAAGCATGGGTCTTACCAGTTTAATGAACACGAAAACCCAGAGACACACACAGGCACAAAATCAAATTGCAGATTCCAAAATAGCAAGAATGTTATGACTCATGCAGTAATATGAGCCTCTCTAAGTGTGGAGTTTTCACTTCAGATCACAAAGATGTGGCATCATCCGTATGAAAAAAGAGCAAAGCATGCCGAACATACCCATCCAGATTTGGCATTGGCATCAAAAATCTAAGTGCAATAAACCACTCATGTGCATAATATCTAATTAACAGCAGTAGCTGTTAAACTGTCATCTCTCAGACTCTGTGTTGCATTAAAACAAAGAAAAAGTAATTTGATACTCAACTGAAGAGAGAATACTCTTTAATGCTAACAGTTATGCTAATCTAGTTATGCTAATAGACCACTGGCTTTGTTGCTCCAGTGTTTCTTTTTAAATCAATTTTCTGATTCTTTTCATTTATCAGTTCATCAGAAAACAAAAGTGAAAACTTTTGAAAATAATATGCATAAAAGACTCTTTTTGGTTACTAGCAAACCTCCAGTGCCAATTATTTATGCAAAATTGTCACTGAGCTCAGGTTGTGTCCGACAACACCGGCTCCCAACACCGAGGAGGTTTTAAAGCTTGCTGATGACAGCTGCCCACTCGATGCATGGCCCCATGTTTGCATGTTCTAACGTGGGTTCTCCAAGGAGGAGAATGCCAATTACGCTGTCACTGTGAGTGACACCAGTGTGGTTAGAGATTTATTAGACAGTCAGATCAAGGTGATTTATGTAATTAGTGGTTTATATGATTAGTTTAATGTTTCTTCAAAAAATACTACATTTCACAGCTATCTTTTAAAACTGAAACTAAAAAAATGTTTTACATTTGGGTTTGGTAGCATTTTTTTCTGCAATTATATAGTTTTGTATTATCTTTATCAGTTTTTGGTGATATACTGTTCAAATGTTCATATTTATTGAAACCTGATTTATCTTTGTCAAGGTCACGAGGGGCTGAACTAACCCAGCTGACACCAAGTAAGAGTCGAGGAACATTGACAAGTCGTCAGTGCAGAAGCACACATACATGCATGTTTACACATAACCGGGTATCTGTAGGGCCTTTAAAAGTTATAAAAAGTCTTTGATTTTTTCCAGCTTTTCCATATTTAGTCATAGATTGTTTATTTGCTTTGTCATTTGACTTTTTTAAATGAATAACTAGCAGCAGCCATTTGTTCCAGGTGTTGTAGTTCTACCCGAGGGTTTGAAGGTTTTTATGCTGTGAAAAAACTACAAGGTCTATGATGCAGCAGCCCTCTCAGAGAATTTGACGAAGAGCATTTTTCTGAAAAAACAATCCCGTTGTTTTTGGTTGAGGGAATTTAAATTGATCATTTTTGTCCCATATTCCACTACCAGCTTTTTAATCAAGGTAAATTGTTTATTAAATTAGCTTTGACTTGGAAGAAAATTCATTAGTTGGCTAAAACTATCAGTCAGTTTCAGAAAACTTCCAAACAATACTGGATTGTGCAAATTGATGCAAGGTGTGTGTGCGTGTCAAAGACTGTATATATTAGTGCGTGCATGCGTGTGTGTGTTTGATGCTCTTAGGTATAACACATTGTGAGTTGTGAGACAGCCTATTTAAAGGTCTAGAACACTGAAAAAACAGTTTTTTAATTAATATTTCTGATTATATTCAGTCACTCAGAGTTTCTCATGCAGGCTGAACATGAAAATGGTCTCCTACACCTATCTCCTGCATTAGCTACTGATAGAAAATAGACGGTGAAACTCTAGGATTAGAAAATCCTGACAGATCTACATCACACTGTCCCTTAACATTCATGGACTCACCCATCTTGACTCACGACGAGGAAGGCTGTTGTTGGTTTAGCATCCAGGAAACAGCAGAGAACATCTCAACTAGCCGAAGCTAACCATTAGCAACTCCACTACACCGCAGAACTGCTTCAGACTTGTGTTATTTGTGGAGATTAAACATCAGTGTTGCAAAGCAAACGGAGTCAGTGGTAGAGTTGTGTTGCTGTTATCCAGTCTGAGGCGGGATGTCCAAATATCAGGAAATAAGACTCCAAAACCTGCCGCCTGAAGCTACTTTCTCCTCCAGCTGAATTCTACTTCCGGATTCAAGCAAATCTGAGCTTTGTTTACCCCGAGTACGTCTTACAAGGCCTACTAGAGACCACTGTAAATGTATTGAATAAACATACAATGTTATCAAGATATAACTGAAAAAACTTGGACTATTTCCATACGAACTTACACACACACAGGCCTGTGTATAATAATTTAAATATATAAATATACATATGGTCAGTAGATGTACTTGTGGGGGATTGTGGATTTGAGTATAGCTTACAACATTTAACCGATATTTACCCCAAAAAATTAATGAACTGTAAATTTGTAACCACGTTGTATAATGACTCATTTTGATAAATTATGTAGGTCTTAAACTTGGACCATAATGGTTCTTAACAGGTCTTAAGAAGGTCTTAAATTGGACTGGAACTTGCAGTAACCCTTATTATCTCGAACAGTTAGTTTTGACTTATCAACAAAATGAATGCATGGATCTGGATGCACCTGCAAAAACTCTACATGTGCAAATATAACATGCAAATAAATATATTCATATGTTTTTACAAGTCAATGTTCTAACTATTGAGAGGTCATTTTCTCAGAATTGAAAATGTTTGAATAGAACATTGTGTCTTGTGTTTAAAAAGCAGCACTGACATGTCTTGCAAGATAGGTAAAGAAAATGCATGACAGCATATTTTGTTATTTTCCTTAAGAGGTCCTACTACATTACTTGGGTTTACCACTGATACTCAGCAGAGGTAATGAGACAATTGCAACATATGATTTACAAAAAAACGCGTGTAAAGTGACAACCAAATACAAATGAGACAACACAATAAAAAACACAAGGATTCTCACCTATGCTCTCGGTGTGTTAAAGGGAAACAGAGATAATGGTGAAATAATTTGTCTTTGCCTGGCTGTTAAGAGGGAAGAAAAGAGTTCATGTTCCACTAAGGCAGTGACAGAATGAAGACTGGGTGAAGAAGTGATGCAAGTAAATGAAAAAGACAAAATGAAAGCAAACAGTCGGGGTGTGAAATTATTCTGCAGGAGATTAAACCTGTTAGCGTGTGTACTAACTTGGGCAGGGAGAGCTGGAGACTTTCACTTCATGACAAAGGTGCGACTTGAATTAATTTGAGTCGCTACTATAGAAGTGTGTTTTTCAGGATACTAAAATGATCTAAAATGTTCCAGTTGCTTGCAAAGAATATTGTAAGCACAGAAACATGTAAGCCACGACACTAGGAAGTGTCAATAACAGGAGGCCAAAAGTCATAATGAAACCTTAAAGTCATTGTTTAGATTTTTTTAATTGGGTTTCTGTGGAAATTGTTTGAATCGGAAAAGGGTAGAATGCCTTCTCCAGGTCAGGGACGAGGTCCTGCCCCAAGTGGAGGAGTTTAAGTATCTCTGAGATTGTTCACTAGTGAGGGAAAGATGGAGTGGGAGATGCAGGCATTGCACCGATCTGTCGTGGTGAGGAGAGAATAGCAATTTACTGGTTGATCTATGTTCTTACCCTCACCTATGGTCACGAGCTTTGGGTAGTGACCAAAAGAATGAGATCGTGGATACAAGCGGCCGAAATGAGTTTTCTCTGCAGGGTGTCTGCGCTCTCCCTTAGAGATAGGGTGAGAAGCTTGTTCATCCTGGAGGGGCTTGGAGTAGACCCGCTGCTCCTCCACATTGAGAAGAGCCAGTTGAGGTGGCTCAGGCATCTGGTTAGGATGCCTCCTGGACGCCTCCCTGGAGAGGTTTTCCAGGCATGTCCAACCGGGAGAAGACCCAAAGGAAGATCCAGGACACACTGGAGGGACTAAGTCTCTCGGCTGGCCTGGGAACACCTTGGGCTTCCCCCGGAAGAGCTGGCTCAAGTGGCTGGGGAGAGGGAGGTCTGGGCCTCCCTCCTTAGGCTGCTGCCCCCATGACCCGGCTCCGGATAAGCAGAAGAGAATGAATGGATGGAAATTGTTTAATTTGAAGTAAATAGGTCTTTGAATTCCCCCAGAAATTTAAACGATAGTTCACCCTTTACATATGGTTCAGCTGAAAGATAATCGCCCATGCATTAATTATCCAATAGGAGCCTCGTACCTATTTGCTTAGTTAAATCCAGGTGGCAACTTTTTTTTTGACCAAGCAGTTTATGTTGTATTTATTGATAAATGTGTTTCATTACCTGGCCTCTAACATGCTGTTGAATGACAATAAATGAATCTGAATGATATCGCTTTCTTTCAGCAATTATTATAAATGATTCACCTAACAATGTCCCTGTAAAAGAACTGGAGACCACAAATGCTGTCCCTACCATCAAATCCCAGATGTCCATCCAGTGAAACAAGCAGTTGTTGAGCAGTTTCAAACATTAATGTAGTGTTGGTCTTTAGCTTGTTACAGCTATCTGTCTACTGATACCATGTTAAACCAAATGGCTTACTCTTTGCAACTGAATACTGTTGTATGCACTTGGGGGGGCATAAATGTACAATCAGGAATTTTGTATAATATTCAGCAAATCACAACTAGACATTCTAGGTTTTCACATGAGTGCATTTTGAGTCTAAAGCCAGTCAGTTTCTCCAGTGATTTCTTCTGGTTTGTTTTTATCAGATAGCTAATGTTGACAGTTCAGCATTTAGTTGGTTGTTCCTCATTCAAAGATGCCTGAGGCAGTCAAAGGGATGCCACAGGCGGTCTCCAATGAGTTTTCTGAATTGATGCATTTTCTTCGGTCTCTTTCTCTCTCCCATTATTAATAGAGCACCACAATGCATTGAACAAACATATTATAGTGCATAAATAAGCAGCCCTACCTCCTCCAGTAATATTTTCTGAAGTACTGTCGTTAAGCAGTTGAAGGAAATTGCTATTTTAATGAAACTAAGGTAGGTGACATACATGCAAAGCAGATCAAAACCAGGAAGCATGACATGACTTGAGCAGGAAAAATCTGTTCACTGTTTGAATTTGAACTATTGTTTTTCAGCAAATGCACCAAAGTGGTGTTTTGGGGATTAAATGGTAACAAAAACATCTATTCATTCCTCAACCCGTTCATTTTTCATCATATTCAGATTTTGCTGATCCATCCCTCGAAATCCAGCATACAACTACACAACAATGAACCTATAGAACCTGAAAGAATGTTCCTCATTGTTAATTTATTGTACACGGGATTTGAGGCTGCAATAAAGGCTGGATTTTTAGCCCGAATGAGACTAATTGGTTGTAGGTGGATGCAAAGTACCGTGCATCGTTAAGCAATATGCACAGGGCCTCATGGGATTTGCTAGAGTCAGAGCTCGTCATATGGATATAAGTGCTTACTCAGGACTATACATTTTGGTATCCATGCCTTTTGCTATATTTATTCTGAGAACTGCTGACAGTGAGATGTTGCGACCTTGAATGAGTCACTTCCGACATGTGCCAACAAAAAAGGAAAAGACAGATAAAATGAAAAGAAAACAAGATTTAGACTGAGATTAAAAACTATAATAAATAAAATTTAGAAAGAACAGTTAAAAAAAACACTTGAATAGGATGAGAAGAGTGAGAAACACACAAGCTGTGAAGCATGCCCTCTTGGCTGCCACAAGATGTCTTCCAGGCAGCAGGAGTGTTTTCCTTTCTCTGCCAACAGCATTGCACAAAAGGAGGACCTTAAGGGCTCGAACAGTTACACACAGGTCTCGCTGTGATACTACTTCACTAAAAAAAAAAGACTATTTGTTAAGGATCACACACGTCTCACGCAGTGGTTTACATAGAAAAACAATTTCTAGACATTTGCTAGGAGAATGGGCAGCTTGAAGCTGCTGCCAAATCATGAACTTTTCAATTACTGTTCATTTTGACAATGATTTCTACACCTTAAGGAAAGTGACATTTAAAGTTTATCCCTATATGCAAAGGCAGGATCACTCTTTACAGGGAGATGTGAGATTTAGGTTTTTCAGGCTGTGTAAGTGTCGCATAACAACTGCAAAACGTAGTACTCAGCATTTAACCGCTGTTATAGTGGATGGGTGCTATTCCACCAGCCGCGAAGCGTCATGTTTTGGACGCGTCCCAGAAGTGTAGGTACACGTCGTTTATGCTTCAACTCTATTTTTTTATGCTATGCTTCCAGAATGCACCAAGATCAACAATTGACCATTTGCACGTGTCGTCACGACGCTCATGGGACCGCCCCATTGCCATGATGGTTGGCAAACAGACCGTTTACACGCATTGAAACTGCGGTGAAGTTAGTCAAAACAAGCCAGTTTGTAGCCTTTTGTTGCTTTTATTTAGTTGATTTTACAGTAAAATGATAATAGTTGGCTGCACGGTTGGCTGCTAACAGACAAGGATGTAAACTCTACTCGTTTTTTTTTAAATTACTTTGATGGAAACTGAGGATGGAGATGAACCGCAGCGATCAATAAAATGAACTAGCAGCCCTCAAAGTATTTCTGGATTTGCAGCGAACACGTTTTACCAGGTAAGATTAGCATTTATATATTTCTTGGGGAAGACAGGGACTGTGATAAATGTGATGTGTTTATAATTATTGATCATCCTAATGGATGGATGGATATTTCACCATGTAAAACGTGCGGTATCGTCCACTGTAGTGAAGCTGTCCATGATCTCCACAGTGGAATGCAGTGGGTGGGAGGGGTTTCTTCATGGCCATACTATATATATTTACATAAATAGGATGGCAGGCACCCCTTGCTGAAAAGCAGCCCCATACCATGATGCTTCCACACCCAAACTTAACTGTTTGTGTGGTGTTCTTGTGGTGGTGGGCAGTGCCATTTCCCTTCCAAACATAGTGTGTAGAATGACAGCCATTGACAGCCTGGAATTGCACCTATAACCATTCCCATCAGAATGCTTTTCAACGATGGGATTACAAAGATCTTGTGAGTTCATCATGAAGTTTTTCCTGTGTGCTTCCTGGGTAATGAGAAGACTTTATAGACCATCAATCAGGACTAAAGCAGCAGATATCAATTAGTACTGATAGGAGGCAGGGTTTCTCTCTCAGTACTGACAGATTTCGTGTGGTCTCCTGGCTTTCGATGCCATTTTGCAACTTGTTATTTTCATGTGTTTAACACTTTTTTCTCTGTGTCTTTCACTTTATTACACGTAACTCAATTTATGGACATTAACTAAATATTTGAGTTGATATTGACTTGTGGTGGAAATTTTGTCAATAGCCCACTTAGAAATACCCTTACAGCTAAAAATGCTGATATGTCAAATACTCATTTTCTGTATAATTGCAATGTTTTTTTTTTAAATGACTCAATAAATGACTTGAAACTTGAAGTGTCAGACTTGAGACTTGACTCAAACTTGAGGATAACAACGTGAGACTTGCAAACAATGACTAAAAGTCACACACAGATCATTGATATTGTAAGCACAAAGAAAAGAAGAACATCATATGCAATTGGTTCTCCAATCCAAATTTCAATGACTCATGAATATATAAAACTTCTCAGTGGCTATTCTTTGTTTCTTTAAGGCCAAAAGAGATTGGTCTTTGAGGTCCAGAGGAAGATAACCAGGAGGTTTTATAATCAGATGCCAAGCTTTCTTTATTAATACATCCACATTAAAAGTGATACCCTCACTTAATAGTTACCCACTTATGAGGGGGTATGACAGGTGCCTTTTTCATTCAGGCAGTAAAACATTGATCAACTATAAAACCTTCATTTGTGGCCCTTCTGAAAATGGACTTATGTGTTAGCCTGCAGCATTGTTTGAATTATTTATGCATTGTGTATATTCTGACTGGTTTCCTATATCTGTGCCTGTGTTTGTGACAAAGATTATTTCAACATTTGCTGCCAACCTTAAACTTTGTTGCAGTCAATTAAGTCCAATAATGTGTCAGAACTATGGAAGTTGTAGGTGGAAACAATTATCAGTTTCAGTAAATGTCTTCATAAAACAAAGTAGACTAGCAAAACTTTACAAGCAATAAGATGTGCACAAATCAAATAATTAGCTTTGAGTATTTTGATTCCCTTATGGAATTCTAAGCTCTCTGATTTGATTTAGACTCTATCACAGTTTGAAATCCCTGCTGAAATGAGTTGTAAATGTTTTGCTTTTTTTATTTTGATCAATAGAACTTAGAATTGGTGAAACCACTTAGACTTTTCCCTCATTTACACTGAATGAGGAACGAATGCGGACCAGAATCTGTGTGGTTTCCAGGCAAACTGCCATTTAGACCAACTGCAGATCGTGTGCAAAATGTTTCTGGAATTTTTCTTGCGGGTTCACACGATAACAACTACGTGTATAGAGAGAGGAGGTGGTACAGAAAAGCCACACTCATCTTCACAAACTATCATACACTATTAACTGAAATCTCTGTCATTAATAACAACAAGAGAAGATGGGCAGAATGATGCAACACAGGTTTTACTTTAAACTAAATTGGATGCACCTCGCTGTCCCACGTCTCACTTCCTGTCTGACTCATGTAATTTCATCAACTTCATGACGATCCACATGCAATGCCAGGAAGCTGCACAGATTCCGATCCTCATCTGTTTCAGTGTAAATGAGGGGTTAGAATGTGGTGGGTTGTAAAGCACAACCATTTACATATTACACTAGAGTCCTGACCCCAATTTAGTGAACCACCTTTATGCATTACAGCAGGGGTTGGGAACCCTGGTCCTGGAGAGCTGCTATCCAGCAGGTTTTAGAGGTTTCCCTGCTTCAACACAGTTGATTCACCTGTTCAGCAGCTCATCAGGCTCTGCAGAAGCCTGCTAATCACCTGCTGATTAAAATCAGGTGTGTTGAAGCAGGGAAACCTCTAAAACATGCTGGATAGTGGCTCCCTACCCCTACATTACAGCATACTGGTATTATGGATTATCAGTGAACTGCTTCTTAGATCTAATTTTTGTTTGTTTCTATTCTTGATTGCATTATCTTGACATAAGTAGCCTTTAAAATTCTAGATGTAAATTGGCCCAGCTGTTTTTATTTCTACCAGTAAAAATGTTAATTGAGCAGAGATGCTCGATTTAGCCAAATTTGCCCTTTTTTGCTCTGTCCACACGTAACCGGGTATCTCCCAAAACATTTTTTTTTCTACGATTCGGCCTGTCATCCACATGTAAACGCCCATGTGTGACCTGTGTTTACACTACAACATGGATGTCCTCAGAGCTGTGCTCACATTATCAATCGTCCAAACGCTTTTTGTCAACATTCCCTTGTGTCTTGTTGACTTTATTCTCCAAAACTACATTTAAGAGCAACTCTACCTCCTTATCGGTCCACACAAGCAAGCTAGGCGCCATGTTTCATGTTTTGTTGAAATTGAGCAGGAAGACAAAATGGATAGGATTCAGGGGAACTACTGCCACCTACAGGTCTGGCATGCCTATGAATGTGCTTAACAATGCACTTATGCGGTTACATGTGGATGGAGTTTTTTCTAAAAATGAGGTGGTGTGGACGCTATTTTTGGGAGGGCAGATATTCGTTTATTTAAAAAACCCTTGTGATACATATAACACTTGAAAGACTTTGGCATTTCAACTATACATAATGAAAATACCCTTGTGTGTGTGTGTGTATATATATATAGCTTAATTTGTTTGCTGTTCAGTAATATTCTATTAAAGACGTCAAAAGATCAAGGAATAATTTATGGAATTTGACATGCATGTTGATACTAAATAACCCCTTACAAAAATGTTTTATAATAAAAAAAATGCATTTATTAATTAAACAGTAAGCAAAACAATACACATGTTCCTCAGGAGATTTTCTTCAGTAATAATTATAACTTTATCCAGCATCTTAAAATGTGGGAATACAAAGATTTTTGTTTCACAAAAAATCAACATACCCTTCATCAATTTACATTCTACCATTGATATTAGTTCAAGTAAAATAATAACCATTTATTTATTTTTCATTTATTACAATTACCTTTTTCATATGATATATTGTATTTCCTGTAAAAATGTGCTGCAAAATGTGACAAAAATTCAAGTCTAAACTCCTACAAGAACAGGACTAGAATCCCAGAAGGCAGGTGGAAGCTGACTTAGTTTTATAGTAAATTGACAGAAAGTGGTGTTGGACAGGCCCTGGGCCTTTAGTGGAATACAGTTACTACTTTGATTCCCTTAAAGTGCTAGTTCGGTGTAGCTCTAACAAGCATTGACTCAATCTAAATTCCTATTTGATAGATAGAAGTTGTCTACAAGTATGTTGCACCATCTGGGATCAACAGCTGTTATTCTGCACTTCTGCATAGACCTTGTTTATTGGATTTGTGTGTGTGTGTGTGTGTGTGTGTGTGTGTGTGTGTGTGTGTGTGTGTGTGTGTGTGTGTGTGTGTGTGTGTGTGATTAGTAACTTCTGAAGTTACCTGAATTACCACATTGAACTGCCAGTTGTTATTTATCTCACACAGGCCAGGATGCCTACAATATGCACGAGTCTCCATGCAAATTTCTTTTCAGGGTTCACTTCCATATTTGCCCTTCACATCATATCAGTAGCTCTAATATTTCATTTACATTGTTTATGTCTGACCTTTTCATATTGTGTTTCAGAGTAAAATCTAAAAAAAATAAGCAGAACATGTTCTGAAATAAAAAAAAGTTAAGTAGGGACGGAAACCATCCAAATGTACACAGTTTGATTTCTTCTTGAACTTTTGAGTTTTTCATTTTCATTCCTACATTAGTTTAGTTGAAGATGATGCTAAATAAAGAAAAAGAATAGAAAATCTAAAATAAGCACTTTTGGATAATTTACCTGAAATGTGAAGCTAAAAGGAGCAATATGTAAGAATTATGCAGTCAGGTACTCACAAAACCGTCTAATATCTCAGTCATGTTGGAAGGAAGGTTGCATTGAAACAGATTTAATTCTCAGCTGTCTTGGGGTTGTCAGTTTTCCTTCTTTAAATAAAATGAAAGAGGTATGTAGTTAGTGTTTACAATCAGTGAGTTTGTAAGGTTGTCGAGTTTGCACCGAGCTAATGCTGCAGCGCCGGAATTTGTATTTTGACACCGGACGGCAAAAAGCTCCATAGCAGAATCAAAGCCAGTAAACAGGAGAGACCCAGACGTTATTTCTTGTACCCCTAAGAAGCCATGTGACAGCATGGCCTGACCCAGCCCAGCATACAGGGCATTACGATAGTCTACTCTAGACAGAACAAAGGCATTTGTGACAATCTCCAGATCCTTCTTGAAAAGTAATGGCCTGACCCATAGACAGGCGCCAAAGTTAAAAAAAAAAAAAAAACAGGACCTGGCAACCACATTTATTTGAACATCAAATTTCAGAGCGGCATCCAGTTTCACCCCCAGATCTGTGACCACTGTCTTCTTAAATAGAGCCAGGGATGAAAGGTCCACACCATGCTGCTGACGGTCACTAGGAGTAAACACAATCATCTCTTTCTTATTTTCATTCAGACTGAGGTAATTCGCCACCATCCACAAGTGTATCACTGCAACGCAATCCTTCACATTTTGTATTTTGCCTCCTGTCCCCTGTCAGATAGGCAGATATAAATGACAGTCATGATGATACCTCATTACATATTTCCCCAAAAGCAGTCCCAGTAAATAAATTGAAAACAACTGAGGACCTAGCACTGACCCCTGTGGCACTCCACATGTCAGCGGAACGTCTGCAGATGAACAAGCCACTATGTTCACACAGAACGATTTACTCATGAGATAAGATCTCATCCAATAAAGAGCTGGACCAGTTAGCTCAACAAAATGTTCCAACCTATCCAACAGAACATGGTGATCCCGGTCAATTTTGACCACAGGATGTCATTCTTACTTCATTCTTACAAATTGCACCTTTAATCAAGAATGTTTTTTTGTTTTTTTTACCCAGATTAATCTTTATATTTTAATTGCAATATAGTCTATAGAATTTATTCTGTACAATGTGAAAAATATTTAAACAATTTGAAAACATGGCAAAAACATGAGTTTGAAAAAAAAGAATTGCGCTTTTAACCTATTACAACTTGTAATCACCTAAATTTTGAAGAAGTTTTTACAAGCATGGCAATTGGAATAACAATCGGCATAACCCACCATATCTCAGTTATAAGGAAATGTTGATTTGAATGTGTGATCAGGTCAGAGCATTCTGAATGGCGTATTTCCCTAAAGCATTTTTATTGTTTTTATTGTGTCCATGTAAACATGACTAAGGATGTGTATTTTCAGAATAGAGACGCTTCACCTTTTCATTTAATTTACCAAGTTGTCATCAGTCATTTTGTTTTTATTAATAGCATTTTATCACGTGTGTTTTCACGTCAATGCATTTTTCAACATATTTCGTTCTTCTTCTGAGGCCATCGTTTGGTGGGGTAGTCTAAGCAGCTGCCTAGATTTCTCACGCCTTAGGCTGACTTTACTCAAATCTATTATTTTTAGGAGGAATACCAGCAAGGCAAGGTGCTTAATTACAAAACAAATGCCCTCCCACATCCTCCACTGCATTTGTTCAGCTAGACATCTTAGTCGATCTTATTATCTGACTCAATTACACATTCATTTTGACAGATAAATGAGGTGCACTTCCTGTGTCTGTTTGCAGAAGAGTATCTACAAAGTTAACTTTCTTTATTGGGCTCCTGTAATCATTGCACCCATCAGAATGTCTGCTTGTTTATCAGGATATTAAGAATGACAGCTGATTTTTATTGGAAATTTAATCCATCTCAGGCAGGAAAGTGAAACGCTCAACTTGATAAAGCCTTTATCAGTGGAGAGAATGAGGCAATTAATAAGGCAACAATTGAGGACCTGACAATGAGTGCATAAACAGTCAGGCAGCAAACAAACAGTTTTGTGCATGTTCTGTTAGAAAACGATTGCACTTGTGCATCTGAACTGGCAGAAAAGAGTGCTTTAGATGGGACACAGGGATGGTTTCCTTAAATTCCTTTTTATTTTCACTGTTTCCTCAAACACTTCCTCTTGTCACCTTCAAATGAACTCATGTTCGTCTCCTATTGAGCTTTGTGAGACCTCTGCAACTTGACCGGAGTGCATCAGTGCCTAACTGTGACAACTGGACCTAATTATGAAGACACACATTAGTTTTCACACAGTGTCAAGGGTAATAGTGATTAGCAAAATCAAGATCTGACCTAAGTGAGCTGCCCTTGGATCACTGACAAAAATTTTATCAATTTTTGCTCATCCAAAACTAAATAACGATGAGGTGATGAAGGACCGCACAAATGTCTGAACTTAAATTACTACAAGTTTTCTTAGAAAAACTACAAAAAAAACCCCACAAACTAAAGAGCTCTAGTTCCAATTTAATGATGTCCAATCAAATTCACCCCCGCTGAATTACATGTGCTTCAGTTCACAGTCCAGATTTATACAACTATAATCAACTCATCATCAGATTCATGCTTACACACAATTAGTCTAATACGATTGAATTTATTCCAACCAAATACAGCCAAATTTAATCTAATTATTAAATTCCACTTCAGAAAAATAAGTGCATTTCTAGCTAAGGATGTGACACATGAGCTGAGGGGAGCAGTATTTAACAGCAGAAAAGCAGAACTAGTCTCATAAGATGGACCTGTGGTCTCAACTGAGGGTTGGGTGGAGTAGGGGGAAACAGGATGACACTATATTAGCTGCAATATCTAATAAATACATGATGAGCAATAGCAGAAGAGTGATTTTGGTGTTAGGAGCATCTTCTACCTGTGCTTGTAGCAGTATAACTAAAAGAAAGTAGTGATTTATTTTTTGCATTTTGTCTTTCTTTGGGGATTTCTATTGGTTCTTTTAATCTCTTTTCTTCTTGGTTTTTGGTGTTTTTTTTTAAGTTTATTTATTGTCTAACAGTTTTCCCCCCCAGATCTCTGCTCTATCATCATGACTAACAGTTCATGTCAACCAGCCATGGACACATTTTTCTTGGATAATTTTAAGTAATGTCTTCAGTGCCAATGCCTCAAAAAAAAAAAAAAAATAGACAGAGGTGTGCAGAGATGGTGAAATAGGAGGAGAAATATTTATTTTCTTAGTCTGTATCAGTACTGTTGTCAGGAAGAGGCTTTTCAGAAGATTACTGGACATTCTTGATAGGAGATGTTTACATTTTTCCAGTCTGAAATTGGGCCTTGGACCATTAAAAGGTTCTTATCTAAGAGGCACATCTTTCCTGTAGGGAATTTTGTAGGCATTTTGTCATAATGATCAACTTGGTATTATTTCCCTATTAAGGTGAAATGATCACCTTAATACATTTAGTACAGTGAAGTGGAGGGGTTAGGGTTAAAGATCAGTCATGACTGAGGAAAAATGACAGAAAGATAGAGACTGAAGACTAGAAGCTTAAAAACTTAAATTACAGGAAGAATGATCTCTATCCATCTGGGATGGGCTTGGAAGTCTGTAACAAACAATGATTTTTTTTTGACTAGAGGGATTTTTGCTAGGCCTCTATGTAAACACAAACTGAGAAAGGATAACTTAAATGATTCAAAGACTTTAACTTAGGTGTAAAGCAATGTTCACTACAACAGTGGGGCAAGGTGGTACTGACTAGGAAAGGGGTATAAAAACACAAACCACAACAGAACTGTTATGCCCTAAAAAAGCTACTGTGAAAGCTCTCTACTGACTCCACCGTCTCAACCCTATCAGTTTTTCTGGTCATATTTTTCCACTATCACTGTCTCCCTTTCTTTCTCTCTTCCACGCCTGCAGACTCCCAAAAGTGAGGGGCATTTCTAAAGGAGCAGTGACCCATATTACCCTGGCAACCACTTGTGATGAATACTTTCTAAGCGTACGTGTCCAAATTTCCATGAAGGCGTTTGTCCCTCTCTGCAGCTGCTGCTGAGTAGAGTTAGCTCTAACCTTCAAAACGTACTTTCTTCTATCATCTAGACAAGAGTTAACCTCACTGTTACAGTTTGATGATCCTAAAACCTTCCACTGTTTGGCATTTGCATACACTGCCTCATTTGCATGCTCGATAGATGCAAATGTGTGGTTGGATGCAAGCTACAAAGGGATTCACAATGTGTGTGTGCGAGTGTGTTTGTTTGTTGTGTTACACATGTAAGTGAGGTGAAGTCAAGTGAGGAATATTGGATTACAATAAAGGTCAACTTTACTGTGGTGATTCCATTATCTATGCTTCTAGGAGCTTTGTCTGTGCTCACTTATGCAAATGTGTTTTATTCATGCATGTGAGTACTAGAGGCATGTAATGCTCATACAAATTTAGTTTTGCACAAAAGAAATAAAATGTCAGTTTAATGTTTTAAGTCCATATTTGGTTCATCCTTTCAAAAACTTATTACTGTATTTGCAACTTTGTCAAATCTACATCATGGCAGTTTGCCTATAGCAAGTTTATATCTAAAATAAACTAAATGCATGTGAAGTTTTCCAAATGTATGCAAAGCCTTTACCTTGCTCTCACCCTTGACTGATTTGCATATATGAGTGGCAAATTTACTTGTCTGCTGCAGATGCATGAGCCCATAAGCACTTAATTCGATCAGTTGTAGTTATATGGTATGTCTTCAACAGCCAGCTCAAATGAAAATCTGTGGGATTTCTTATAATCTTAACCTTAGAAACCAATGTACCTCCCAGGAATAAAGAGCTTGCATGGAGGGAGGGGGTTAAAAGACGTTCCCGCAGTATTCTACACGGATGGGTCAAATGGGAAAGGAACAAATAGATTCACACTGCCAAAAAAAAACCTCCTGTGTAGGATTGATTTAATGTTCTGACATTTCAGATGCTAATCCATTCTTTAGATGGCTAAATAACCATGTACAGAGTGTTGCAGTTGTAAAGATCCACAATCCATCAAATCTAAAGTCGAATACATGCAGGTGTACTGAGGATCAGAGAAGTGAAACACTGAATGAGGAAGTGTTTAAAACTTACTGTTTTGTTACTTTCTATGTTGCAAAGAGATTTGGAACTGGTTTAAAACGATTATCTGCAAAAACAGTCATTGGGATATACTAAATTTATTTGATTTGTTATTCTTGATTTTACAGTTTCTATTAATTACAAGAGTTAGAATTTTATAAACAGATGTTTACAAATGAATTTATCTAAACTTTTGCCATGAGAGATCTTTATGTCAGGAAAGAAAATACAAATCGTCTAAAAAAAAATATATCTAGGATTAAATCCTGACTCAAATCTTAAGCCGACTTCACACTGGAAGCATCAGCGGCGAGGTACGGCAGTGGAACGTCAATGCTTCAAATAGAATCCATTATAGTTTGTGGGGGTGACACAAACCAGCCGCGACACGGCAATTTTCAGACGCATCCCAGAAGCGGCAGGCCACGCCGCTAAAGATAGGATCAGGTTCTATTTTTGCTGCGCGCTGCTTCTGGGATGCGTCAATTTCCGCAGTTACCATAGGGCTAGACAGGAAATCACACACAGTTTCAGTGTAAAATGCCCGGTAATTTTCAAAATAAAAGTCTATTCCAGTAATGCGATTTCATATCTATGTAGATTACATCTATACGTGTGACCTCACGGCTTATTTGCTTACCGCATCGTTCGAGAAGTGCAGCGGTGTGTTTTTCATGGGTTTAATCCTGGCAGAGGTGAGGAAAAACATTATGTATGACATCACACAGCGATGTCAAATGTGATTTCCTTCTTTTTGGTTTAATGGCAGACGACATAAACAAACCGTGACCTTTGAAGTCTCGAGGGATCTTGTGATCTCGCAAGTCGAGTGAGGAGCGCGACGGTGAATTTGCTTCACTGCTGACTCTCCCGGTGTGCACTGGAGTGCAGCGATTGCCACGAGTAAATCGCTCCGCTGCCGTTCCGCACCGCTGATGCTTCCAGTGTGCAGTCGGGGTTAGTTTTAACACATAAAAAGAGTGTTTTCTAAAAATTCTGTTTACTTTGTCATACTTTAAATTTATCAGGCAGTCCCTTTCAGCAATGATTCCCTGTCATGCAGTCATCGTCTTTTATTAGTTACTGTTTGGTAAGTTGGTCTGATACTAACTCTTGACCTTTAAAAACCCTGAAACCACTTTACAAACAAGCACTGAAGATTTCAGATAAGAAGTTGCAGACTTTTCATCATTGTCTTATTTTAAAAAGAATATGTCTCAGAATGCACAGCTACATTCCAAACGACATTTAGTCAAACCCTTTGTTTGTCCTTTAGAGCATCTTATCATTGAATTTCTCAACCATGTAAATAATCCCCATCCTTGAAACGAAGTGTGAAAAAAGTCTGTCAGAGAATCTAAATTTGTCAACATTAAGTAAATTTTTAAATGAAACCTAATAGCTTTATTCTTTAATTTGTTTGCTGTCTAATTATCAATATTCTTATTTTTTCTCCAATTTTTGATTGTTGTATTTTAATGGTATTTGCACTTTGGATGCATCCTTTCAGGCAAAGTGACTGCAGATGAAAAATAGCCTTTGGCTACCTTGGGTTACGTTTGATTAATGTACACTTTCCCCTTTTAAACAAATAAACTACAAATTACAAGTAAAGTAGCTCTAAATGCACTCACCCTGCACTACAGCCTCTCACCCAGAGGCATTTGCAATTGTGGATATACTTGATGAGTACACAAAAGTCCATGCAAAGTAGACTTTTAGACTGAAAGGAATAAATTTATAGAAACATCTGTAAAAAACAGTTTTTTCCAACTAAAATAAAGAGTGAGAAGTTGATTACATCAAAAAAGCAAAAAAAAAAAATCATCTTTTTTATCGTATTGTCAATCGTGCATACAGAACAGGGACTTTTGTGTGTTCACTCTTTGTGTTTCTTCCAACTGCATCACTTGGTTCTTTATTTAACACAGAAAAGAGTTGTTTTTACCTTTTTCTTGCTGACGTTTCGACCGCTACTGCAGTCTTCCTCAGAGCTAGCCACTGTTGGCGTCACTTCCTTCCAGATAAACGGAAAAGGAAGTGACACCGCCAACAGGGGGGTAAAATATGCATTATTTTATTTATGCAGACATTTATGAAATGCAAATAAAAAAATATATCAGCATCTTCCAAATTGCTAAATGAACACCTGGTAGATAGATCTCCAAAGATTCTCAGTCCTCCCCATCCTTACCTAAAGTACAGTGGCTGTGTCTCGCTCTAGTTTGTGAGTGACAGACAAGCTCTGTTGCATCATTTGGTCCATATGGTTGAGTTGTATTGAGGCCATTAATCTAGCAACATTTCCACTGGAGGAACAGTTAGGTTGAATAATGGCCTGCAGGACTTGAATATTCTAGTTTAGCCTTTGAATACCAATAAATGAAGGTGATATAGTGGAGCACATATTCTTCCTGCAGAGTTTTGTATCTGCATTATCCAGTTCAACATTTCTGTGCAAATTAGCATGACTTTTACATGTCAACTGGTTTGTTTTTTAAATGCCAGCCCACATATGCACTGTAACTCTTGCAAAATATGTTCATGGATACTGCAATAGCAGTGATTTCCTGTCAACAATTAGAGGAAGCCATCACAAAATGGGCTAATAGTTAGGGTTGCCAACAGCTCTTCAGCAGGAGTTGGCTGGTCAGTCCACTTCCAACAATTTAACAAGTTGTCATGTAATCTGGTAGTTTTTTTTTATTATTATTCTGCATGAACATTGTGCAACATCTCACCATATGATGTAACAGGATTGCTATTCTGATGGACACTGTATGAGATTATTTTAATGGAACTTTTAGCTGATACAAAGACCCTATTCAAATTCACTTCCTCAGCTCAAAGCTAAAATCAGTGTGTGGGATAATTAGACCTTATTATGCACCTAAAGTTAGGTATACATTACACAACTTTCAGTCATAGAGTTTAAAAAGACTTGGCGTTTCCACTTTGAGTATCAGCCAGATTTATGTATGATGACTGAAAGACTGATGAGCACACTGTTAAAAATAGGGATGTGTATTGGTAAAATTCTGGCGATACGATACGTATCACGATACAGGGGAGACGATATGATATATCACGATATATTCAGCCAGACAATATTAGCGATTTTTTTAGACTGAATTTATAAACAGTCCAAACTGATACGTAACATGTTTAACATGAGGTATCTACCATAATAGAGGGATTTACATTTCAATGGTGGAAACAACACCCATTGCTCTTTAAGTCAAAAATAAATGGAGTAATTAACATCTGCAATTTCTGAAGTAATTTCAAAATAAACATAAAGTTAGTCTCTGTAGAGTCAAACACAAAAATATTTCAATTAAATATTAAGTATTTTGTTTAACATGAAAAAATATGTAAACAATATCACTTTCAGTACTAAATACAAATCAAAAAAAGTGCTCTCTGTACCACAAAACGCAACACTGCTGCCAACTAGCGGTCGGTGTTTGAATTGCACCAAAAGAAAAGAAAATACACAAATGTTTGCATGTAAATTCTTCCAAAATTTTGATACACAGCTTTTGAATATGAATATAATATTGCAGGAAAAAATATCACGATATATTGCCATATCGATATTTTCTTACATCCCTGGTTAAAAACTGCTAAGTCGCAGCAGATAGCTGCTCATTTGGTTCTGGTACAGGTTCTGTTGGAGGTTTCTTCCTGTTAAAGGGGAGTTTTCCTCTCCACTGTCGCTACATGCTTGCTTAATATGGGTGTCACGGTGTTGGTTCTTTTAATAATCCACATTGGTGCATCGGAGGGTGCAATAAAGTGATGTTTAAGCACTTCATCCCACCATCTAGATGTAACAGCGACGTCTTTATCCACATAATATACATCTCTTCTGCAGAGAATGCACCGTGACATGACTTCCTTCATAGCCAGTCAAACATTTCAACAACCTCTCAATTGGCATCCTTCATCAATCAACTCTTCCGGGTCAGAGACCCGACCTTTGAAGCTTTAGCTCCACCAACAATCATCTCATGTGCATTACATCACAGAGATCTCTTCACATCACCAATAGAAAATACATACAGGTCCAGCTCATATTGTTTTTTTACATAAACGTCACCTCATACACCCTAGGAAGCCCTTAACTGGGCGTATTCACCTCTGGTGTGATTGGCTCAAATTACTCAATCCATCTGAAACATATGTGTATGGATATGAATATGAACATAGAAAAATGAAGACGTCTCCAGGTGTGCACCCCAGGTTACGCTATCCACTGTTATGCTGGAGAAATGAATAGTTAATGGCCACCATCAAAGGGCAAGCACGAATTGAAATGTCCATGAATGTCTAGTGTGTCTGAGAGAGTGTGTGAGAGTGTGTGTGTGTTGTAAGATGAGGCTGCAATTGGGGATTGCTGTAAAGTCACTGACACTAGGCAGTGACTCCATGCAATCTGCTGGGTTTCCTTATATAGGAAATATTTTATTAATTGGCATAATGAGCTGAAATCAATTGGAATGTTTACTTTGTGAAGTGTCTTGAGACGACTCATCGTGATTTGGCGCTATATAAATAAACTGAATTGAACTGAATTAAAAACCAGATAGGCAATGTAGCTTTATTTATATAACACATTTCATACACAGAAGCAATTTAATCTGCTTTTCAGATGGAAGAAAGAAACAGTAGATCCAGGATCACAGACCACATGATTTGTTAAGTTAACCAAACAAATCATCAAACTCTCATAAAGGTGACAGTTTAAAGAGTAAACAAACATGCCTGTTGGTGGCAGTTTGCGTTGTCAGCACTCTTGCTGTCTCACTGTTTGCTCTCATTGTTTTAATATTCCTGTTCCGTCTGATCTTATGACATTGATTCTCTTGTCCCTCCATTTGTTTTTTTTTTTGGCAACGCATGTTTGCACTTGGGCCAGCAATCAGTTCACACTACCAATCCAAATGTGTCCTGATTCCTTTCCAGAAATTTAAACATGTTTGACTGACTTTGACTTGGATCAGATCAGGCCTGTTCCCCTCACACTCCTGCATATTTTGCATCTGTACCTCTCATACATCACCAGCTTTTTGGGCCAACGGGCCCCCAACTAGTGCACTTTGCCAAATTAGTTAACTGTGGGTGAAAAATGTAAAAATAGTGATGCTTAACTGGTTAGACTGGTTGACCCAACGCTTGGACAAAATTATATTATCTGGATGTAAAAGATATAATTTGTAACTTTCATGAAATAAGAATCAGAAAGAACTGAACCTTAATTACCCACAATGCATCATTGTTATAGAAAGGGTCACTGGATTGCTGCCACATTAGTTAATCAATTGATTAATTTTAAATGCATCTAATCTATTTTCTTTGAGTATTAAAGGAAGTAAACAGGCTAAGTGGACAGGGTTTACCATTATTACATGCAAGTGAAATAAAGGAAGCCTAATGTTCCTTGTTATTCTGCGGTCAAAGAAGTAGAACAGAATTGCAGAGCACTCTAATTTCACACCATGTTGTTTAGATAATAGGGTCTAAATGCTTGAATGTGTGTGTGTGTGCTTGTGTGTGCGTGTGTGTGGGGGGGGTCTGAACAGAGTGCTTATATGCTTTTCAAGAGGAGTAGATCCAACGTTTTGAGGGAATTTATGTGATCAAAGTCACTGTCAAGTGATAACAGAACAAAATAAAGAGGACATTAATAAATTATTTTATGAATCATCAGAGATTTTCAGGACGAGTTTCACTGGAGATCACAAAAATAACTTTTTCTAAAAGTATCAGCTCTTACATCAAATGTGTGCAAAAAGTAAAACAGAAAATTAAAAGTTTGGTTATTGTGCAAATTAAAGTATGCTTACTCATTAATGTTTAGCAGTCTAAGTAAACGTAATTTTAATTATATTCCGTGTTGGCTCTAAAGCATGTTGGGAACAAAGGCTGCATTGCCAGTTTTATTAATTCAGAAGACATTTTCAGCAAAATGTGGCCATATGAGCTAAACTGCACTAATATCAAACCGTCTCTCATATTTGTTTTATTTTTAATAACCACAACCTCTAGAACAGCCTTCTTTTCTATGGTCTTTTTATAGCTGTACATTAGCATATTTACCAAAGAAGCACAGATGCAAGAAAGCTGCTCACAAACATAATTTGCCTAAAGATGAGTTTTCCACCTGCAACAAAACATGGCCTCCTGTGTTTATTATGTGTGGTATAACGTGGTGTCTTTCCATATGTTTTCTCTTTATGCTTTGCACAGATGGTTAATTCCTTCAGACTTTGATGAAATGGTCTGAATAATGAACCAGGGTCTAAATAAAAAAGCCTGTGACAAGACGCATCCAGCCAAGCTTTAGCTTTCTCTTTATTTTTGTTATGTATTACTTTTCCCATTGTTTTTATTTTTTTATTTTTTTTTGCTTTAGTTTTAATCCATCATTATTCTTTATTGGTATAGTGCCTTCAGTGACCAAAAGGCACTCAAGGCACTGAACATAGAATAACAAACACAGCAGGTAACTAGTAAAAGGCATTCATAAGAAACTTGTAAAAGTTGCAAAAAAGAAAGGCAATAGTAGAATAACGAGTCTTTAGATGGTTCTCAAAAGCAGAAAACACCTGTGCACACTTGACAAGGAGAGGCAGCTTGCTCCAGAGTTTAAGGGCCAGGTATGAACTCCCCTTACCTCCCCTTTCCACAGTATGCAGCGTGTAACATAGAGGCATTTTACCCACGAGATCCCTTCCAACCGGGAGCGTTTCAGTGTGAAATGGGAGCGAAAACGTTCCATGCAGCTAGTCCCGTGAGATCACAAAGTCACAGTCAGGCCAGGTTTCTTGAGGAGTGGAAGTACTGCTGCTGCTGAAAACTCATTGGACTCTACCAGAGCGTCTCCTTGTCTGGTCTTGTTTGTGATGTCCTCCTGGATCTTTTACCTCTATGATCTTACCTTGAATAAGTGGAAGACAATGGATGTTTATTGTCCTTGATACAATCCTCAATCATACAGAAGTTATTTGAATATTGTAAAAATACCTTTTATATGGTTCATCACTAAAAAAAAAACATTTTTCTGTGTTTTAGCATACATACTGTTGGGTTGGCTGGGCTTACAGTATGAACAGCTAGCTTGCATGGCCTATGAGTCTTTGTATTGAATTGTTTTGGCAAAGATTAAGGTGTTGCTTTCCCAGACCATCATACATTTTCACATTTTTATTCCAAATAGTCTTTCAAACTACTCCACTCAAGTTTTTGAGCAATGTCATTAATGTTTTAAATATATTATAAGGAAACACTCACCAGCTCTCTGTGTTCACTAATCTTTCTGCTGCCTCTATTTGATAGGTCCTTTACTAAGAAGTCAAAGAGCTTGCTTGTTTTGATGACAGACCTTGTGAGGATTTTGGCAGGAAGTGTTATGGCCCAACTGAAGCCTCCGGTGTTCAGATCTTTCCCCTACCAATTTAGTAGCTTTAAAAAAGGGTCTCAATCTGCTGTCTGTGAGGACAGAGCTGTTTTTGGCTGTTGACATTGGTGTGAAAGGTTCATGGATTTGTCTGTTTTGTCAGTCCACCCAAGCTGCTGGGTCATACATGAAGCCAGATTTAAAAAGACCCCATTTATCAAGCCTAAGAACATCAGCTGCCCAAGATAATCCAGGATTTTTCTGTGCTTTAGGCCAGACGAGACCAAACTGAATCAGTCGTGTGCTTCTATCAAGCTGTGTGAAATGCACACACCACATCTGCGGTGGCGTTTCCAATTTGTTGTTGTCTAGGACTGCTATCAAAGAACAGAGACCTCTAAAAATAACCTTTTTTTGTAATTTAAGACTGCCGAAACCCTGAAATCTGTCACTCATTTCCCTTGTTCATGCTTCAATTTTTACTCTCATAGACCTCTTCCCAGCATCCAGAATAATATATTGCACATGGAACATCAAATGATAAAAAAAAGTATTGTGAGATAAAGGAAAAAAGTCTGTTGTTATGGAATTGTACAGTATGTAAGATAAAAATGGTTTCTTTGTTTTCAATCTTGCTGTTTTTGCTCTACGTGGATTTCAATTTTCTCTCCTCAGCTGCTCTCTCCCTACTGTGTCTGCTTCACCCTGTCACCCAGAATCACTGATAACTGCAGATGGCTCTGGCTCACATGGGACTCATCAATGATGAAAGAGAAATGAGTAGTGAAGTGGAATTCCAGAGGAAGCGAGGTAAATAATATCACTAGACAGCAGTTTACCTGTTGATGTCACTAACAGATTGAAAATAAATGGACCGTTTTTCTGTGTCCCTTTTCTGATTAGGCCTAATGTTTCCAGCTGAGGACTCGGAACAGGGTTTGATGCATGTATATAAATATCAGTATATCTACACATGTGGTATTTGTTCGTGTAGTATTCTGTTGAAACTGCCATTGGTTAAGTACGAGTGACAGTTTGTGATTACAGTTTGCTTCTGTCACTCAATCCTCTTTACCTCTTGGCTCGCTGTCAATCAGTCGGTGTGTGAAATACTCACAGACTTGCCCACACTTAGACGTGTGCATAGCCATGCATCAACATGTTGCTTTCTTTCGGATCTTAAGCAGGATTCTTATGTTACAATGTGAACAAGAACACTGTTCACGAAGACATTTTGGCCATCGTTTCACTTTATTCATTTTCTATTGTCAGCAGCCCCATGTAAAATGTCCATATGCAGCTTGGCTGCTCCTCCTGATGCTGGTCACTATTGTAGTGACATTATGCTGTGGAGTGGCATCTCATTCCTTAACTAGGAGGTGTTGGTGTCAACCAGTGTGGTGGTGTTGGTCACTCGTGGGTTTACCCAGTCATACACCTGGCACACACCTGGCAGCACTTGACAAACAATTTGAGTATATTGCAGAAGATTTTGAGGCATTATGTTCATTCCTTGCAACTTTTACCTTTTGTGAATGGAACCAATCAGACATTCCAACAATTTAAACCACAATGCCATTTGGTATTAATGAAGGGTAGAAGGCATTGAATGACAAAAGTGTACTTCATCTACATAATGAAGTACAACAAAATGATACCTCTGGCAAATGCTTACTTATGTACTTATCGCCTGCCACCCCTTTTGGGGTGTAGGCCGCCAACAAGGGATCTCTGTTCTGGGCTTTTCTCTCCAGCTGGTTCTAAGTCATTCTCATGGTCTTTGTCAACCTATTCTCCGCTTTCCTTGTGGATTCCATCTTATTTGTCTAGTAATGCAGTCCATTGGTTTTTGTAAGGTGTGCCCTATCCATGCCCAGCGTTGTTTTCTTCTTCTGCAGGTAGCTGACTCATTTTCTGCCAAAGTTCACTGTTTCTAATGGTTTCTGGCCAGTGGAGTATCTTGCGCAGGCAGCTGTTGATGAACACCTGTACTTTGTTGATGGCTGCAGCTGTGGTCTTGGCGATCCTGGCTTTAGTCTTCTCTGGCAAAAGCACGTGTTAAAATTGCTCGTTTTGATTCAGACTACCTATTGCTGTTAATAACAGCTGCCGAAAGAAAGTACAAACATTGTCAAACTTGATAATGTTGATTTTTTTAAGACAGTTGATTGATTTTAAACATTACAAATCTGCTGTGTAGCCTACATCTAGTCACCATTTTAACGTCACAAAATCTGACATCTAAACCCAGTTGAATGTTACCATTTGTTACAGAAACTGCAAAGTTCCCACAGAACGAGTTTGATATTTATATTGCATTTCCCTTTAATTAAAAACATGCCCCAAAGTCGTTGTTTTGACTAAATTGACCAATACCTAAAATTAAACACAATACATAATTGAGTAACAAATTGTGATTTGAGAACATAAACTAAGTAAAATGTTAAACTCTAAATACTTTCTCGCCTAGGTCAGGGTTTTGTCATGGATTTTGGGAAAGATTTGACCCAAATGCAGAATTAAACTCTCAGGAGACAAAAAGACGTTTAGAAAGAATGATTCATTGACAGGAACTGATAGGGAGTAGATCTGGAACGATCAGGGCTCGGGAACCTGGCCAATGGAAGGAAGAACGAGGTAAGTGGTGTTGGAGATGTGGTTAACAAATGAATGAGGAGCCAGAGAGGTGTCTTACTGGGATGATGCTGCGGGCAGGTGTGGAGATCCGACGAGGAGCAGGAACTGAAGTGACTTGAAGGTGAGTAGCTGGCAGTAGGAGAATGATGAAAATATAATGGAGATGTCTTACAGTGTCTCATTGGAGGGTGGACAACTGATTCAGCCATGGTTTTGGAAGCGAGGTTAAGAGCTGTCGAGGCAAAGCTGAAAATGTCAGCGCTGCAGGAGTTCGGGAATCCTAAGTGGATAAACAAAGGTAAGTCAAGAACAGGTGAGATCGCAGGAATTATCAGAGCACTGATGCAGGTGCCACTTAGGCAAATAATCTGGCAGTGTGTGACTGGTTCCTGGCTTTTATCCTCCCATCTGACAAGTAGTTGAGCTGCAGGTGAATGAGGTGATCAGCTGCAGCGATTGCCTGCTGGGAGGAGCTACCTTCAGTGTCTCCGTAGGCCCTCCAGTGAGCCTGCAGATAAATGGAAAAAACACACACAGCCCACAACCCAGGTTCCTAACAAGTTTGTTTATAGTTCATACATGTGGCATTTAGCAGAGGGCATGGCAAATTATATAAAAAATGCAATTAATTTGACTTTCCATACTCAAATAACGACCCATTTGGCTTTCCCTACTTCCATCTATTGCTGGTACTCCTGTTCACCTGAACTAGCTATTCATGATTTATTTGGTGTTGAGCAGAGGTCCCCAGCCTTGGTCCTCAGGGTCCATTCCCCTGCATGTTCCAGTTGTAACCCTGCACCTGATTCAAATTATTTAATTACCTCTTCCTCATGTCTCTTCATCTGCTGAAGCCTGTTAATCACGTTTATTCAAATTAGGTGTGCTGATGCAGGATAAAACATCTAAAACATGAAGGATAGTGGCCCTGAGGACCAGGGTTGGGACCTGTGGTGTAGAACACTTTAGCTAACACATTCTTCTACTTCTGTTGTGTTGCAGCACATCGTATTTCCTCTAACAACAAACTCGCCATACGGTACTCCATATTCTACAGATGCAAAAAATGCCCAGTAAACAACTCAGCAGCTGACAGTGATTATACAAAATGATGACAATAATAAATGAGTGTGTTTTAATTTCTCACTACCGGGTAAGCTGTATGTTTCTGTTGCAAATGTAAATGAATAATTGAGGAGGTAATTTCAGACATAATTTATTTTAAAAGACAGCCGGGTTTGATTACAGAATGAACAACTGTATCATCACATTGCCTTAATAAAGCTTTACTAGATGCATATAAATTGAGCTGATTTAGGTCACTACACAGCGCTGCATGAGTCACATGGCTTTTGGCTTGATTCTGGTCATGTATCTGTTTCACCTTAGCTCTGTAGGCCAGGGTAAATGCTCAGGGGTGACCTGGAATGTGGACATTACCCAAACAAGCAAATTACCACACAGTAAAAAGCAACTGAAGATGGATAAGATTATTTTTTTCTTTCCCAAATCACACATACTATTGAAATTCGAAAAAGCTAATTAAACTAAACTCAATGTTATGTTTCATTTCCTGGCTGTCTTGCTTCCTTTCAAAAGCTCACACTAAAAAATGTGTCATTCCAAGATCTTTGGTGCTCCTGCTTTATGTACTTTTTAGGTCATTAAATTAAGGACCAAAACCCTTTGCTCATCAGGTTTTTGTTTTTGGGTTGTTTCTTTCATTCCCAGTTCTGGTCTGATTCTAGTGACCTGGGGACTTGAGGGTTCCAGGTAGTGTCTTAGGTGTCAGAACTGAACTCTTTTGAAAAGATTTTCCTGATGTTTCTGTTTCTGGAACTTTCTGGAGACACTATCAGTTAGGGGTTTGAGTGCTGCATGACCACTGTCATCAGTAGCTACGTTTACATGGGCACAAGTAATCGGATTGAACGCCCTATCGGATCAAAAATTCGTCATGTAAATATGTCAATCGGAATATTCTGATCCGATTCGGCTTGATCCGAATGAAATTTCATTCCGATTGAGAGAGGTGGTTTTGTCCGATCGTCAATCCGATTGGCGTCCATGTACACAGCCATTCGGATCGTTGGGGTAAAATAATGCCCACTGCGCATGTGTGCAACTGCAGCGTGACCTCTTTTCGCTTCTGCGCATGCTGAGGACAGATCGAAAACATGGCGGGCGGTAAACAGAAGTGATCTGTTGCCGACACTATTTTTTTACTGGAAATACTACGTGAGCTCAATATTACTGAACGTCTCGATGGCCGAACGGCTAAAGATGCCGAGTTATACACTCAAGTGCATCTAAAGTGCATCTAAAGATGCAGGAAGCGGGAATTCACCGAGGCTAGAGAATAATCAAATAAAATGCAAGGGAAAAGATGCGTGGACAAGATGGCGTTTGTTTACAACTTCTCTTCCGGGAAAGACAAGTCTGTGCATGCGCAATCTATGGTGCGTGCATCGCGGCATGATCGGATCATTCCAGTTACCGTCCATGTAAACAGAGATTTGGGATTTCCGATCAACCAAGATTTGAATCGGATTGGGGAAATTTGGAGCATGTATACGTAGCTACTGAGTCCTTGAGTTTCCATGCTCTATTTCATTCATTCGTTCAATGCTTTGGTATGTGTCAAGCATCTTGGTGTTAGTCTTGCTTGAAATCATTACATCTATCACCACTCCTTTGTGCTGCCTGTAGTGCCATCTAGGATTCTACAACCCCCCAAGGTGCTTTACAACACAGTCATTCACCCATGCATACACACATGCTGGTGGTGATGAGCTAGCGAGGCTACTGAACACTGGCACCACCGGTGCCTTCGACCACCACCAGCAGGCAAGGCGGGTTAAGTGTCTTACCCAAGGACACAACAACTGGGATAGACTGAGTGGAACTCGAACCTGCAACCTTCCAATTATAAGGCGGGCACTTAACTCCTCTGCCACCATCGCCCCATGACTAATTCTAATTTCACCATTTTTTGGAATAGAATCCGGTCTCAAATCCAATACCAGCCAACTTTAAGCAACCCCGATACAAAATCACCAAGGCATAATAATGAATCCATGCTGGTTCGAAAAATGTCCATATTAATGAGGTCCACTTTAGATGTTTGGGAACCAGGACATTTTGATGAGAAAGGGACAACCAGAACACCACAATTATGGATGAGGAAAAAGAACAGTTGGAGTGCTACTATGTGAGCCTAATGAGCAAAGGTGGAGGGGTGTTGATCGCATGAGGGTAACTATGGAAACTTCAGCATCCAGTCTATGAAACAAGTGTCAGCTCTGGATTCCCTTGCTCACAAGATAAATCTGCAATCTCTAAAACAGATTAAGATGGTTTTTTTTATTTGTTGTGTTTGCCATCATCACTCTGTAAAGAGACGTAAAGAATCCCCCAGAAAATCATTTTCAGCAAAAGTTAACAGTCCGTCTTCCTCTTTCCCTTCCATGTTTGCACGTCACATAAAGAAAAGCTGCTATGCAATATTATTTTCTTCTTCTTTACCAGCTGAAAAGATATATTTCATACAAATATGCATCTTTCAAAAATGCTAAACTATTAGTCAGACATTCAGTTTAGTTACTACAGTAGGATATAATTTCCAGTGGTGACTTAATATTATTTTATTACTATTTATTTATTCATTTAGCTTTGCTGACAAATAAAATCAGCTTAAAATTCAGAAATGACAGTTTGTGATACTAAGCCACCGCACACCACCAACTTTATAAACAAAATGATTTTTTGGCTTTCACGTTGCATGTTCTTTTTGTCATTTCCAGGGGTCACTTGCAAACACCATGAAGAATTAAGGAAACACCACCTATCACACATGAGGCATTTCATATTCAGGGTGTGCTGAAAGTTGAACCATAATCTGCATCACACCATTCGGAATGAATTCTGTCGTGTTTCTGGGGCACCAAAATATAATCTTATAAGCTCGAGCTACATTATAGAGTCCCCATGCAAAGCAGTGACTAAAAGATTCATGTGCATTACCACAACAACATTTGCTTCATCTACCAAACTTCAAAGCAAAGATCGGTTGTGAAATAGGTCAGATTATTTCCCTAATCATTTTCCATCATAGACAGCTGTCCTCACTCCTTCAGTCAGAGTGGGCACCTGGGTGCACACAGCTTCAGGGCAGAGCTTACTGATGTTTAGTGTCATAACTCTCTTTAGCCAGAGGGGAGGAAGTGTGTGACAGACATGAACAAATTGTTACAATCTTACTGTGATCAATGGGTGTCATATCGGTGGTCTTTGAGTCCCAAATGGGTTTTAGTAGCTACCAGGTTTCCCTCTGCAAACAGCCACCACACACATACTTGTACACTCTCCCCTCATCTCTTCCTCCTGAGAGGTTGGCTTCTTAAAATTACACACTTCACATCCAGTCACACTCAAAGCTGTTCGCACAGACACACAAGTGCACGCTCCCTGGGTCACACACACACGTACACTTTAAAAAATTAGACTCAACTCAGTTTAGCCACTTTGACTCTGTGTGCTTTGTTATTGCTCATTTCTTTCCCACTTTTCCCTTCTTTAGAAACCTTTGCTTGGGGAAACGAAATCTGTAATCAGCTTAGTTGTGTTGATGCATCAGACATTTTTAATCAGCGGTATTGAAAAGAGAGCAGCTCAGCACTAAGGCGCTTGGCAAATGCTGTGCACTGAGAACAGAGAACGGAGGGATGAAGAGGCGAGTGCGTGTTTGTTATTTTTTTTTTTATCAATGCATCGTGCAATTTATAGAACTGATAGAATGGAAAAAAGTTAATCGTTTGAAAAATGCAGCACAGCTGTTTGTGTTGATTTTAATTCAAGTTTCGTTAACGATAAATAAAAAAAGAAAATGTTTTCAAAAAAAAAAAAATACTTGTTGCATAAAATCTTTAAAGAGACAATGTGTAGTTTTTACTGTTAACCTCTGGAAATATCTATTGAAATGTTGAAAAAGAATGAAATGATGCCCAGTTGTTGAAAACTATTGGCGGCTTTGTAACATATTACCATAACAATCGGGTCTAAAACACATGGGAGCGGGTCAAAGGCCCAATCCCAATACTCGCACTTCCACCCTTGCACCCTTCAATTGTGCGTTCTCGGCCAGGGGTGCGAGTTCGTAGGGTGTCCCGATTCTCAAGTGCGGAAGGTGACCACGCCCCTTTTGCACCCTTGATCCGCACTTCGCCCATTGCTGCGTAGGAAGTTTGAGAAGAAGGCGGAGCAATGGCTCAAGTGCCTTTTCTGAAAATGTGTATTTTCAAACAAAAAACGTTAATTTTACATGCTATGAATGTTTTACGCTAAGATTTATTGTGGACAGCAATGAATTTAGATTTAGTCAAATAATTGTTTGTTTGAAAGTTGTTAATAAAGATTTTTTAAAAAGTAGCACAAACAGCAACCGGCATTCCGGCATGCGCCGCGGTCGATGACGCAATGCTCCCTGTCCCAATTTGGCATACTTGTGTACTACACATTCGAAGCCATACTGCACACCTCCTCTAGGTGCGCTTTACGGAAGGGCGCAGTGCGAGTATTAGGATTGGGTCTCTGGGCGACGCCATATTGGATGCCATGTTTCCTTCTACGGGAGCCTGTGAGGACAAAATGCATTTACAAAACTTTCACCATTCATAAATGTTGTTGTTTTACACATTTACCTCTTCACTTGATGCCAGTGATGAAAGGGAGTCTGATGTGCTGTCATTTTGCTGGAGGTTGCACTCCCAGGGATTTTTGACCCTAATGGCCATCCGTTGCTAAGGTCTTACTTGAACACAAATATACCACTTGCTTGCAATTATTTAGGTATGTACTGCCCCCTATCGCCAGGAAAAATACACATGGTCACTTTAAATAATCAGGTTCATTTGTGCACCAGGTACAATTATATAAAGTCAGAAAAAAAGCTTTTAAAAAAGAAAGATCTAAACTAAGAGTGTGCAACCTGGACCTCAAAGGCCATCATCCTGCATATTTTTGAGGTTTCACTGCTTGAATTTATTCAGTGGGTGATTAATAGGCTTCTGCAGAAATGCTGAATTAGTAATTCAGCCACTGAATCACGTTTTTGGAACAGGACAACTGAAACATGCAGGATAGTAGCCCTCAAGGACAAGGATTGGACACCAATGTATTCAGGAAGTGAGGAATGAAGCAATCAGGTTACACAACTCCTTTTTGACTTCTTTGGTAAAATTATTGAGGAATGAACATGAATGTGAAAGGGAACATGCATTAGCCTTAGAACATGCTGGTCTAGCATTTTCCTTTGTTAAAAAAAAGAACTTTTAAAATCTCTACCACTGATTTCCAATTTTTATCACATATTTTAAAAAAAATACCGCTTTGAAGTGAAGAGAGTCAAGGGCGACTCAAGCAGATGCTTCTTTGCATTTTTAATGCAGAAGGAGGTGAGGATCACCATAGCAAAACAGTTTCTCTCTGGCTTTGAACAGCATCGAGTTTGACTTTTAAAGCAAGTTATTCAGCATCATTCTTTATAATAAACTTTTGCTGACATTACAAACCTTTTTTTCTTTAAGTACTACTTAATATTGAAAAAAATAACATCTCACTTTTTCTTTCCTAGGAAAAAAATGAGCTCACTGAACATCAGAGTTGTGCTTTCAAAAAGGGAAGTCCGTGTATTGAATTAAGTCCTAAAATCAGTTTGAGGAGTTGCAATGGTCTTTGTCTCGGACACAATTGTTTTTCCTGTTAATGCTCATGTTTGCTTTCCTTCATACAACACTTGGTTTTAAATGTGGCTCTACATCTCTCCTGCACAACTACATCCATTGCCTTGGAATTTCCCTCTTTTTTTCCACACTTACAATGATCCTGGTCTGTTTTTGTGGTTGTAAACGTGGTATGGATACCAAATTAAGTCCTGCCTCTAATTGCATTTAAAGATAGCAGAGCAGGAGCCAGTGAGGATGCAGTTATCCCTGACCGGGCGTCAGCTCATGGGACCACAGAGACAGCTTTGGGCTAAGTAGAACGGAGCTGGGGCAGATGCAGAAACATAAACTCTGATGTGGGAGGAGTTTGGTCACTCAGTGAGTTATATAACACAACCGTGCTTCGATCAACACCTTTGTTAACTCTGTAGTTACTGTAGAGAATTGCAAGAAAATGCTTCATGCTGCAATCTTTTAAAAAATATTGGCATTCTTTCACCATCCACAAGAAAACTAAATTGTGGTATCACCGTCTATAATGTTTTTATAATATAAATCACTGATTTTATTAAAAACAACTGTTAGACTGACCTCAAACACCCGTCACGTTGCTCCTGTGTAGTATGTTTTTCACCACTTCATTGTTTAAATGATTAATTCCCTCCTTTCATTCACTTGTCTTTCAGTGACAATAGACAAGGACGGCTCTTCCCAGGATGCCTCCTTGTCTTATTCTTTCATAATTCTGTGCAGCTCTCCAGAACCCTCAGTGATACTAACTGCACCACTGCTCTCATCAAAGCTGCAAGAAGACGAGAGCCTGCAAGGAAACAATGAGAGATCAGATTTTTAAGAATGGAACTTACAGAGAACCCCCCTTTTGCAAATACAATATAAGAAATAGAATGTGTGTGTTTTTATATATATATGTATGTATGTATGTATAGTCAAATCGCCCCTTAATCTTTGACCTTTCCTGGCTGTTCAAATGATAGATTCATAATAGTATTCTCCCTGTTCTCGTGTGTGTGTGTAGCTGCTTACCTACATCTTACCAAAGGAAATGCCGCTGGAGATTGAATGAATGGGGTGACATATTGGTCAGGTTTAAATATTTCAAAGCACCATCCCCATTGGATGATAGCTGGCACTTCTTTCTTGTTTACAGCTCTCTCATATTCAACAGGGACTGTTATGGCATTCTAGTAGTGATCAAACACGCGTTTGGCAGCATTTAAATCCTTTTAACATTCATGTTTTCTGGTCAGCTGAAGCTTTACTTGCATTTTTTCTAGATCTATTGTCTTAGTTTTGTTCAACTATGCAATTTCACTCATTAACACCATCATATGTAAGAGTTTGCATTATAGTAGATTTACCCAGATACATAATATGTATAATCTCTTATGTTATTTTTTGACCATATGTCTTTTGTAATTGACAGTTATGGACATTTTCAACCTGTCGAAGCTGTTTAGCTTCTGCTTTTGCGTTTCAAAAGTTGAAACATTCTCTATTAGACAGATATTCTTCTTGACTTCTTTACCTTGTGCACTGTAACTGCAGAATTTTTGACTATGCCTTCTATCTAATTGTCTGAATGATTTCTTTGTGTATTTCGATTAATGTTTCTGTTGTTCCTGCTCTGTAAAGCACACTGAATTGCCTCCGTGTTTGAAATGTGCTATACAAATAAAGCTGCCTTGCCTTGACTGACTCCTGTAGAACTGGAGACATTGTTTACTTAGCCAAACATGTTGCCTTTACCCCCACCCCCCACCCGCTGGGGAGAAAAATCTAGCAAGCAGATAAAATGTCTTTTGCAGATAAAATTCCTTACACTGAACCCCCCCACCATTTCCCTTAACCCAGGATGGTTATTATTTCTGTTTCCTTGACTGACTGCAGCACAGATTTTATCCTACCGCCGAGCTGAGTTGAACCAGTACAAGTCAGTCTGGGCTTTTTACATTTTTTTTAATTATGAAATTAAAATTACTTCTAGGGTGGGCAAAGCCCCTAAGTTCTAAATGTCACAAATCATGCCTCTGAGGTAGGCAGCCACCATCAAAACCCTTTCTTTCATTTAAAGGAATATGCCCGTGCAGATTTCCATGAACTGGAGAGATAACTGATATGCAGTTTATTTTTATCCCCCACATAGAAGTGCAGTTGGCACTTTCACATGGGACATGGATTTCAAAAACTCACAGATCTGTAGCATCTATTTGTCAGGCTGGCTTTTATGTTATCTCATTTTTTCCCCCCACTTTGTCGGTCGTGTTCAGCTTGTTGTAAAGTTTGCTTTAATATGTCCAGAAAAAAAGTTGCATCACATGGAAAAAAAAATCCTGAACTTGCTTGTGCTTTAGCAGGTAGCAAATAGGACTGCATTTCACAAAGAACTAGATGTTCCTCTGAGGCTTTGTTGGGGGAGAAAAAGAAACCACCTTCTTTAATTCCTCGAAGACCTCGAGAAAGGCTGAGTCATCTGAACTACTGCTGGGCCAACTCGTGCAGCATCTATTTAAAAATAGTCTGCTTTTTGTTGCCTGCTGGACAGTACTGTCACTGACAAGGATTCTGATGATCACACGATGTGTCATGGGAATTCAATTTAATTTGTTTTCTACCTAAAATACTTTGGTTCTTGTAATAAAATCAAGTTACCTGATAAAAAAGTCTTTGTGAAATTTTAATACACCCACACACTCACTCAGTACACAGGGATGCTAATAGAACCTTCTATTCCAGAGCATTTTAAAAGAATTCCAGTTCATGTAACTCACCCATATTAGCTTTTGGGTCAAAGAACTGACCTTTGCTTGTTGATGCTGTTTATTATCACTTCTTTCAGTACGAGAAGAGTAACACAGCAAGCTGAAGTGTTCTGTTGACAAGGGTGAGGCATCATTGAAGAAGTCCAGAACAAATATGCTTTGTGACACTTTAGCACATCCAACCCAACATGATTTGCAGATCTGAAACGAGTCTATGCTTTTTGAGTCTTTGTCTGTGATACTCCCCATTCATGCATCCATACACAAGATCCTTGTGTGTTAACTCTGGGGTAAGTTTGGGTTTGCCCTGCCCACACTACCCCAAACACAGCCCACCAAAGCCCAAACGGCCATGTTTGCTGGGTGTCATTGTAGTTCATTTCAACTGAGTGTGAATTCTAGTCCAAAACCTTATCAATAGATTTAGAAAATATGTAGTTTTTTTTTTTGTTTCAGATGTTGTTTTTTTCAGTTAAATGAAGACCTTTGTACACTAACCCATGTGAAACTGACTCTGTAGTGAAATTGACTCTGTAGACCATAACATCTTACTTAGCAGGCTCAAACATATAAGACTTTCTCAGGCATCCGTGGCATGGTTTAGAAGTTATCTTAGACCGTATGCAAACAGTGAGAACAGAGGGTTACCAATCTCCTCCTCTACCTTTAACTATGGGCGTTCCTCAAGGGTCAATACTGGGCCCAACCTTATTCAAAATCTATATCAATAACATTTTTCATGCTGTTGACAGTTCTCATATACATTTATATGCAGACGACACCATTCTATATTCATGCAGTTCTTCTTTGAATGCAGCTTTGTCCTCGCAGCTTTTTAGACGCTCATGATGTCTGCTTCTGTTAGTAAGTCATCAAAACAAGCCATCTTTTGTTATTTGTAACATGTAATAGACTGCAAAAACCTACTTAGTAAAAAGCCTTATTTTTATTATAATTAGGCTTTAGTCTAACCCCTTTCCTGAGACAGGTTTGTCATGTTCTGAAATTGTGATATTTTTGGCTGATTTCAGAATCAAATAAAGTTTCTGGTGTCTGATTTTCTTCCTTTTCAAGTTCAGAAACTGTTTAAGGAATTATTTTGTTGTTTTCCTCGGTCTAACGGTCTCTGGTTTGCATTTGAGAACTTTCTAAATCCAGAATTTGCTCTGGTTGTAATTCAGAGATGAAATCTGACTCAAATGTGATGTTTTGTGAAAAAACAACACTCAGTTTGAGTAGAGAGTTGTTGAACAATTGTCTCTGTCTGGGTTGAAACAGATCTTTTTTCTTCTAGTTTTAGGAACATTTTCAGTTCAATATTCATTTCTTCTTGTTCCCTCAACTTATTAGCTAAATACAGAATGGTGGTGTTTTTATCCTGCAGTTGTTTTTGTAAATAATCCAGATCTGTGACGATATCATCTACCAGGTTATTTCTGGAAGGGGAACTGGGATAGTAAAGGTATTACAATGTAGGAAGATATTAGGTTTGGGGGTTAAATATAATGTTATAAACAGGAAAGTTGTTCATGAGTGTGAAGCATGAAGTTCTACATGTTTCCAATAAAAAAAAATTAACGACAAAAAGACGAGATTCCCACAACAATTCTGTGACTTTTTACTAATTAAAATAGTTTCTGTCAACATGCGTTAGACTGTGAACCCCTACAACAGTTTTGTTTTCATAAATGCTTTTGTTAATGTTTGCAACCAACAGTTGCAACCCAATCAGATTGCAGCTTTGGCTCTTGCTTGTCTCATTTGTAATTCCAGGGCATTCCTTTGAATGCTCAATGAAAACATTCTGCAGCCGTTTCCCCTCATGAAAAGTTAATCAACTTTCAGGTTAACATGTTTTAAGTAACTAGTGAGCCCTCTGCCACACGCTCAACTGCAACACCCTCTGCATCTTACATAGAAGAAGCATTAGAGAGGCCGTGTTTACTTGATTAGATGATTCTGTTGGCTTATGACACATTTGTGTGGCATGCCTAACAAGCAATAATCACTGCAAAGAGAAATCAGTTTGTCTTCATTAATGGCTGGTTTCTGTGACACTCGTCTTTTTGTGATCAAAACAGAAAAAGCATCACACAAGTTGCTCAGTGTGAACTTTTATTGACACCACAGTATTTCAAATCATTATTTTTTGTTCTGGGCAGCTTATACATTCAAAATTTGTTTCCATATAATTAACAATAAACAGATTTCTAATTCTGCACCGAAAAAAACAAACAGAAACCAGTCAACATTCCATGTTGGTGCATATGTGAAAAAAGCAACACAATCATTGCAATTCCACTGCATATATTTGTGCTGTAAATAATAATAATAATGATAATAATTATAATTTTCTAGCAGCTGCAAACTCTAAGCCCCTTTCACACATAACTTCCGATTGACACATATTGTTTGAAAGTGAAGAGGCAAGAGTTGGGGGCTGAGGTGGGGGTTAGTTGAGGAGGAGGTGGTGTCATCCAGCTGATTCTGAGATGTTGGTTTGTAGTGTAGAACCACACACTTACCAGCCTCCTCTGTTTCATCAGTGTGAGGTATGAAGGAGGAACATCAAGGTCAAAATCAGAAAAATGGCTACAGGTTTTACACAGTAACTAAGCATGTTTACTTGCAAAATGAAATGCAAAGTTATGTATTACTGAATATTAGAAGTCAGCTGATAATGTCTACATATATATTTTTTTCTGCATAAAAATTACAAAATTAATTCAAATATGCAAGTTGCATTTACAATCAGTTACATTTCTATGTTTATAGGGAGGGAAATCTACATCAAAGGCTACGGTAAGCAGTTTACCATATTCCACCACTTTTTCACATGAACAGTTGACTTCACCTAGTAGGTTAAACTAATAACCAGTAAAATAATAAGGAACAAGTAGTTGGTGTGGTGTATATTCTCACTTGCATTCAAACAGACCGGGTTATCTGTGGAAAAAAGCAAAACAAACATTATTCTTTTTATAGATTATCACTTTGTTAAATTGACTTTGTTGATATGATTATTGCAATTGATTTATTTAAATGATCAATTATTTTTACACAGAGATTGCTTTGGACAGCTTTTAATCTAAAATATTATTTTTAATATTATTATTTCTTTCATTTTTTAAGAAAAACTCAATCACCTCATACTCAGGAGGAATATTTCCAGTGCTAACAGAAATATTTGAGATACTATTTTCTGCTCATGAGCACCAGGGATGTCTTTTGTGCTCAAGAATCTTGTGCTATTTTGCCTTTTTTCCTCATGCTCACCAGACAGTTTCTTTTGTGCAAATAAAGCATTTTCCCCCTTTTGCTGTCTTTCTAAACTAGGATCTCACTGAGCTGCAACTGTTGGCAAAAAGTAAAAAATAAAAAAATGTGAATGACATTCGTGAAGGAGTTTCCAAAAGGACTTGAAACATGATTTTGTGTGTGTGTGCGTGTGTGTGTGCGTGCGTGCGTGCATTTGTGTTTGAGACAGGTGGTAACCTGGGGACATCATCTGTAGTTGAGGCAGTAGTTTATTCCAGAATTGACACTCTTTAGCTTTTATCATCCTCTTTCGTTCTGGATAGTTATAATTCAGAGTTATATACTCCTGATGTTCAGCAGTAAACGCTGGCCAGGAAACACCTTCAATATCTGGTTTCCTGAAAAGAAAACATGGAAATCATATAAGGGTCTTTGTAACTTTAAAATATGTAACTGATTAACCGGATGGTTCGCCTACCCGTTACGAGCAAAGTTGGCCCAGTGTTTCATAACCTTCTTGGTCATGGTAATTTCATTCTTGGTGTATCCTAAGGACGTGTTCAGAGGCATTCCAAAGATGAATTCTAATTCGTATCCGTGCATAGCACCCATCCATTCTGGCCAAGGATTCACGGATGACCGATGGTCAAATAAATACATGTAGGTCTTACCACCATGTTGGGCATACCTATAAAAGTCATAAATAGTAAAAAAAGTTTATTACATTTCAACAGATCATGCTATTCTAACAGAATAAAATACACTGTTTACTCCTCTGCAACAGCAAAATGTAAATAAATAGATACCATTTACTTTTTTACTTTGATAGGCAAATATATGTGTCGTTTAGCCGTGAGGAAAGCTTCTGTGCAGCAAAACTATTGATTGCCTGGCTGAGGTTAGGTCATGCATGTCTGCATAGTTTTTGCATTTCAATGAAACCAAAACTGAGGTTTTACAAATAGGCCCTGCCCTAGACATGCAGGTGGTAGTGACTGCTTGGACTTGGGACCATTAACCCAGTTTCTTAACCCCGCCGTCTCTAATCTACTAGGTGTGAAAATGGATAGAAATGTCAGTGTTGATGAACACCTAAGTTTGGTGGTGAGTCCTAGTTGTTTTCACTTGAGACAGCTAGCTAAAATAAGAACATCCTTATCGAGACATCGCTTTGAGGCCCAAATTCGTGCATTTGTGACAACTATGCTTGACTACTGTAATGCCCTGCATGCGGGCATCAGCCAGTCCTTGATTTCACACCTGCAGCTGGTCCAGAATGCTGTGGCGCGTCTTTTCACTGGTACTCGTAAGCATGACCATATTTCACTAGTCCTATCTGCCCTTCATTGGCTCCTGGTCAGGTACCAAATTGATTTTAAAATTTTGTTATTTGTTTTTAAAGGGAGGCTAGGCTGTTTTGGCTTGCTTTTAGCATAGATATCATATATATTGCTGGATGCCTTAACTGGGAGTCGACAGCGTCCCTACACGGCGGCCATCTTACTTCGGACTGCTTATGTTCCGTTCTCAGTGAGTGAACAGTCTAAACAAAAACACTCTTTAACTCGATGAAAAATTATCGGATTTACAAGCGGGTTGCATTATTACAAACCTTATAACACAGGCTTGAGACGACATACTTGCACATTTTTAAATTAACGGGCCAAATCTGTCATATTTCACAGCCACATTTCTGGATTTTACAACAAATCAAACCGTTTGAAAATTGGTTGAAAATTGAGCAAGTTAGAGTTATTTAAATACGAAAAGGGGCAGCTGTCCGAAGTAAGATGGCTGCCGTGTAGGGACGTTCGTTCAGTTGACGAACAGCGCGGGTAAGGCATCTAGCAATATATATAATATCTGTGGCTTTTAGCACTCCCTAGTGTTCGTTTTGTAGAACCGAAAGCAAAACTTATCTCCTCGCTGTGCATTCGTCTTAATCTAACTGCTGAAATGTCTCCTCAGTCTTCCTTAGTGTCTACAGGAGCGGTTCATCACTAAATCAATTAAATCAGCTGTGTTCATGATCTAAAACATGCAGGAAACATGCTGGAAGCAGACTGCAGCACCAGTCCCAACAGACCGGACCGGCAACCCTGAAGTTGCTAATGGAATATTCTGGCCACAGGGGGCGATAGGGGCTGGGTGGCCTTTCATTAACCCTGTAAAGGGTCATTTTAGCACATACTGGCTCAAGAAAATGATTAAAAAATATGAAAAAGTTGCAAAGTATCCCTTTAAATGTTAAAATGGCCTTGCCCCGCACTACCTGTCTGAACTGCTGACGTTGCATGCTCCTGTGCGGTCTCTTTGATCTGCTAAACGTGGGTTGCTTGTGGTTCCCTTGACCAAGTGCAAAAATAGAGCAGACAGAGCTTTTTTGGTCATCGGTCTCAGGTTGTGGAATGAGCTGCCAGGCGGACTCACTCATGGTGTTTACATCTGGCCTAATGACTCACCTCTTCCCTCTTATGCCTTTGATTTTAATTGTTGATTTTATTGTGACTTGTATAATCTTACTGCCACTGTATTGTTTCATATCATTTTATGTATGTTCTTATTGTACAGCACTTTGGTACAGGACACTGTTAGGGTTAAAAACTGGTGTTTAGAGCATCTCATCTTATGAGGTTTGCAGGACAAATAAATACTCTAATACCATTTGCATTTCAGTAGGAATTTGTTGTGAAAAAGCCATCACTATGTAACCATTCTAACCAAAAAAAACCAAAGGTTACTGCAGTGAAAAGATCCTTTGGCTCTGGATTTTATTATGGAAAGGGAGAGACCCCAAAATGTTGAAATGGTTCGTCCTGTACCTGGTACCCTTATCAGCATCCTGTTGTAAATTCAGAGCCAAATGTCTTGGGTGATACTCTGCTTTGATTTATTTGGTGAGGGTGTGTGAATGGAATGCGGGGGGGTGATGTTGCAGAACAGTAAAAGCTCAAAACTATTTGAAGTAACCTGGTGCCCAAGAATTGTTTCCATTCAGAGCTGCTACGTCTGTGCCTCACTGTTTTAAGAGAAACAGCACTTTGTAGGACACCTGACATTGTGACTAATTGAAGCAGATACATTTATTGATGTTGTGTCTGTACACTGATGTCCACTACAGCTAGGACTTTACCATGTCACTTCATATGTCAATAATGGCCATTTTACACTATTCTCTGCTTGGTCTGGCTCTGATAGGGTCATTGCATTTACATTGGCATTGTTCATGACCATTTACATCAAAAAATTTACCTTTTTTTTGGCCCTGCTTCCCTGCGGTTCATTTCGTGCTAAGTCGACCGTACACACCCACCTATGGAGTGATTGCCCAGCTGAAGTTATGTCACTCTCACAACTGTCTACTAGTTGGAGCCTCTGATTGGCATAGGTACAATTAGTCAGAAGCGTCTTCCCGCATGCGCTATTCACTGACTGCATCTTCTCTGACTGCAGCTCAGACCGAGCAGAGATGCAGCGGAGGACCGTCTGCTATGAGCACTCTTGGATGGGAGAGGACTAACTTACTAACTTGTGGTATTTTGGAAAGACACCACAGGCTTCTTTGCGTTAGTTTAGCGGAGCCTGCCTAAGTCCTCGCCAGAGGTCGCAGTAGACATTTTTTTTGTCCATTATTTTGACTGACGGGAAAAAAAGGGTCATGATCATTTTCTTGTCATTTGCATTTCTAAAATAATAATGAATAAACATTCAAAAGCATTTAATTTTCATTCGTATTTAATTTTTTAGTCCAAACAAGCTGAACAGAGGGTCCCAGTGACATAAACAATGCAATAGTCTCTAGTAGGAATGAAAGCCTTGTAAGTTGAACTCTGGGGAAAAAATATCCTGTGCACCTTTTTGAGGACCGAGAAGTCAGCTGGAGGAGAGAGGCAGAGCACGAAAGGATTTGGAGCCTTATTTATTTGAAGATCTTGCCTCTGATTGGCTAACATCAATGTGACTCTACCACTGACTCTGTCTGCTCTGCAACTTTGATGTTTTATCGCCACAAATAACACAAGCCTGAAGGAGTTCTGCTGTGTGGTGGGGTTGCTAATGCTAATGGTTAGCTTCTACTAGCAGAGACGTTCTCTGCTGTTTCCTGAACGCTAAACTAACAACAGCCTTCCCCGTCGTGTGTAGAGTTTCACCGTCTATTTTCTATCAGAAGCTAATGCAGCACATAGGTGTAGGAGACTGGTTTCATGTTCATCCTGCATGTTAAACTCAGAGTGACTGATTATAATTAGAAATAATAATTAAAAAATGTTTTTCAGTGAAGTTGACACAAATTCACTTAAAGTAGGAATATTTCATCTGAACCTGAACGTTGCACCTGCTTGTGTGTAATCAAATGTCTTAAAGGGTCATGCAGTTCTGGAATTTTGCCTCAGATGACTTCTCATGACTGTTTTAATGTTGTTCTAGGGCAGGTGTCCTCAACTAAACTTGTTCAAGGGCCTGTGTTTTTTCCAGCAGACACCGTAAGGGCCAGATGCTCTTCTAAAGTAAAGTTCAAGTATTATTGTATCTTAATTTATTAATATTTAAAATGCCTTTTATTCCATCTAAACTGTTTTGATTGTAGTTGTGTTTGGAGAACGTAAACAATTATTGATATTTGGGACACGAATTTTGCTGCTAAACTTCAAAGTCCATAAATTGGGGGATGTTAGGGCCCAAAGGACTGGTGGGCCGGATGTGGCCCGTGGGCTGCCAGTTGAGGTTCACTGTTCTATGGGCTGAATCTGTGCTCTGCTGCCACACTAGAGACTGGAATAAAAAGCACTTTTTCAGCCATAGTTTTTAAATCAGGGATTATTTGTCCAAATGAAATATCCAGAAGTCGGCTAGACTCTCTAAAAAGGGTGTCCAGGGCTGGAAAGCACTCGCTTCAGTAGGAGGAAATCCTCCCGTATGTGCTTTTGTGCGCCAGTGGTTCCGCTGTACTGCTCTGTGACAGATGCGCTTCAAAGCCTCCCGTCCCTATAGCTCTTCAGCCTGCTGTAAAATTACGTGCAACATCAATAGCGAGATACATTGAAATGGTATTCAAATTTTAGATAATGCTCAGATGCTCTTATGTGAATCGTTTCTTGATTTATTTTGTTACGTCCGCAATGCAATCTGTGCATAACATTTAAAATGTCTGCGCACCTGCATGAGTCGGGGGTATGAGTTGCTGTCTGTCAAAAAGATGGATAGCCTTCAGATATTTCCGTCACTGTTAAAAAAAAACAAAATGGCCAACTACGGAAAATATTCGGTTAACGCAACTTCTGGTCCTTGACCACGTCCACATTCCTGAGGAGGCTGTGTAAACACAACCTGGCTGCGCAAGGGCGGGCTAACTTACCCGGCCCAGGTCAGGCTGACCAAAGTCTAAATGAGCCATATTAGTACTGCACTCATATATGTCAATATGTATAGTTTAGGAATGTAAAGAACAAATTCTGTGATTCATCTGAAGCTCTGAACTGAGACTTGCAACTTACCTTTGAGCAAATTCCAAAACAGGACAAAAAAACAGTTGGTCCCCAACCAGATTACCAAGGGAATCTCGGTTTTTTATCCTGTTTTTAACATCACTCCAGTCAGTGTACTGAAAAATGGCTGCTTCTCTTGAAATATCATTTTCATCGCTCATCGTTATCTGTACGCCTTTCAGGAAGTCATCCCTGGAGATGAGGCTGTCACCAGTCATGTTGAAACCAGGCATTCCATAGAAAAGGAAGTAGGTCCCTTCATTTTTAATTAGGCCAAACATCAGCTCAATTCAATTCAATTCAATTCAGTTTATTTATATAGCGCCAGATCACGACAAGAGTCGTCTCAAGGCACTTCACAAAGTAAACATTCCAATACAGTTCAGTTCATAAGCCAATCAGTAAAAAAGTTTCCTATATAAGGGACCCAGCAGATTGCATCAAGACACTGACTAGTGTCATTGTGTTGGTACAATCCTCATACTAAGCAAGCATTTAGCGACAGTGGGAAGGAAAACTCCCTTTTAACAGGAAGAAACCTCCAGAGGATCCTGGCTCAGTATGAGCAGCCATCCGCTACGGCTCACTGGGGGTTGAGAAGACAGAGCAGGCACAGGCACACCCCGCACCCTCCTTTTTGGGGAGGTTATTGCTATTTAACAGCACCTGGAAAAAAAATAACTATTTTGGTTTTGCAAAAAATTTAAAACAAAATATTTAACTGTTGTAAATGTAAATTTAGATTAAAAATAAATATATTAATAGGAAGTCGAATTAAACTTGATATGCATGTATGTGCGTGTTAAAAATCTACAATAAAATACAAAAGACAGATTTTTTTTTAAAATAACAAAACTGTTGTGAAAGTAAACATTTTGTTCTTTATAATTTATCAAAACACTGAAAATTTTATTTTAAAATTACTTAGTTGGCCCATGGCATTTTGAAAATATCATCACAAATGCATGCATGCACAGATACCTACTTCAACTTGATCTGGTAAGAAGTCTCCATCAACAACAGGCAGAAAAGGTAGAGCTAGGAGTGTTGGCTGGGTCAGAACTTTATATTGTTTCTCTGAGATCCTTTGAGGATCTGCTTGCTGCAGACAAGATTCCAGCGGAGCAGGATGCGACGCAGGACATCCAAGTAATTTTCCCAACATCATGGCTCTATTTATAAACAAGAGGGGGGTTAAAACATGAAGATATGTCAGAAAGATGGTGAATTACTCATAATAATATAAGATATGGCAATAAACATTAGACAAAATGGCAGGTTAAATAGGAAATGTTTCAACATTCAAACTTGTAAATAAACTCATGTAGCTTTAGCAAAACTTCCTTTTTACACCTATTTAAAAGCTTTTCTTAACTCTTTGTGGAAGTTTTAAGATATACATCGACATGATGTGTTTTTGTTTTTCATCAAAGTGGCAGCTGTGGCTCATGAGACATGTTAGAAATGTCAGAAAGTGTTCAAAAGCAGTATATTAGAGGAAAACAAGCATACACTTTATTTCAGCTGTCCATTAAACACAACTGTGCACATTAACATTCTTTTTTTTTGTTTTTAGCGTTTACTCAATTTAAAAAAGCAGAAATTTACCACATTAAACAGCTGTTTTGCTTTCTGCATGGTTATTATCCTTTAACAACTTGTAATATTGCACTAATTTGGACCCCAACAAAGACATTTTCCTATAAATTAGCAACACTTTTCAAATAAATGGTAAACTTATTGGAAATCACTCATAATGGGATCTTTCATTCCACTTCCTTTTAAAAGCCTCTGTGATAGCAACTGGAGTTTCTAAGTCTTTTTTAACCAGAGGGGTGTATCTGAAATACCATCTTTAGGTCTCTCCACAGCTATTCTAGGTAGTTCAAGTTGAATCACTCCAGGATGATAAAAGACTTGTCCTCAAGCCACTCCACTGTTGGCTGTGTTCCTCCGATCATTAAGGTGAGCTGTCACCCGAGTCTCTGCTCACTGCATTCTAGAGCAGGTTTTCTTCAAGGACCACTCTGTCTTTGGCTGTATTCATCACTTCCTCAGACTACTAAACAAATACTTATTTCTGCTGCTAAAAACAAAAAGGAATAACTAGGCAAAAAGTTATCTTGCAATAATATGCAACTATGTTAAAATAAACCATGTTCATTTTGAATTGCCTTTTTAAGTCTTGTCTAAATACAAGCACAAGTTTATGTAAGTCACTGAATTGTAAAATGTCTTAGTGAGACCACTGGATTCTTGATGCTGGTTTGTCTCATCCAGTGGCATGTCCAGACCTTTTAAAATGGGGTGGCCCAGGTGGGGCGCTTGTTTATGCATGGGTGGCACCAAAGAAGTCGAGTTCCAGATTGTACCATGACCATTTTCTCTCTACTCTTCTCCTTTGAGCTGTTTTGTGGTGGTTAGTGAGCCACTTCTTGGAGCATTAGTGCCACCAACTGGAGTGGAGTGGGACTGAGACCTGGTGTCCAAATACTATTTATGTCAATATGAAAAACTAATAAATAATAATAATAAGACAGAAATGTTCTGTTGGTCAGGGCTAGAACCCAATGTTAAAGGTGCATGCTGCCACCTTCTGTTTGGGGGCTGCATTGGGATTGGGTCCCGCAGGGCCCAATACAAATCTCGCGGTATGAACTTTGTTGCGGGCGGCTAAAAGAAACGGTGCAGGATCAGGATGAGCATGTATGGCGAGTGATTTCTGCCACAGATTACCAGCCAAAGGAGACCCTCATCTAACATTAACGTTTGAGAAGAAGCCCTCAGAGAAGCACGTCGTCTCTGTAGCGTGTTGACAGTGCAGACGTTCACACGGTGACGCCACCTTCAGCTGCACCTTCTCCAGAGTCTGGTTATTAGGTTATATTAGGCTTAGTCGGAGACTCCAATCACAAGCACTGTGGCGTCACCGCAGTGTTTAAGGGTTAAAAACTAAATGAAACAAAGTGCGCTAATCCTGACCAATGTGTCAAAAGACGTGCAGGCCTGAGAAACGAACAGAGATTCATGGGGTTTCTGTATTAATAGCCTATAAAATGACATGTTTTCTCCTGCAGGACCAGAGAGGACACAAAATCAATGCATCTCTTTTATTGTGCGGAAATAAATTCTCCGAGTTTTGCGGGAGCGGGCGGGAGTGTAAAACACACGATGCGGGTGCAGGCGGTAATAGTCAGAAACTCAGCGGGACGGGATGAAGAAAACAGTCCTGCGCAGGGCTCTAGTGTAGAACCCCAAGCCTTGAACATTGTAAAATTAATTTAAATGGACCTCGGGGGGGTGGCACCTGGGGTGGCCAACCAGATTCCAAGGGTGGCACGCGCTACCCCAGGCCACACCTCTGGTCTGATGTCTCTTTGTGTGGGTCTTGTATTGGCTCTGTAGGAACCCCAGTCTTGGGGTAGAGCTGTTGGCCTTTGTAAACCAAACTAAAGCACAAAAAAGCACATTTAAAGCTCTGCCACAAGGTAAAAACACCCAAAACATAAAAAGTTTTGGTAAAATGTTGAAGACAATCTAACATTTACAGCCATGTTAACACGTTATACCTGTATTTGTATATTAAACTAGCTGATACTGGAGTTTCACACCATAGATCTCTCATCATATTCCTTTCATGTTTAGTTTTGGTGCTTGGCTACCCTGTGTTGGTCTCTATTGGTAATATGAGTGTTATGTGAGCCACGGTGTATGGAAATTTCCTTTTGTTAGAACATATTTTAATGTTTGTCATCTCTAATTCTTTTTTTTTTTTTTGCTTTTTTTTGTACGAGTTCATGTTTAATTTTTAAGTCACTGTTTTTAGATCTATTCACAAAATCTCAGGCTTTTATCATTTTTGATCAGACATGACTACACCAATCATAATTTAAGCCAATAAACTCCACGTACTCCTGCCAAATTTTGAGTTTTAGTGTGTGCACAAAACTGCAAGAAAAATAAAAGAATGCTTGCATTCAAGCAATCCCTCTGGTGCTGTCTTCACTGCTTGGGCTCAGTGATTCAGCTTCTAAAGCTCTTCCTATATTTCTATCACTGTCTGGCAACTATAAGAACTGCTTTGGAACATAACCAAAGTTATACATCACCGTCAGACCATTTCACTTGAATTGCCACAAAAGATCATCAAACTAAGATTTTCAACCACCTAATTGTGATTATTGAAGTATTTATATCCATCAGGAGCTCAATGAAAGATGAGCCAAGTGACATGTACAGTGCATATATTATACAAAAGTGTAGAAAAAAAAGAAACACCCACTACCTGTCCAAGGCCTCATTCTGGGTCATGGTACCCCAGGGTGCATTTGGGGAGCCGCTCTGCATCACAGCCCTTTGAAAAAGGCTTTGGCTGCCTGGAGAGAGAAGGTGGAAGCCCACAGAACCTGATCCAGCACTCTCTCCAAATAAAGTCACCTGAAAACCAGAGTTCAAGAGAAACCACAGGCTTTTAAAAGTAATTTAAACCATTTCAGATGTTTTTTTGGAGACAAAAGTATGATACCTTTGAAGGATCACCTCCAAATGCTGCAATATTATTGGCAACCCATTTGAGTGCCAAGCGCTGGTCCAGTAGGCCGGCATTGCCCCGGATGTTGTGGTTGTTAGGAAGAGACAGGAAGCCAAAAGCTCCAACTCTATGGATCATTAAGACAAGAATGAAGATGTTAACAAGATTTAAAAGAAGCCACATCTTTTTTTCTTTTCTGCACCAGTATACGACAACTTTGGGTGAGTTCAAATTCAGGGGCTGGATCCTTCAAGGACACAGTCTACCCGGCAGCAAGCGGCTGTGAATTTGGATGGTCTAGCCTTCAGATTTATTCCTGCCCCTACCTTTGGCAAAAGTCCTGTCAACCGTGACGACCCTAAATCGGAGTTACAAAGAATGGAGCTCAAATTTTAGCCTAGGTTTTTAATTCCTTTTGAAACCTGGAAGAGTTACAGTAGCCGTATTTAAAATGAGAGCTCTAAAATCTCTGCTCTTTCTTCTCAAAACCCAGTGAGTCGTGATGGATGGCTACTCATACTGAGCCAGGATCCTCTGGAGGTTTCTTACTGATAAAAGGAAGTTTTCCTCTCCACTGTCGCTACATGCTTGCTTAGTATGAGGACTGTTGTAAAGACACTGACACTAGTCAGTGACTCGATGCAATCTGCTGGGTTCCTTATTTAGGAAACTTTTTTACGGATTGGCTTAATGAACTGAACTGTATTGGAATGTTTACTTTGTGAAGTGCCTTGAGACGACTCTTGTCGTGATTTGACGCTATATAAATAAACTGAATTGAGTTTAGTTAAAATTACTTTAAATTTTTAAATTATTAGTTTAAATTTACTGAAAGTGTTTTATTTAAATGACTAAAGTCTTAAATCTTACTGTGGCAAGGTGGCAAAATGAGGGCCTGGGTGGGATTTGATCCCCAGACTCCCAGGTGAGAGTCATGCACGCTAACCAGTCATCCAAAGGGACCCTGTGGCCAAGCAGCCAGGGCACATGATCAATCGGGATACAGTGACAGGATGCTCACCCTGTAACATTACCATTTTAAGGTTATACTTAACTAAATTTGCTCTGCTATCGTCTTGAGAAAAATCTCCCATTCAACCCGCAACGCATCATGAGATATGGTGAGCTGTGAAGGACACCAGACCCGTCCTTCAAATTGGGGAAAAAGAGGGCCGGATTTGTTGGTCGCATTTGAAGGAGTCTTCAAATGTAAACAGCCTAGGCCAGGGGTGCTCAATCCTGGTCCTGGAGAGCTCCTATCCAGCATGTTTTAGCTGTTTCCTTGCTTCAACACAGCTGATTTTAATCAGCAGTTGATTAACAGGCTTCTGCAGAGCCTGATGAGTTGCTGAACAGGTGAATCAACCACTGAATCAAGTGTGTTGGAGCAGAGGAACAACAAAGACATGCTGGATGGTAGCCCTCCAGGACCAGGATTGAGCACCCCTAGCCTAGGCCTTTAAATGTGGCCGACGAAAGATGCAGCTTCTGAATTTGGAGACCCCCATAATGTCCACGGACAGGTAGTGAGTCTGAGTTTTCAGCTTCCTGGTAGCAACACTGATGGAACTTTGGTCAAGAAAGAAGATGAGCCCTCCCAGCTGGACCCTAGTGGTGCAAACATGAACCATGTAGAAATTGCTCTGTGTTGATAAGCTGAAGATTTTTAATGGTGAATTATAATAAATTGCAGGGATAGTCCATATGTGACTGGCAGGCTGGATAATTCCACAATACCATTGCAAGGTGGTGCTGCTATCACCTGAGCTGCTGTCCTAAAATTTCACTATGTGGTGCACTCCGAAGGTTCGCCTGTTTGGTAGAAAGGCTTTAGCACGGCATGTATACTCACCTCCTTTTTACAGACTGCAGACTGGTATACAGCTTTTGTGAAACCCACAGTGTGTGAAATAATTATGATTTTGCATTTTCATGCTAGAACATTTCTGACCTGTAATTCATTGACACCACAACAACACCCTCAGATTTACTAAGGATGCTGCCATTGTAAACGTCCAGGGAGGATGTTCCGACGGAGAAGCCACCACCATAAATCCAAACCAGAACAGGAGCGGCTGGTGAGGATTTGTTGAAAACTGGGGACCAGACATTTAAGTACAGACAGTCCTCACTCAAAGGGGTGTTTGGGTTCCACATTTCTACACCTCTGAATCCTGTAAATAGAAAAGTGATAATTTACCACGCTGTCAATACCTGCTGATTAGAACTGTGGTCTAGCTGCTGATTGCTATTTTAAACAGTCATCAATAGTTTTAATGGTCTTAGGTTAGATTCAAGCTAGATTAAAACCTGATGTGAATGATCATTTAAGATAAAAAGCTTTCAAACAGAGTGAATAAACCCACAATGTAGGCTGCTAACACTAGAAACAGCATTCTGACATTAATGCTTCCTTTTATTTTTTGTGATATTGTGTCATTTCTTCTTCTTAATTTGGAGTCTGTTCAGCTGATTTATATACACCAGCAATGGTTCAAGCTGGCCTCCAACAATCCCTGACAGATGTCTGAGTCTATAAATAAGTGTGTGTCCACTAGTCAACCCTGGCCATATGCTGGCTGACAAAAGACTTCATGGCTTTGATCATTTCATCTAGTTCATGTAAAACATAGAGGAATAAAAAAAAAGTGTTTTCCATTTTTGTAAAATTCCTCTAAAAGATTAACAACTATTTCTGATGCTGCTCTGGTTCAACAAACTGGTTTGAGGTTGTTTAAACACATGCTAGAGCACACACAAACACTGCTAGTTCAACCTTTTATTAGTTCAGTGTGACACATTTATTATGAAACTCTGATGTCACAGCAAAGTTCAACACTTTTCCACATAAATATAATTTCATTTGTCATGTTTTATTCTACGTATGAAGGCTGTGGTTAGGGCAGGGAGGCTATCTTCCTAAAATGGAAACATAAAGCATATGAGTCAAGAGGCCTTTTGAAATGTAAGTTGTTTTTTTGTTTCCATACCAAATTATTTTGTCTGACCTCTGTATATGATGAAACACATGGATGAGTACTGGAAACTCATCTATAAATCTAAATTGATAAGAAACCAGGTACTGATTATTGTAGATCATGGGAAGTGCTCATTTTTTAGGGTTAGATTTTGTCTCAACTATGCATAATACTGGTATAATTTATAGGTACTTTCAAAACAAAAGCTAGACTTTAAAATAGTTTGATAAACTGTACTCTGTCACAATCCTACACTCTAAGAAATTAAATGTTGAATTAACTTAACCAAGTTATGTCAACTGGTTCCACTAAACCTAGTTGCTTAAATGTAAGGAGTAATATACATTGTTATGTTAAAGTGAATGTATATTACTCTTGCATGATGCTCACTTCTCAAAAAACCAACACCTGGGGTTGATTGGACCCCGTTAGGAATGCGGGTGGGTTAAAAAAAAGAAAAGAAATAACAAAAGCTACATATAAATAATTTCAAGCATTTCATCCTAAGACTTTTAAAGAAAAATTTAAAGGGGCCATATTTTGCAAAACTCACTTATATCCTGTTTTGCTGCAATATTGGTCTCTACTACCTTTATGAACACTCCAAGTGTGAAAATAAATCCATCCATCTATTTTCTGTCAATGTTTGGTTTTAGGATTTATGTGCCTTAAACAAGCTGTTACAAAAAGAAACCATTTGTGACATCACAAACAGGGAAGTAGAACAGAACCACCTTTCACATGGAGAAGAGAGCTGCTGCTGTAGAAGTGGCTCTACTCCAAGCCCCTCCCAGATATGGAAGCTTCTCAGCTTATAGCAGCCTGAGTGGGTGATAGGTTGGAGTGAGCAGCTCTAGTTTGTTTTCTTAAAGCAGCATTCCGCAACTTTGCAGTTATATGGTCTCTGTCGCCCTCTAGAGGCTTGCTGCGTAACGTCACTGTCGTAACATTAAATCTCTCTCTCGGGCAAAAGTGGCATGTTTACATTCCTAATATCAGGCAAAACAATGAAAACAAACTTTTCCACCTCCACACATTGAATAAATAGTTTTATCAGGACTGTATAACAACTTTATGCCCGACCAAACACAATAACCCTGGTGAAATTATGTATTACTTACCTAGCCATTAGCAGCACGGCTAGGTCAGAGTCCGTAGTTCATGCCTTTCTTTCTAAAAGAGCTCTCCAGCGAGGAAAAGACGGCCCAATAATAACTCTGGTCTTTGCTCTTGCTCTATCACGTTCTCCTTTTCTTTTCCTATATTCCTCTGATAAGGGATTTCTAGCTTTCTTTGGTGAATCTGCCGCTGCTACAGCGAGTCTACGTTATACAATTATGGCAAGCCAAAGGGATAAAAAAATGCGCGTTCTAATCTCGCATTATGTCCGCCAAAACGCTCGTTCAAGACGCGTGTTTTGGCGGACATAATGCTCACTTTTAGAACACGCAAGTTTTTGCCCCCTTTGGCGTCAAAACACGCGTTCAAGACGCGCATTTTTGCGGACATAACGCGCATTTAGAAAGCGCACTTTTTAATCCCTTTGGCTTGCCATATTCTGCCGTAAAACGACACCCAGTTAGTACTTCCGTCGCTACCCGATGCACAAAAACTGTATAGCACAGTAAACAGACGTGGGACCCCCCAACACTATCACAGGTATGAAAATGAACATAATAGATAATAGTATCACGCAAAAACTTTACAAAAAAACATAATTTTCAGGTTTAAAACCTGCTTTAAAGTGACAGAGCCCTGAAACCGCTTTTTATGAAAGGTACTGACACAGTCAACCACTGAAATCATGAGAGGGATTTAGTGCAAAAAACTCCATGAACATGTTTTGTACTGACCATAGAACAATTACAACTTAAGAAATAATATCATAATACGCCCCCTTTAAAGTTTGACACCATTCTTGCCCTTCACATCAAACAATAATTCTGTCAGAAATATGAAATATGACCAGCCATCTTCCACAGCTTTCTACTGTAAGTAACTGAAAATCTGTGTACGTAACTGTGTATAGCAATGCCAATATCCATGCCATATTATTGGTATGACCGCTATGTGATTTTTGAAAAAAAAAAAATATGCAGCAGCAATTACTTTGGAACTGGCCCCACTCTGGCTAGCCATTAGCCTGTCAATCTGCTCAGAATTCTTTTGTTTTCCTAAACTGATGTAATTAAAAAAGCTACATACATCAGGTGACATATTAGTTTTACTGAACTGTTTTTTTTTCAGAAACTCACAATATAAGAAAAAAAGAAAACTTTAATATGCTAGCAGCAAATAAAAGTGAGACAACTTTGTTACACTCACAGGGCAGAGGTTTATCCCAGAATGAGTCCCACTTCAACAAAATGTATAAAACTAACAGTAATACTGTTTACTCCAGTGGCCTACTGCTACTAATTTTAAGTCCAGAATGTTTAGTTTTGTTTATCAGCTTACAAAAAGCTGAATTCACTATATCATGATTCACTAATAAAAAGTAAATAAGTAAATAAATCAAATATGTGAGCCTATCAGATGAGTCCTACCTGGAAGGGTCGTATCAGGCACCTGGTAGCAGGTATTTGGGAAGCTGGTGGCATCTTTTACATCCTTCCAGTTTTCTACAGGCTGTGGAGCTCGGAATCGCAGTTTTCCAAGAGGTGGTTTTCCATATGGAATTCCAAGAAATGCTCTAACTTCACCACCCAGAACTGAAAGCAATTTTCCTTGAACTTTTCCATGAGTTGTACTGATCAAGAGGTCATCTCGTGTGGCGAATGATGCAGGCAGGATTGTGAACAGCAGAAGAAAAACAAGAAAGTGTGTAGACTGAAGGGTAGACGCCATAGAAAACCTAGGAAAAGAAATTAAAACAGAAATGTATTAGTAATTTGTTATTCTAACATTGATTAAACTAGCAGCAGGTCTTTAAACTTCTCTTTATAAAGAAGTTTAACTTTTGCTTCAACATTTTCAGCATGAATAGCACCAGACTGTGTGTGCTGAATGATTTTTGGTCAAATTAATCTGCAAATGTCAGAGATCTCCCGGAATTTTCTATTTTTAGATTTCTGCTTAAAAATGATTTAAAGTAGAAAAGTTCCATTTATATGCTGTTTCATTAATTTATTAAGAGATTATAAAACCTAAAACATTGTACCCGTTTCAATTATTTATAATGAGTCGACAACATAAAGGATGTAAAGCATTTCTTTTTTCTTATTTTCAAGCGTTGACGCGCGTGCGTTCTGTGCCATCCGCGCTGGTATAAAGATCACGGTCTCCTCTGCAAATTCACATTCCGAACATTTATACAAGCTTGTGCTGAAGTAGCCGGACGTGCAAAGTCACGGTGATAAACACAAAAAACGAGCTTGTGGAGTACAAAATAAGACCACGCACAATCAGCTCTCCCTACAGGCGCGCTTGCGTTGCGCCCTCGCGGAGAAAAGCGCACAAACGACCGAAAACAAACTTTTCCTACATCCTCAACCATCTTACCTTGTGAGTTAACAGTGTGTTTGTGGGGAAGGTCAGTAAAGGCACAGCTGATGGGATCTGGAAGGCGTGTTCAACCGGTCTTCAGCGTCTGTAGGTCTGTCCCTGTCCTCCAGAGAGGCTGCTGCTGTTATCAGATTTACAAATAAGACATTTGAACTGCTGCTGTTGTTTTATTGTCGTAATGCAACAAACGTATGGCAAATAACGAGTGAATTTCCCCACTTTGGGATTAATTAAGTCTATTCTATTTTAATTCCGCAGTGTTTTCCCTTCATGATTGATGTAAAGAGAAATAATAATCTTGGGAAAATATTGGTTTAAATGTGTATCATCTCTTGTGTGTTGACATGTATACATTGTACTTATAGAGAATTTAATTGATATGGACTATCAACAAAGAAATTCAAACTTATATAATATTTAAAATGAAAGGTCTGTGTAACCCACATTAGGAAATGTGTCATAAAAATGATAAAAGTGTTTTCAAATAATATTTTTAGCGTGGTTTGTTATGGTTACTCATCCCCCAGACTCCCGGCATTCCTCTTCTGAACTTGCCTAAATCAAATGTCACATTTTAGATCTCTGAACTCTTAACTGGTTTTTTTTTCTATAATTAACATGTTCCTGGTTACATCTGCTTTTTAGAACCATGCACAGCTAAGCAGCAAGGCTGGATAAGTGCACACATGGAGGTGGTAAAAGACGGTAGGGCAATTTGAAACGCTAGACAGTACCATCTTTGTCCTGACTGCACACCACTGGGGATTAGGTGGTTAGAGGGAAGACATGACAGGCATTTGATAGGTGCCTTTAAGTGAATGTCTTCATCACCCAAATAGGGTGTATGGTGAAATGTTGCCCCCCCAACACAATTTATTTCTATTCGTGTCCTTATTTAATGTGTGTTAGCATGTCTGGTGGTATGAAGGCAGAACTAAGCAGTTAATGTTAGAAAAACACATTTAATTCATTTCTTGTGTAAAAAGCCTGGAGCAAAAGAGATAGCAAATATCCAATCATGGTGTCAGAGAGACGGATATTGGTTTATGTCATGCTCTCTCTGTCAGTCTCTGTTTTAAATGAATATGCACTGTGTGTGTGTGTGTGTGTGTGTGCGCGCGCGCATGCGTGTGTCCACATAGCAAATATTTGATGCAATGGCTTCCAGGGGCACTATTTTTCATCATTGATAAATATGTCAAAACATATTTGATCAAAGTTTTTAAAAAATCCTCATGATTATAACTCCAGTATCTAAGGAAATTTGCACATTACGAAATTCCGAAAACTTCTCATGGAATTTCTCCGATTACCAACTTCGCCTCTTTCATTACAAACACACACAAACACCAGTTCAAGAAGTTCCAAAGTGATCATGCTTTAGTGACACAGACCTCCTCAATTAAAGGCATACTATGTAACTTTTTCATATTTTTAAATACTTTTCTTGAGCCAGTATGTGCTAAAATGACCCTTTGCAGGGTTAATGAAGCAAGGGGGGAGCGGGCTTTTGTATATGCTGCCCCTGTCCTCTGGAATGCTTTACCCATCGAAACTCGCCAATCACCATTTGTCGCTGTCTTCAAGTCATGATTGAAGACCCACTTGTATGCTTTGTCTTTTGGACAATGACTTTTTATTTCTTATTTTTATTGTTGTTTTGCCTTTGTTTTAAATTGCTTTTAGGTTGCTTTTATCTATATTTATTGATTGTTTTTAACTGTACCTGTTTTCATATCATTATTTTGTGATTGTTGCCTATGCAGCGCCTTGGTCAGCTCACATGCTGTGTTTAAATTGCGCTATATAAATAAAACTGTATGGTAAGGTATGGTGAATGTCACTCCGACACCCCACCGCCCTCTGTGGCCAGAACACCTCACTTGTAACTTCAGAAAGCCGTTCCGGTCTCTGTTGGACTTAAGCCTAATTTATGCTTCTCCATCTGTGTCGGTACAGAGACGAGCAACACCATTATCTGTCATTGCGAGGGCTCTCCAACAGGCTCGCAAAGGACGGACGGAGTCGTGCCCACTTTTCTAAACATCATTTTCTAAATCAGAACAATTTACTGAGGAAAGCTGCTGCAGGTTTGTCTGCTGCTGAGGGGAAATGCCCACCTGCAGGAAGAGACTAAAAGAGAGACTAGAGGAGCCATTTACCCGAGACTGTGACAGTACCCCTCGTCAATGGATGCCTCCATGTGGCTGAGACGAGCGGTCAACAACGGGCGAGAGACCTCAAAATCATGGATGAGGGAAACATCCTCAATAAAGGAGCAGGTAAACCAAAAGCACTCCTCAGGACCATTACCCTCCCAGTCAAGCAGGTACTGGAACTCACGACCATTGCGGGTAACATCCAGGAGGCGGTGCATAGTGTACAGCGAGTGGCCATCAATGAATAGGGCCTTGAAGGGACCAATGAACTTGAGGGAGAGTATCTTGTTCGAGAATTTGAGGGGAAAGTCTCGAGCAGAGAGTCAAACCTTGTGTCCAGGGGATATTGAGGGGCTGGAGTCTATTTTTGATTAGCCATGCGATGGTTGCGGTCAGCAGTGAGGTTGAGGGCAGCCGCAGTGAGGGTCCAGATGCATATGCAGCGGCGGACGAAGTGAAGGTGAGAGGTGGTGCCAGTCCATGGCGTTGGAGGAAAGGGGAGGTTGATACCCCAGGGAGGCCTCAAAAGGGGAGAGTCCAAAAGCTGCTGGCACATGTTCTTGACCCAAGGCAACTGTGTACTCCAGGAGGAAGGGTTAGATGAACTAGCTTGTTTTGCAGATTTGCAATTGTAGCTTTAAAGAGGAGCTAGAATGCACAGGCAGATGCTGCTCGTTGAGCAACAATAGACAGCTACAATTTATAAGATCGACCCTCCCATATTCCAGTCAGAATTGACAAAGCTCCTCGGATGAGAAGCGAAACGTCTTCAAGAAACCAAAGAAGTCCAGTTGCCTTCATTTGAACCCCTTGGATTAGAGCTAGAATGCAGTTAATCAACAATCTAAAACAGCTTTGAGCCTCTATAAATCATAAGAAATGTTCTTTTGGCTTTCATCTGTCCCAGGAGCCCTGATACAGGCCATTCTAAAACCCCTAAACCAGCCTTGCTGTGAAAATAACTGTTTGCCCCTCCCACTCGTCCAGGACATGAGTATGATAATGAGCTGCGTGCTGATTGGTTGGTTTCCCCAGAAGGCCTCAGACTTGTTAAAGGAAAAGTTCGCTTTTTTAGACATTAAGTTTTATGTGTTCCTTCACCCACCCAGTGCTCTGTAAACTTTGACCCATTTCACACACACACCCCTGCCCAGAGATTTTCAGGGGAGAAGTGATTCATAAAGGTAGTTCTGGTTATTTTCGGGGGCGCTTTATCTGCGCCGTTTAGCCTCACAAAAGGATTAGCCTCTGAAAGCATGGCTAATTTGCATCTCACAAACAAAGAGAAAAAATTTACAACGTCACATTACAGCGGGACTAGTTTTTGTCATTCGTATCCCTGCGCCGGTCCCCGCGGATATTAAACAGCGCTTCGTATGTCAGCTGTTTCACTGCCGAATGCCGAAAACATGTCAGACTCCGTCTCATCTGATGACGAATTTCATTTTAACACTATATCAGATGAAGAAGAAACTTATTTTACTACTAGGATATCTTTATGAGCCAGAGTACACGGATGAAGAACTGCATTTGCTACACAAAACACACACATCAACACAGATTGTTGACAAAGCTACTGCAGTCTATGATCAACCATCGGTGTAAAGATGATTGCATAAATAATGCGCTAAAATGCGAAGATGATTGCATGAATACGGCAGACATAGCGGAATAAATCATTTTTTAAAAACAAAACTTACCCAGATTTCTGGTACGGCCGAACTCTTCAAAAACAGTCTTTCACTTTTCCCGAACTTTTTCCTGATGTAATCATCCGCTTTGAAGTGTGCACTGCACAAACGAAAGGTTTTGACTCATTCCAGCCGAGTATCCTTGGAGTAGCCGATTGCTAAAAGCCATGATGCCTTAGAGAAACGTCCTTAGCAGGAAAAGTGTCAAACCGAAAAGGTGATCCTGTAACATCCTTATTGTTACAACCCGGGAACCTGCAGGTATGCACCATGGCTCGATATATTTAAGAAAAACTACTTTTAAGTGACTTTAGAAGTTGTTGTTTCACTCATACAGCTAGGATTAGCAGCCAGACACGAGCCCGTTCTATAGCTGCGGTGACCGGCGCAGGGATACGAATGACAAAAACTAGTCCCGTTGTAATGTGACATTGTAAATTTTTTCTCTTTGTTTGTGAGATGCAAATTAGCCATGCTTTCAGAGGCTAATCCTTTTGTGAGGCTAAACGGCGCAGATAAAGCGCCCCCGAAACTAGCCAGAACTACCTTTATGAATCACTTCTCCCCTGAAAATCTTTGAGCAGGGGTGTGTGTGAAATGGGTCAAAGTTTACAGAGCACTGGGTGGGTGAAGGAACACATAAAACTTAATGTCTAAAAAAGCGAACTTTTCCTTTAAGCCGGGCGTACACTGTGCGACTTTTTCACTCGTAGCGTTCAGCTTCAGCTCAAACTGTACGAGTTCCTCGCAGAGCAAATCTCACGAGTCATGTGCTCACACTGTACGACCCAGTTCTCGGATGCGACCTGACTGCTCACACTGTACGTCTGGCATGAACTCGTCGCAGCTAAAAAAAGTATATATGACGCAACACGTTGGTCTGAGTATGGGAGGACAAGGACGGAATTTGGAATAGAAGCGTACTCTGTTGCTTCATGGCAAGCGCTGCTTGTTGTTACGGTTAAAAAATCAATCTGACATAAAAATAAAAGTCTGGTTTGTTCCTTAAATAACAAAATAACAACGAAAACATATTATTTGTATTATATTTGATCCACTTTTGATCAAAATCGATAAATTACCAGCATTTCCCGCTGTTAACTGAAGAAAAAAAGTTTATTTTTCATCAAAACAAAGCAACGCTGCTTTTATTTTGAAAGTGGGTTAGCCTTTTGGTTTGTTTTCGCTTCCACTTCCTTCATTTACGCTACTGCTTCTGTGTTTGCGCATGCGCCGTGTGCGGTTCTGATACTTTTTGGGTCACAGACGCTCGCAGCGCCGCTTCAACAGTGCGATACCCTCACGAGGGACGAGCAAAATATCAAGCACGCCAAAAATCCGTCGGAGCTTACGATTGCTGATCGGAAGCTGGTCACGTGGTGTTAATCGCCTCTCGTAACCCCCTGTATACTACACTACACGATTCTCGCACGAGGAGAAAATCGGCTCAAAAAAGTGAAAAAGTCGCACAGTGTACGCCCGCCTTTAAGGAAGGCTTTCTCAGAACAGAAGTTTTTCTCTCGCCTTTTTCAACTTTCTAATTTACATAAAAAGTAGGTCAAACACGGCTTTGACTTTTTGGTATGCTACTGTTGACCACCCAAGCTGTCTTTATTCAACAACAAGAAGGAAAATGTTGGTTTACATTCTAGGTCCTCTTTAATCATTTTGCTTCTGTGCTTGCTTAGTATGGGAATTGCTCTAAAGTCCACGCCACTGAATGTTTATTTTGTGAAATGCCTTTAGACGACTCTTGTCATGATTGGGTTCTATATAAATAAACTGAATTGAATTCTTTCAGGTAAGACAGCTTTTTATGGTCAGTCCAGATCACGACAGGTTGATCAGCCCTCTCCAACCAGTGCTGCCATTCTTCAAACACCATTTTAACAGCAAATAATTCTCTATCTCCTACATCATAATTTTTCTCTGCATGAGAGATTTTGCTCTTTATTCCCTTTATATCCAATTTTCCATCTAAAAACACACGCTAGACCATAATAAATCGGACTTAGCTGCTGTGATTTAGCAACATATTTTCTTTCTTTTTGTGAACTTTCAAAATGTTCCCTATACATCTCCAGCACAATGGATTTTCAAGTAGAGTGGTTGAACCTGTAACGTTTATTTTGAAAACACATTTAAACCATTAGGAATGGGGCATTTATGTCAGATTAATGTCCACTTTTTGATGTTGCCGTATGTAATTTCCAAAGTAATTAAGCCTTCAAGTCTCCAAACAAGGAAATGTGTCATCTCTTGCTGCAACTTGTCACTTCACATTCACGTTTTGCTCCCTCTCTTTGCTCTATATGCAATCATGTATGACATCACATTACTGAAAGGTCACATTCTTGGCTAATGTCTACATCCATATTTGGGTCAGGCTTCACTCTTATGTGTAAGTTGATACAGCACTCACAGCTTTCACACAGATTATCAAGGATTTATTCTGTTTACGTGACAGGATGGTGGCGGCTAAATGGTCGGGTAAGCGTAAATGCATCCCGACTATTGGAGAATCAGAAGCATATATGTGTTTTTGGGTGTGCGTTGATGTGGATAACAAAAAGGAAAAAAGAAATAAAATTGATGATTGATTACAAAACTATTTCAATGGCACAAAATTGCATTTGGAACCCTACTTCCTATTCAATCTTAATAAAACACTTTACTGTCTCACAACCTACTTAAGTGTCCCGTATCACCCATACATACCCCCAGAACTCACACTCTTTACTTGCAAACACACACACACACACGCACACACACACCTTCATTTATGTGCACACACAAAAACGGTCCTATCAGCCTGCTATGTGTCGGAAGTGTTGTTTCTATATTGCAGCCATATTTCATTTTGGCCTACTTTTCTTTAAATTGCCTTTGGGGTTTTGTGTGGGGAGAGGTACCATCACATTTATATATGAGAGTGAAGGAAAAGAAAGGGAGGTGAGCAACTTGTTTATGTTCTTATTCATTTTCCTTGCCTTTCTATTTCTCTCTCATTCAGACCTGCTGTTTCTCCGTGTTTCATTTCCATTACTCTCCCAGTGTTTCTCATTTTCCTTGTTTACATGTATTTTGAATTAACAAAAAAAGAAAACTTTGAGGTATGTTTATTTGCTGTTATCACCCAATGAAAACAGAAAAACCAAAACATAAAAAAAATCTTCTACCTAAACCTATGTATTCAAATTTTATGGTAGACTTTCAGTAGACAAGTGATGTTTGATGAACTGGGTGTTGTGGTGGTGGACAAACTGCAGAACAAGGCAGTGGTGATTCATGTAGCAACTCTAAGTGACAGTAAAGCCTGATTTATATTGCGTGGGTATGGAGACATGCAATTATGCATCAGCACATGGGCTCTAAGACAGGCCCAACTTTTTATATATCCGGTGACGGAGACCACAACTTGTGATTGGTCAGGACTAGGGGTGTAACAATATCCAAATCTCACGATACGATATTGTCACAATATGAACCTCACAATACAATATTTACTGCGATATTGTGGGGAGGCTCACGATATTAAGACTCACAACATAAAATACATTGACTTGAATCCTCCGTGCTGCGTTCACCGCTGTAGCCTCCATACTCCATGTTTGTTTATCTTTGCTGTGTGGGCTGCACGCACTCCTATTGGCGAACTGGCCGATGACGCGGAAGCACAGGATCATGGTCTATGTAGTTTACTTTGCTACGCTCCAATGGAGCGGACTGAAAAGTGATATTTACCTCAAGACATACTGTACAATATTGTGACAAGACCACGACAATATTGTGGTCATTTTACTATGACGATATCGCAATATTGCCAATATTGTTACAGCCCTAGTCAGGACGTCTTGCAAAAATGAAAGTTTATTCACTCATGACTGAAGGAGTACAAAGATAACTAGCAAGCACTTTATTTGTGAACGGAAATAACGGGAAATATGGGTTTAGAGGTGGCGACCACATGAAGAGGTGGAGGAGAATAAGGGACAAATTTGTCCTTGTTATAAAGTCTTTGAAATATATAAACACAACATAAAGAAAATAGTAAATACACCATAGATATGTATATAAACACTAGATGGCGAAAGCGGGAGTTGAGGGCGTAGCTAAATGGCAGCCATCTTACTTCAGACAGCAGACGCTTCGCCAAATTCGTTATATTTCACAGCTACATCCCTGGCGTTTATAAAAAATCTAATCGATTGAATATTGATCAAGTTAGAGTTATTTAAATAGTACATGCACCATTGACACTAGTGTTACAAAAGGGGGAAGCTGTCTGAAGTAAGATGGCTGCCACGTTGCTACGTCGCACTCCTTTGGCGATTAATGCAGGTGAGCCATCTAGTGTTTATATACCTGTCTATGAAATACACTATCTTGGACCAGATACGTGACTGTAATGGTGACAGTATACTATAGAAATGTGCTACACCCTCTGTTGTCCTGGTGGGGAAATGCTTTGCAGCACTCCACAGGTGACGGAGAAGTCTGAAGGGAAAACATCTCCGTCAATGCGTCCACGTGACTCCACACTCTACTCTGATGGAGAAGTATAAATCAGCCTTAATTTCAAGTAGAAGGAACATCAGAAAAAAATTCCAAGGGAAAGCACATAAGTATGGAAAGTTGAGGTCTCAGTAGTACCATTGATCATTGGAGCACTTCAGGCTGTGGAACAACTTCAGGAGAACTATGTTCAGAAGGGTGCAGTTTTAGGAACAACCAAGAAACTGTGAAGAACCCTGACCCCTACTTCACACCGGAAGCATCAGCGTCGCAGAACGGCAGCGGAACAGTTTACTCGCGAGTTTCGCTGCGTGCCAGTACACACCGGGAGAATCTCAGCCGCAAAGCTGCTTCTCTGCCGTGCTCCTAAATATATATATACATATATATATATATATACATTTATATATACATATATGTATATATATATACATATATACATATATATATATACATACATACATATATATATATATATATATATATATATATATATATATATATATATATATATATATATATATTTAAACATTTGAAGTTAAATGTATATATTTGGGATTTGGAGTTAAAAAAGAAATCATGGAATCAATTTATAGACCAAAATGTATTCTAAACTTTTGTGTAGTGGCCAATTTCATTGAAGTTTGGAAAACATCAGTTTTATTTATTCTTGTTTTTGTTTAACAGTAAAATCCTATATAATCTTTAGGTAAATTTTATTTGTTTTGGGAAATTTGTGATTAGTTTGTAAACTTTTGGACCCTCCCATTAATTAGGAGTATTAGGAGCATGCTGGGATGGACCGAAAATGTTTGTCAGATGTCAGCCGGAGGTGACGGGAGGGTTTTAAATGATTTTTGGTCTTAAATGTCGCAGCCAACTTCCAAAAACAAAAAAACTTCCAACAAAAGGCCGTGGGTGGCAATAGGTGGTTTTCCTTTGAACGCACTTTATGGACCTGATTGATTCATTTAAGTTCAAATTCGTTTAAGCTGAAGATAAGACATTACTGGGTGATTTTGAGTTATATTTTTTCATGAAATAAATGGAATATAACTTTTAAGAACTCAAGTCTGGAGTGCGCTCAAAAAGAAAACCACCTGTTGTCACCCACTGTCTTTTGTTTGGCAGATATAACAACTGAACACACTCTTGGCATTCTTTCTACAATAGAAATCAAATATTCTTCAGAAAGTTCTTCCCATCTACTACCTCAGGAAAAAAGAACAAGATGGTAAGCTTGAAAACATGGAGTGGCCAGCACAGTCTCCAGACTTAAACCCCATGGAGCTGGTTTGGGATGAACTGGACAGAAGAGTGAAAGCAAAGCAACCTACAAGTGCCACACATTTATGGGAACTTTCTGAAGAATATTTGATTTATATTGTAGAAAGAATGCCACGAGTGTGTTCAGCTGTTATATCTGCCAAAGGTGGCTACTTTGATGAGTCAAAATTTTAGAATGCATTTTGGTCTATTAATTGATTCCATGAGTTCTTTTTTAACTCCAATTGCTTATTTGTACTATGCTTTCATTTCAGAGTGCAATGTGACATTAAATTGCATCATTTCCAATAAAAAACTGGAAAAATTGGGGCGTTATAAAACTTTTGACCAGTAGTGTGTATATATATATATATATATATATATATATATATATATATATATATAGCATCGAGTCACTGAGTTGTCAGTGATTTTACAGCAATCCTCATGCTAAGCAAGCATGTAGCGACAGTGGAGAGGAAAACTCCCCTTTAACAGGAAGAAACCTCCAGCAGAACCTGGCTCAGTATGAGCAGCCATCTGCTTCAACCGACTGAGGGTTTGAGAAGACAGAGCAGACAAAATAAAAACAAACAGATGAACTGCAGAAGGACTAGTTTCTATGTCAAAGAATGTAAAACGTTAGAAGCACGAGAGGGAAAATGTTTGGTAGTGTGCGGTACTTTTTAAAGTAAGAACTACTGTAAGAACGAGATAATATAGATAACATAATTAACTCATTCACTGCCAGCCGTTTTCTGATCAGAAAGTCCCTGTCTGCCAGCATTTTTGAGTGTTTTTACTGTTTTTTGAAGAGGCACAGAACATTGTGCTCTATGATCATGTAAACGCCAAAACTACCAAAAGAAAGAGTAGACTCACTTCTTACATCAAGAAGAATCACTGTATCTAGCGTTATCCATTATTTCACATTCTGTTGTCGAAGCGTGAGCTGCAGAAACATTTCCGGTTGGCGCATTGCTTTTTTTTCACAGCAGTGTCCCAAAACAAACTCTTAATTCATTGACTTTCTGCTTCCTGATCACGTGATGTGTGACATACACGGATGAAGATCCGCTTTATTCTCACGGTGCGGGGGCTCGTTCCGACGCCCACCCCGTAAAAAAATTCAAATGACAACTAAAGTCGTCAATGGCAGCGAGCGGTTGGATTTCAAATGACGACTTTTGGCGTCAATGGCAGTGAATGAGTTATGAACTCAATAACAGAATTAAGAACTCAATAATACAACAAAATAACAGAATTAAGAGCAAGATAACAGAATTAAGAAATATAAAGTAACAAAATGAATATGTGAATGATTGAAAAAGAATCATTTTGACTAAATTGTGTTATTTTGTTGTTTCCTTTTTGTCTTTTCTCTAATTTTGTTTTCTGATGAGTCTGTAAGGTGCTCTGTGTTTAAATATATATATATATATATATATATATATATATATATATATATACATCTTACGTTTCTTTTTCACACCATTAGTTCTGCCCTGCTTTACGTAGTCTTTTAGAGTTTTTTTAGAGAAACTCAGCTGTAATTTTGTGGATTTCTTTCAGATTCCTGAACCTGGAGCAGATCTTCTTGGTCTTTATTCTTTGACTCCAGGGACTACATGAGGGGTGGAGTCTCAGCCCTTTTGCGTTTGAGTTTTTCTGGGTTTTGTGTTTTGGCAGACTTTTTAACACCATTAGTTCTGCTCTTTCTCATGGTGTATTTTAAAGATTCAAATGAAACTTTATTTAGAGCTGTCTGAACCTGCAGCAGATGCGATTGGTGTTTCTGCTGAGACTCACGGAGCTGGGATTGTAATTTGCTCTCCCTGTCTATAGACTCCTGAAGTTCTTTCAGAATTTGGCTGAATTTCTGAAGATCAGAGGCACTGTTTAGATTTTCCACAGCCATCTGTGGTTTGACGGCCTTTTTTTCAATCTGTTTGGACTAGTTTGTAGAGCAGCGCCCCATATACCTCAATGTTCTGGTTCTGAGCTTTTTTCAGCTAAGAACACAATTCAGCATTGCTGGTCCTAGTAGCAACTGATTGACTTGTCCTTTGGCTGTATTTAGCTGGTCCTGTAATTTAGTCTCATTTACAGTTTTATTCTTCAAGTTGTCCTCAAAGGTCTGAAGAGAAAATGATAAATCCTTCTTCTCATTGTTTAAAATCTCTCTATCGTCTTCTCCGTCCAGCTTTTTCTTAAGATGAATGCTGTGTGTAAGCTTGTCCCTCATGCAGCAGCGCTGCATGTGTTAATCACGCTGACAGAATGAATTTAGCTGCTATTTAGCTAAATTTATTCACAACTAACAGATATTAATGGTGATTAACAGAGGTGTGCCGTCTTTTGGGGCGCTTTAGGGGGCTTGGGCGTGTGACGTCACGGGTCAATGGCTCTCTAATTTATTGGCGGGCAGAGGCATCCATCATAGCCAATCTTAGCTCCATCGTGTATTCATCCAGCTTTTGTTCAACAAAATATGTTTTCTTTTTAGCGCTGGATAAACTGGAGATTAGCTGATGGTTGGCGTGGAGCTGATCTTCTAGCTGCTTTTTAAGATCAATGAATTCCTCCATAGTGAATTCCTCTTTCACCGCTGGAGGTTCAGCTATCTGTGGATTCTCACGTTTATGAGACCTCCACTGAGAAGGGGTGAGAAACCTTTTGATTCGCCCCCACAGAGAAGGTTTCTCAACAACAGCCACTTTAGGAATAACAGTTGCCTCTTTAACTGTTAGCGTCCCAGGGAAAACTGGTTCTGACCTAAAGCGATCCTTGGATACTAAAGGCTCTGGAATAAACTCTAACGAATAAAGTTTTCCTCGCAGAACCAATTCCAGCTGTGCTGCCAAATTAGCAATCCTCCATTGACGGCTCTTTTGCATTCCCTCCTGTGTTTTAATTTCAATAGCCAGTTTACGGTTGATTTGAGTAATTTCTTCAAGGCGTTTGTTTAAATTACTCATCAAATCAACAGTTGGCTCTCTGAAATCTGTGGGAATCACCTCAGGGAAGCACATTTTCTCCTGGAAACTGGCTGCAGGATACATAGGTGACGTCTCCATGTTCATTAGGCCACGTGTAAAACGTATATCTGAAAAATATAATAAACAGCAGAACAAAAAGCTCTAAGCTCTTTAGAAATTCTTCAGTTATACAGGATTCTCCTATTGGCTCAACAAGAAACAAATGACTATTTGTTCAGAGTTAGCACAGACAGGATACACGGTGGTCTCTCAGTGGATAGCTGGACTTGCAATGAAATACAACAGAGCAATGCATGTAGAGTCAATGCAGTGATGTCACTACCCTTTGATGTATGTGGCTCCGCCCCTTTCTTGATGTGTTGGCTCTGCCCCCTTTTCGTTGTAGTGGCTCCGCCCCCTTCTTGATGTCTGTGGCTCTGCCCCTTTCTTGATATTATGTGGCTCCACCCCTTTTTTGCTCAGTCTTTATTTAAATATTTATAAATAAATAAACTTCATTTCTTGCAGAACACACATTGTATTTGAAGGAGCTGAATGATTCTATATGCATGTGTATTCTTTTAAATGTCCAAAAAAATGCCAACACCAAAAGTCGTCACCAAGAAGTCCTGAACGAGCTGATATACCAAATTTGCTGAAAAACTGTTGAAGAAAAAGGGTGGCAAAAATAGATGGAAGAACGTTGAAAACATAAATGGAAACAGAAAAAAGTAGATAGGATTTTGTCACCGGAGGAAATGATATCTTGATTAGGAGCGTGCACCCCCACAAATGTTACATCAAAACGACCGGCTCAGCCATGGGAAGTGTGGTGTTTCATGATATTTGGGTGATCACCCCATCGTCACCCCAACATTTATTTATTTATTTTGTTTATTTACTTATTTATTTTTGCAACTCGAACTGCAACGTGCACCCCCACAAATGTTACATCAAAACGACCAGCTCAGCTGTGGGAAGTGTGGTATATCATGATTTTGGGGTGATCACCCCAATGTCACCCCAACATTTATTTATTTATTTATTTATTTTTGCGACTGGAACGGCAACATGCACCCCCACAAATGTTACATCAAAACGACCAGCTCAGCTGTGGGCAGTGTGGTATGTCATGATTTTGGGGTGATCACCCCATCGTCACCCCAACATTTATTTATTCATTCATTTTTGCAACTGGAACGGCAATGTGCACCCCCACAAATGCTACATCAAAACGACCAGCTCGGCTGTGGGAAGTGTGGTATATCATGATTTTGGGGTGATCACCCCAATGTCACCCCATATATAACACATGGCCCCTATCTTGTGCCAGTGCGCAGGTCCCTTCTAAAATTTCTTCGGGAATTATCTAGTTATTATTATTGTTGTTTGCATACTTAAGTGTATTTGGAAAAAACTCTTTACTGAGCTGAGACCATCTGCTACAATGATATATATTTTTTTACATTTCCCACTGGCATCATTATAGCCTAGTGGACTTTTTTGTCACTGTGATTACATCACGTTGTTCGTTACTCTGATTGGTCCTAGCGCTATCCAATTGCGTGCAGACAGTTTGAAAGACAACCGCAGATCCCGCCTCACGACTGAGAGCCGTCAATGGGTCGTGGACAGACTATATATTCACATATATAGGATGGCTTGCCAGGCTAGCATCATTATCCTGCTGTGATAAACTGGTCATTACAAATTTCCGTATATCAAAAGTAAAACATGGTGGTGGTAGTGTGACTGTCTGGGGATGCTTTGCTGCTTCAAGACCTAAATGACTTGCTACAATTGATGGAACAATGATTTCTCTCTCTAATAGAAAGTGCACAATGAGAATATCTGATCTTTTCCCTTAAATGGGCTTTTTGTGCTAGAAACAAATCACTGTGGCTGAATTAAAATAATTCTAAAAAGGGGATTGGACGGTATTCCTGGTCAGGATAAGGAACTCATTGCTAGTTTTTGAAATTGTTCTTGTTGCCAATTAGTCAGTTTTAAAACTTTAGTTTATTGTTTTCCACATATGTTGGTTTGAATAGTTTTTTTTTCCTTTTCAATAACTGAAATAACCATTTAAATTCTATATTTTGTTTTTATTCAGAGACAAAAATGTAATTCAATTTGTAAGGGGTAGCTATTTTCACAGCACTGCACATTAGACAAAATGTCTTAGTTAAAACAATAAATTTCTCTGCAAGAAAAGTCGTTAGATGAATAATGAAGCAGTAAAACGTATTTCCCTTCTAAAACTAACATGTATATTTTATTACATGCCATTCTACTTTACCCTTGTTTAGAAAGTTTTGAGCTGAGCTGTGTGAATAGTGGTTTGATTTCCTGGTGTTACATCACAATTTCAAAATGTTTATAGTGATTTATGTGTTTTAACACAGGGCGGATCATTGGGAGCAGACATATTTTCTTAAATATTTAGAAATTCACTTTAAGGATTGCCATCGATTGTTTTTACTGGGAGAGAAAACCGTTTTCACAGAAAAACAAAGGTGCTTGCACACATACTGACACCATCCCACTCATGATTAAACAGGCATGAACATGATGCATTTTACAGCTTACATTCAATTTACGTCAGTGGAAAAAACAGTAATTTAGAAATCACTTTGGCCTATGTCACAGATGCTGACAAACAGGTTTATACATCCTTTTTTTGTGGGCTCTATAGGTGTTTCCCATGTGTGTTTATTCCAATGTTAAATCAAATTCAGAGCAAACATCCTCATTTATTCTTTGCCGTTAACTGGTATTGAATATAGATGGAAACAATTGTTTAGTTTTGAAATTAAACTGAAGCAGTTTTAATTTAGAATCATTTACAAACAGAGTTTACAAAATGTTATCCAGGCCAAGCATAGTATCTCCTTGTTTTGTGAGGCTTGAGGACCTTCCATTTACAGTTATTGTTATATTTGATGTTCATATCAGATCTTTACATGATTTCATGTAATTAGATGGTGGACCTTAAGTTGTAATTGTGTAATTTGAGTTTATGAGAAAACAAAAATGTGTAGTTTTGGCTCTGGGTGAGTTAAAAAACACATTTATCCATAGCTTTTCTATGACTATGTTAATTTTTCCCTTTTTGATACATTTATTTACCATTTTATTTTGTAAGATCTGTTTCCTGTTGGTCTTGCTTTTGTGGTTTTCCAGCACACCTGGTTTCAATCTCTAATTTTATGTCTACTGTTCATGTTTAATTTTATGTATAGAAATCCCTTGGGTTCTTCTGGTCATTGTCATATCCTTGTTATCACCTTGCTCCAGTTCCATCTTCACAATTATGTAGTTTAGTGCTTAGTTTGGTACCTTTAGAACTTCCTGCTTATGCAGAGCTTTTGTTTGCTGGATTCTATTAAAGTCACTCCACAGCCTCATCTGCTTGTCTCCCATGAGTACATCTACTTTTGGGTTCTATTCTAGCCTTAATAAATCGGTTTCACTCCACGGTGCTACTTTGGCTTCCAGTAGCATGATAAACCTTGATGTTATTTTTGATCAGCTTACATCATTAAACTTTCACACATCATAGTATTTTGTACTTTCTTCTTTCAAGCACAGTGTCAAAATCAGAAACATGCTGCTCCAACATGTCAATTATCGCTATTGCAATTCTTTAACAAAACGTTCAAGTACAGTGAAAGTTGTGAAGAGAACTGTAGAGATTAAATTTATGAAGGTGTTAAAATTCTTCTCCTGACACAAACACCTTTTATTGATCAAGGTTCATCTTAAAGGTGTTGTAGTTCAACATGTTCTCAGTAGAGTTCTTCACTCTGACTGTAGGTTTAATAGCGGTTTCTAATGTATTTTAAAGTAGGATGAGCTGCAGAGCATGCTCAGGATGAAGAATAATAAAAGTTGAAGGTATTGCGGACGTTTTTTACTTTGTCTGGATCATCTAAATCAGTGGTACTCACTCCTGGTCCGGGAGGGTCGGTATCCAGCATGTGGTTGAATCTCCTGTTCAGCAGCTCATCGGGCTCTGCAGAAGCCTGTTAATCACCTGCTGATTGAAATCAGGTGTGTTGGAGATGGGTTAAAGCTAAAACATGCTGGATACCGGCTCTCCAGGACCAGGAGTGAGTACCACTGATCTAAACCATTGGTCCGCATAACTTTGAATCATTCTGGTGAAGCTTTTACACAAGGCCGTCGTACGTGCTCATTCCTGGGTTAGTTTTCACTTCCTGCACATGCGCACTCTGTGCAGAGCGATACGCCTTCATCCATTCATGCTACCTCTTCGTTCTCACCAGGTTCTTTTGAAAATGGCTGAGAGTTGCAAGAAAAAAGTGTCTTCGAAGTCTATGATAAGAAAAAAAAGGCCTCCGAAGTGAGAAATAAGACCAGAGTTTTTTTATGACTCTTTTCAATGATGGCGCGCATTTTTCAAAACATGGAGAGGGTGGCTTTTTCCTGAAATTCAGAAACATATGCATTACCTTTAAAATTTGATAAAAATCTATTTGCTTCCATAAACATTTTTTCTTACTAGAATTGTATAATTTACTCAGTCTTACATTTAAGAATATATGATCATTTTAATGACTTGGATTTACAAGTAAATTCCAACTGTGACTCAAAGTATTGTATTGAGTTTTTATTGGAGTGAACTGAATAAAGATTAAATGAAGTGGACTGGATCTCAATGGTACTAAATGGTGGCACAAAATAGGTTTTTAGATTCCTACAATACTGAAGCCTTTCTGTGCAAAGTTACGTTAGCGTGCCCTACTTACCCTCAACAATTCCAAGTGGGAGTGTAAAAATATATAAATGAATGGTGTGTATCTACGTTATAATGTTTGATTGTTTGGGCCTTCTTAGTACTCTATGATTACATTTGTTGTAAATTAGAGCTACATGTGTAAAACTGAACTGAACTGAATATAACTTTTTAGTGTAGATATCAAATCTCTATTTGCTTCTCCTGTTTCCATGACAAAACAGCTGGCACATTAGAGCGGAGCCCAGCAGGACTGTTAGACACCAGGGAACGATCACAGCTCACCAGAAAGTGTTCAAACTCTGATATACAAAGTTTCTTAAACAACTACAAAAAAAGAAATGGTATAACAAATGATGACATTCATATACATTTATATGCAAATGCAAAGAGCTACAAAGCTTGTGGATGGGAAGGAGTTAAGAACACATCAATGACCCTCCTGTTGCTACACCCATAACAATGAGAAAGATGACATTTAAATAGGCTGTATTTTGTTCCTTTTACACAATTTTATTAATTATTAGACTTGGCAATATAACTTGGTTGTTTTGGCATTTTATTTAAATGTGCACATCAATAAAGTCCCAATGGTCTTGTGCACAGAAAAAAAACAATGCTGTAGCCTTTACATGCAAGATGAGTAGTGGAAATAAAAACAAAAGTTCCAAAATATGATTAAAAATATAAACATATTACTTTTTATAACTGATTGATCAAGTCAAATAGTGACATTTGGTGGACTAGATATCAAACAAAAACACACAAATCAAATTTTATCTGAGTCAAGATTAAGACGAAGAAATTATCCAAATATGGACCCTGAACCATAATTTAAAGACAAAATTTGTACACATTTTGCATTTGGTAGGATTTTTGTCAGCGACCAACATATAACCAGTAAACAGCACAGAACTGACCTGGATAAAGTCATGTTTTGCTTTATCATAAATTTTAAACCGAACAACATGATTTTAAATGTAAAAACACAAAAAAGGCTGAAAAACTCAAATACACACACTGAACATAAATGTTGAATTTTAAAGGTTTGTTTAAAGTTTTTTTAGATCTTATGGGAGCAGAATGTGGCTATTCTACATTATATGCTTTGAATAACACTTGGTGTCACATTTTAAAGCAACACTAAATAAGTTTTCTGCTTCTCCCTCCTATTGGTTAAACGTGGCATTACAACAAGCTAATGCTTACAAGAGTCAATAGAAACTAGATATAAGCCATGAAGTAAGATGATCTGCACTGTTGGACAAACAAATATCAGTAGTTGCAAAGCCAGGTCACCATCAGTCCATGATTTCGTAGTCTCCTTTAGATCTTCAAATGAGTGTAGGCTGTGCTGATGTTCACCCTGGTTTTAGCTCTTTGTTTCACCTCCAACTACATTACTGTCTTGTTTTTATATCCAGGCTACGCCATGATGCCAACAAAAAGCAACATTTTTCATCTCACGCTTTTTTTTGACTTTCAGCAAACTGAAAAAGCTATCTGCTAGCCTTTATGTGAGCTACCAGCACAGTAAACAGATAAGTTTTGTAAAGCAGGTAGAGAACTGTCACTGGTGTTCCTACCTTGATCACAAACCTGTTAAGTGTAGTTTGTTTCTGGTCAGCAGAGGGCTACAGAGTGCTGTCCAATGGGAAGCTGCTCAAATTTATGGCTCAAAAACCAATGAAACCAGTTTGAAAAGCAATAGCCTAAAATGTTTAAAACTTTTTTGTCTAGCTTAAAACCTCTAATTAAAAGTTCAAGTTTTGTAAGATAGCATGTAGTTGTTTTATATCAATGAACACCAATACTTGTTTGAATAAATAAATAATATCTTTGAACAACTTTACTGATTGTTTTTAGAGTGTTTTTGTTTAGAAACTGTGTGTTGCATCTATGAAGTATAAATATACAAAGAAATGTTAAAAATGTATTAAGATTTAAAATAATATACCCTGTCTTGGTTTCAGATATTGATGCTTTTGGAAAGGATAGCTAGCTAAGTGGCCCTGTTGTATCAGAGAGAAGTTATTAAGCAAGTGAATCAATAATATTTGCACGCACACAAACATGCACACTGTTCTCCCAAACCTTTTTTGTAAGTGCATTCCTGTAAATTCATTTGCTCTCAAGACATTAGGACATAGAGAGAGAGAGAGAGAGAGAGAGAGAGAGAAGGCACGTCTTGCAGTGACAGCACTTTTCAACGCACTAAAAGGTCTAAGCAAGATGTCAATATGCTCAGTGGCATAATGCATCTTCATTGTGGACAGATGAACGACAATAAGCCCAAATTGTGGTTCATTTTTCATTTGCATTGAAATAGTCATTAAGCCATTTTTTAAAATCACCATTGAAATACACATGCAAATAAAATCTTTATTGTTGTTTGCATCTTAGAACAAAAAAAAACCACACACTCACAGCTTATAAAGGTTGTACAAGGTGACCTAATAAGTACAAATACTCATAAATGTGTTGCCCAAATTGGTGTGCAGTCGTAGTTTAACAATAGTAGCATGCACACACACAAACACACATGAGGACACATTTAATTAGTCTATTTTAAATCATGATTGATTTGATCCAGGTCTGAACTTTGTTCTCATCTTCAAACAAACTCTGTTTCCCCCTTTTAGACACAGAAAAGGTTGATTAAATTGTCATAATTAGGTTGAATATTTTACAAAAGCTAACCTTGTTGCAAATAAAGCTATCAAAATGACAACCTTCCTGTGCTTTCTCACTCCAAATTTACTCTGCCTAATTAATATAACTTTGTGAAAAGTTTGTGTTTTTGAGAGAATTTAGGTTTTGGTATACAACAATACCAACATTCTTAAATGGGAATTTGTTATTTGAATTTATTTAATTTTTTTTGAGCTAGCTAAAGGAGGCTCCGAAATCAGGGACTGATAGTGAACTGCATGGCTTTGATGCTACTAGACTTGTAGGTAATATTTTGTGTGGATCTTTTTACTTTGTGGTTTATTTTAGTATTAGTTGGCTCATGTTAGTGTTAGCTTGTTGTTAACGCAAGCTATAGAAGGCTGCAGCAGGGTTTTTTACTGTAGTTGTAATTCCACTTTCAACCAGTAGGGGGGAGGAGCAGGAAACTCCTCAGTGTTACTTTAAGTAAGGGATTTAACGACTTACTCTGGTTTTATACCATTGGTCAAATCATGTAAATTAGGTTAATTGGAAATTTTAAGTTGGGTTAATGCCATTGTATAAGTATGTGAATGTTTTTGTCTGTCTTAGGTGTCGTTTATGCTTTGTGAGGGACTGGCGATCTCTGAATAAATGGGAAACCATCTTCCTTGAACAAAAGAAACTATAGAAAATGAATGGGAAGGTGTTTAGGTTGCACACCAAATGTTAAATATGCAGCGAGGAATTAGTAGCTCCAAAGCCTTGAATGACCACAAAATCTAGTGCTGTACATCTGCACTGTTCCTGATTTGGAAGCAATCTAAAATCTAGTTTTATCAGCGCTTCCTTTTACTGGTTGAGCTTTCACACTTCTTCAAATGATCAGCACTAACAGGACTACTCTGCCAGCATGTGTTTTAATTAAACTAAGCTTGCCAACTCTGAACACACCCTAGCAACTACCTTAAGTGACCCCTTGAAGAATGGTGTCACCTGGGGTATTTGCTGCCAGGACAGTTTTACCTTGAAAGGTCTACAGGGAAATTAGAAAATGAAGGGTCTGACTAAGAGCTGCTCAGAGAATTGTGGGAAGGGCTTATTGAGAACAGATTCCAGCTACTGTTTTAGGAGTTGTAGTGTTTATCTCATGGTATAAACCAGGCAGAACTTGTGCTTCAAGGCTCGTTACAGAGGGTACCCATGAGGTTATCCATGTTTGCAGGAGTCTTCGTGAATACAACAATAAACAAATCCTATGTGATGTTTAGGTAACACTTTACAATAAGGGTCCCTTTATTAGCGTTAATTAGTGCATTATTAAGCATTACTAAACATTAAATAAAGTATTAACAACTGCTTTTATGCATTACATAGCGTTAATAAACATATTATTTAAAGCATTATTAAGCCATTAACTATTGTTTATTACTGAACCTTAGTTAATGCAGTAATAAGAATTAAATAATATTTAATTACTTAGCATCATGTGTTTTACTCTGCAGTAATTACCATGATAGTTGATGTGTTAATAAACCCTTAATGTGTATTTGCAGTGAATAAGCAGTAAGTAACAGTTAACTAATGCATCCACTTATCCTACCCTGTATTTTGGATGTTACTTGGATGGGCATTAATAAACAATTAATTACTCACTTACTAATGCTGTACTGTGTACGTCAGCAGGTAGCCCTTACCTGACCTTAGGTAAGGTAAAAACATGTATCCCTTTAGAAACACTTGCTAAATGTTTAATAGACTCAAGCATTATTTAAGTATTACTTATCCATAGTTAACCATTACTAAATGACATTTGGACCCTTATTGTAAAGTGTAAACATGTATCCCTTTGGAAACACTTTCTAAATGCTTAATAGACTCATAAGCATTGGTACAGCATTAGAAAGTGAGTAATTAATTGTTTATTAATGCCCATCCAAGTAACATCCAAAATACAGGGTAGGATAAGTGGATGCATTAGTTAGCTGTTACTTACTGCTTACTTACTTGGGTATTTATTAAGGGTTTATTAACACATCAACTATCATGGTAATTACTGCAGAGTAAAACACATGATGCTAAGTAATTAAATATTTAATGCTTATTACTGCATAACTAAGGTTCAGTAATAAACAATAGTTAATGGCTTAATAATGCATTAAATAATATGTTTATTAATGCTATGTAATGCATAAAAGCAGTTGTTAATACTTTATTTAATGGTTTAGTAATGCTTAATAATGCACTAATTAACGTTAATAAAGGGACCCTTATTGTAAAGTGTTACTGATGTTGAACTCAATAGATCTAGCAGTCTGACTTTAGAGGCTTCCGCTATACCTTCTTCTAGCTTTTATTATTTATTTTCACAATGCTCAATGTTTTTCCTGCAGGCTGATGCATCGTGCTGATGTAGATAATCACATATTAAACACACAAAACATAAAAGAGTTATTCTTCCTTCCCATTCAAACAACTCATCCAGCTCACTGGAGATATACAAACCACCAGTGTTCAGCAATATATACTCAACTCAATAGATTAATAATTCAACTAAGCACATGGGCTGTTGTGCATATGTGTGCACTTCTGTGTGTAGGTATGTTCAAGTGCTTAGGGTGTGTGTTGAAGTAAAGGTCCCACAGGCAGCATTGGTGCCCTGACTATGAGCTAATAGACCTATCAAGCAGTCCCCTCAGGTTATACAAGGCTGTGTAATTGAGCCATTGAGAATTTTCCCCTAACCTGTAACTACCATTTCCCTCGTGCTCATTCACATTGAGCCCCGTGGATGCCTCATACACCACCATTCAAGCTTTATTGTTTTTAGAAGCTTTTCTTTACTCAGCCTGTCTTCCTGTGTTGCCAGCTCTCCATCCATTAATAATCCCCAGTACTGTTGTTTCTCTTAAATTGCTTAACGTCTCGTTTTTTTTTCTTGCATCACATTTTGCTGACATTGTTTTGAGCTATAGTACAGTCCCCACTGCTGAACCTTTTATTCCTCCACATATTTCTTCTCAAAACACAAACCTGTTGCATTGTTTTAACAGTTAACAAAGCCTTCATGGGAGGTCCAGGTGTTTGTTTTCTGCTAAATCTGAATTAGAAAATATCTAATAAACAAACAGAAGAATTTAACAGTTAAGTGAATGATTTTCCAAGTTAAAACAACCAGCTACCATAGTGTGGTGGTATTTGTTTCTGCAACTCGAGGAAGTAAAGACCAGAATACATTTTTTGTAATGCTTCTTTCTAGGAGCTGATTCTCATCCCAACCACTTTTCTTTTTTTTACTTTTTATTTATCAAACAACATAACAAATCTTAAGAAAAATAAAAATGTATTATTTTCATTTCATTACCAGTTAATGTAAACAAAATCCAAATATAATATGCTTAAATCTCATTTTGTACATAATAATCCATACCCTTTGCTTGCAGCATACATAAACCCGTTATATTAAAACCCAATATTACAGTAATCCATGTAATTAATGATAATTTCAATAAATAAAAAATAAACATAAAAGACAGCAAAAAAAGAAAAACACATAAAAAAGAAAAGGAAGAAAAAACCTGGGGTTTAGAATTCAATCTTTTCTATTACAGGTTTCCATATTCTTTCAAATTCTTCTATTTTCAGTCGTAGTCTTGCAGTTATTTGTTCCATGATATAAACTTGTTTAACCTTGCTTCTCCACTGTGTGAGACTGGGTGTTTGTGGTTTCAACCATATTGTAGTAATACTTTTCTTTGCCACTGTAAGTAAAGTTCTTAAAAGTGAACTGCTCCAGCAAAAGCTGGAGATCACAGTCTGATGAAGCTCCTCTGGATCTACTCCGAGCTCCTCTTGGATGACTGAGCTTCTCACCCTATCTCTTAGGGAGAACCTGTGGAGAAAACTAATTTTAGCCGCTTGTATCCACGATCTCATCCTTTTGGTTTGTTTGTTTGTTTATTGAGATCCCCATTAGCTACCAGTAAAAGAGTAGCTAGTCTTCCTGGGGTCACTACCCTAAGCTTGTGACTATAGGTGAGGGTAGGAACATAGATCGACCGGTAAATCAAGATTTTCACCTTTCGGCTCAGCTCTCTCTTCACCTCGACAGACCGGTACAATGCCCGCATCACTGCAGATGCAGCACCAATCCGCGCTCCATCTTTCCCTCACTCATGAACAAGACCCCGAGATACTTAAACTCCATCGCTTGAGGCAGGACCTCGTCCCTGACCTGGAGAAGGAATTCTACCCTTTTCGAGATCAAGACCATGGTCTAGGATTTAGAGGAGCTGCTCCCCATTGAGATGAGCCAGTTGAGATGGCTCGGGCATCTGGTTAGGATGCCTCCTGGACACCTCCCTGTTGAGGTTTTCTAGGCACGTCCAACCGGGAGGAGACCCAAGGGGAGACCCAGGAAATGTAGGAGGGACTATGTTTCTCGGCTGGCCAGGGAACGCCTTGATTCCCCCAGAAGAGCTGGCCCAAGTGGCTGGAGAGAGGGAAGTCTGGGCCTCTCTGCTTAGGCTGCTGCCCCCGCGACCCGATTCCGGATAAGACGATACTGGATAATGGCTTCTTTCTAGGACTAGCTCATTAACAGGATTTGTACTTTCCTCAAAAACTTGCTGCAAAGTACTTATACAAGTTTCTTGTTCTTTGAATAGGAAGTACTAGGTGATTAGGACCAATTGTAATAATATCGTGATCACATAATTAAAGTTCAAATGTAATGATGAAATAGCCATATTAGTATTAACTAATTGGAAAATGCAGTTGTTTCACTGTTATATTAGAAATAAGCCTTTAAAAGTGTTCAAAGGTGTTGTTTTAATTCATTTTTTAATTTAGTTTTTACTGACAACATTTATCCTGCAGGCTCTTGTGTTTAAGGATGCAACAAACAGACCAGGTGCCAGAGCGCTAGACCTTTCAGGCGATGGAAAACTGGAAGTTCACTGAACATCAAACCTTTACTGACACCACCTCTATAATTAGTGTCTTATTTAAGATATGAACAGTTCCCATCAAAGATAAAACCACTGAAAATACACAAAGAGGATTTAATTATTTATCTAAATGTCTAATTATGCCCCGGGCCATGACTTACTACTTAAAAGGCAATAATGAGCTTTCCTACTTCATCTTAAAGTCAGCACTAAACAGGTTGTTTCAGCAAACCTCAGCGTCTCATCTGACTGAACTTTGCATATCGACCTTTTTTCCCCCTAGCCTTCTCTCCACTAAATTCACTAAACTCTTTGAGCTTCTGGCAAATAAATTAGTAGGTTTTCTTCTAGAACTGCACAAAGACAGAAACAAAGATTTAGCCTTCTTTTCAGATGAAATACACTGCTAATCTAGTGGGTGTCAATGGCTTTTGTCAAATCATCAGTTTGAAAACTGTCACCGTGAAGATTTGTAACAAAGAAAAGATAATGGTTGCACAGACTCTTGTTTATTGACATTGTTTTCCAATAGTTTGAGTTCCGGCTACACTGAATGTCATAATTATGCATGACCAGCCATTGACACAGCCATTATGATGCATTCATCACATGAGCTATTTAACGGTTATAAATTCCCAGTCTATTTTTATGTGTAATTTTCCTAATCAATTTACTAATTGACTTTAGCTGACATGAACATGGTTTTGTGTTATGCTGTCCAAATCCGATCATCAAGTAGGACACGCTGCTAATGCTGCAAAAATAGTAGAGCTGTAATACTTCTGATTTTCTGTTTCTGTTCAAAATCAATGTGTGTCGTCTAGCCCTCCAACTTAAAGGTACAATAAGGATACATTTTACAGTGAAATGTCACAAAACCGTCTAATGTCTTAATCGTGTTGGAAGGAAGGTTAGATTGAAACAGATTCTCTTCTCAACCAGCTAGGGGGTTGTCAGTTTTTCTCCTTTTAAAAAGACCAAAGAGGGACGTGATCTTTTTACAGTATTTGAGCCCGTGGAGTTGCCGGGAAATGCTGCTGTGCCGGGATTTGTTACACCAGCCAGCAAAAAGCAACTAAATTGTGGTGAGAACCAAAGCCAGTAAACAGGAATGACCCAGAAATTCTTTCTTGTAATAAGAAGCCACAGCATCTTTTTGTTTTACTTTGATGTCGGGTAAAGAAGGCTAACGTTGAGCCAGGGCTGCCAACAGTCATGCATACATATGTCTACTTATCAACTTACTGTTTGTGACTCGTTTTCACTCGTCATCTAGAATCTTCTTGTGCTGAGCCGTAGCTGGCAACAGCCATGAAACTCACGAACGGGAGGGGGGAGAGTCGCACGTTTGTTTTGAAACATGGACTGCAGTACCCACATTTGACCATGGGGTGTCATTCTTACTTCATGCACCTTTAAGAAAAAAATATTTCAAACAAATTTGGAATTTTGGTTATATTTAAACCAACATTTGCATAGAATTAGCTTGCACCCAAGAATAAACAGCAAGGGTTTAACTAAAACTGGGCATTTTGGGGCAAAACCACACTGGTCCACTGCAGGCAAAAGGACTCTGCATTGTTTTGGATGTCATTGAAATTCCACTTTGTAGCAAGTTGTGAATCCATTAGCTGATAACAATAACTTATTTAATTTTTCTATTTAAAAGGACATGTATCCTCTGGACTGAAGTTCTAGCTATTAATTGCAACAGCAAAGATTTGGAAACAATTCATGAATGTTGACTATCCTACAAGACAAACATAATGTTTCATACACATCAAAGGCTTTTTAACTGATTGATTAACAGGTGTATTCTTAAAAAATGGTTTGTTGATAATTTGCTTGGAGTAAAACAGCTTTTATTGTGGGTCCACCCTTGTACTTGTGTACTTCACTTTAACTTCACTTTAATTATGCTACATAGATAGAGTTTTGTGTAGAGTTAAATTCTGCAAAAATGGCAACACTAAGTTTTAACACGATCCCAATGACAAAAAGAAAACACACCCAGGTTCCACCCTATTATGCAATGTGTAACAGCATGGGGCAATCTGCTGCTGTGTAAATGACAACCAAAACTTTTACAGAGAGGGTGAGTAAAAGTATGCAGCTGTGACCTTTTCTGTGCAAGAACAGCTTTTTTCCTATTTTAATTAATGAGAGTGAGTGCAGCAACTCCCTAAACAGCCACAGTTATGCCATGACAGCCATGACACATTTACTAAATCTGTGAGTCTTAGTTTGGACCATGCTCTGTAAAGTTTACATAGAAAATTGAGATTATCTGTTGTACACCATTATTGGAGATCCTTGCCCCTGATGTTTCCCTCAGTTCTCTTGGATTATTACAAGGGTTCCCAAATTGGGGATTGGGACTCCCAAGGGGGTCCCCCCAAGATTGTCTTTGCTGAGGTTGTGAGGTTAGCAAGATTTTATTTGTAAAAATTACATTTATAAAATCCCAATAACACACCCTACAATATAATCCCTATAATCAGAACTCCATATAAAAGTTATAACTGTATGTGTAAATTATCACATTTAATGTGTTTATGCGTGTGTAGGAGTTGGGGTTGGGGGTCCTGGCTTGTCTTGGACATGGGCAAGGGGGTCCTCAAAGAAAGAATTTTGGGAACCCCTGGATTATTAGACACGCCTGCCCTTAATTTAGTTTCCTTACACTAGGGCTGGGCGATATGGACCAAAACTTATGTCTCAATATCTTTTAGCTGAATTCCAATATACAATATATATCTCAATATTTTTCCATACCATACTGATTTATTTATGAGGTGCATTTTACATAGAACATGTGGCTAGTAGTAGCCACTAGCCATGAACGAACGTCCCCAAATAATTGGAACCCACAAAGCCAAATGCAAAGTTTAGAACAGAACATTGACTCAGAGGTTTCCTGATCGAGCAGACGTGTGAGAATACATGTAATGACTGCTTAGAGATGGAACAAGATATCGAGATATCGCCCAGCCCTACCTCACCCCTATCCCTTGTTTCCCTCCTACTATTTAAGGTTTCTATTCTCATGCCTGTTTGATTGATGACGTTAAAGAAATTGCATGAGCCAGACAGGAAGTGAGATGTGTGCCAGTGAGGTGCATCCGGTTTATTTCAAAATAAAACCAATGTTGCATCATTTTGTCAGCTTCTTCTGTCATTATAGACAGGAATATTGATTTACAGAGTATGGTAGTACGAGTCTGGCTTTTGTGTACCAACTCCTTTCTATAGACATAATTTGTATTGCGTGAACACGTGTGCAATGTTGCTGAGACGTTCCACACACAATCTGCAGCTGGTGTAACTAGCAGTCTGTCCGGAAGCCGCACAGATTCCGGTCTGCAACAGTTCTGCACTTGATGTAAATGAGGCCTAACAGGGAGCCTGAAGAAAGGGGTCAGACCTTTTTATGAATTATTTTTTTCTTATCAAATGTAGCTTGATTGAATTACTTTTTCTAAGAATCAACACTACTGCTTTAAAGCTAAACTTCATTCATATTTTTAATACATTTGCAGTGGTCTCTAATAGGAATGAATGCCTTGTAAGTCGTATTCTGGGGGAAAAAAGCTCTGGTGCACTCGTTTCAGCACGGAGAATTTGGCTTGAAGAGAAAGTAGCTTCAGACGGCAGGATTTGGAGTTTTTTTCCCTGATATTTCTACTGTGTTGGAGTTGCTAATACTAACTGTTAGCTTCTACTAGTCAAGACATTCTCTCCTGTTTCCTGGATGCTAAACCAACAACAGCCTTCACTGTTGTGAGTCAAGACGGGAGAGACCATAAATGTTAAGTGACAGTAGCCTCATTTTTAAAACAATGCTGCCAATTTGCCACAACGCCGATGTATCAGGGAGCGTGGCGTAATTGTGTCCTTTTTACATATGATTACGCCACAGCGGCATGAGTATGGGGTATGGGGGCTGTCTCTGTGCTGCCGCGGACTTCCATGTATCTTGGACATAACTTGTTTTTAATTGCGATCGAAGCCATCTCCCTCTGTTGCGCCTAGGCGCAATGTGCATTCACAAGTCAGGTGTTGCGGCAATATTACTACCAAGCGTGGCGGCACAAATGACGCAAAATTCCTGCAACATCATGCTGCCATGGTGCATTCATAAGACACAAAGTAATATTACGCTGATTTTCCGGCATGGTGTGTCTTATAAAATTGGCTAGTGTGCCGTAGATCTGTCAGGCTTTTCAAATCCTAGAGTTTCACCGTATATTTTCTAGCAGAAGCTAAAGCGGGAAATCGGTGTAGGAGACTATGTTCATGTTCAGCCTGCATGAAAAACTGACTGATTATAATCAGAAATAATCATTAAAAACGGGTTTTCAGTGAACCACATTTTCAATAACATTTTTTTTTTTCAAAAAGAGTCTTATGTGGTAACCCCACCCCCATACTTGTATTATTTACTCATTTTTATCTAAATGCGTATTAAATTTAGCTATAATATTACTCTCCCAGTCAGTAAGCCCAGCAGATGTGACTCATTTGTCCTCTGACTGATCGGTGATCCCAAACTCCCCTCCTTCCACACCGTGTCCTTTCTTTGCACTTTGACATCTCAAAGGGCCTGACCCCCTCATGAGCTCATGTCACGGCCTGGGCACAATCGCCAACAGCACACAGCTGACTTCATTATTAATGGATGTAACCCAAAATAAAAACTCATTTGGAGACTGTAATTCTTTTCTAGGCACTCTGTGGCACTATTGTTTTATGGGGTCATCTAATCCAGCACATTTAGAAATGAGCAATTATCCTGTGCTCAGCATGTGTCAGACTTGGAGAAAAGATAGAGAAAAGAGATGGTTACAGAAGGGCAAGTTATTTCTAACGAGGGCACTTGTTGACATTAAATCTGGATCAGGATTTACAGCATGTGAGGTGCAATCAACTTAAAATGAAGGCCCCAGATGACTTGTGGAAATATCATGTCAGTGTACCAAAGTTTACCATCTACTATGGTGTTTGTCTTTGACATTAATTAAAACAAATGAGAAGCAAAACAATTTTGGTGTTTAGGCATCAATATAACTTCTCCAATATTAGGCTTCATTTATCACAAGTACGTCATAGGTATTGTTTGTGTCAAGTCAGGTTTTGTATGTGTGGCAACCAGAAGACAGACAGCCCAATTACCCTGCTGTAGCACTTTAAGCCTGACTGCCAGTAGTTTGGTCTCAATATGTTGAGTTACCCCATGTGTGAAACACACCAACGGGACAGCGGGGTGCCCTTTGAACTCTTGTTTCATCACAGAAACAAGGCCAGACATCGTGTCCTCCTTATCGGATTTTAGTGTTTTTTAGAGAACACACATACACACTCACACACAAACCTGATAAAACAATTTTTTTACAGTGGCCTCCAATTGACCTTTCGCCGAGCCCCGCCCCCATTAGTTACTGTTGCTAAGTCCAACAAAGTGGGTCAAACACTGACCAGCACTGCAGATTGCCGCAAAGGAAAGAAGTAGACAAATACGTGTCAGCGACATTTTTTGGAGCAATTCCTTCGCAATATCATCCAGATCGAGGCAAAAAGGGTTACAGTATGCAGTGGAGGGATACATTAGTGTCGGCTCCGCTGAGCGAAGCGTAGCAGGGAACAAGGAGTTGGGAGTTCGGAAGAAGGTGGTGTCCGGGGACGCGTGGATCCGAGGAACGGTGGCGAGGATGCGGTGTGACCAAGAGGAGTCAAGTGGTGTGGCTGTGGAGTTAGGCTGATTGGTTCGTAAGTAAGGTTTACTCGGGGACTGGTAAACAAAACATGGACCAGGAGCTCATGCATGAAGAACACACGATGACTGAGCGACGAGTGAGAGGTGAGTGAGCCTTTTGGATAGTCTGGGAGGCGGACCTCCGCCCAGCCGCGGGCGGGGAGCACTCATGCTCGGCTGTTGCTGGTTGAGCTTGATGAGGAGGTTCTGACAATGCGCAACGAAGGAGACACGACTACTCTAATGCTTAGCTTCACCATCTTGTTTGAAGTTGTCAGACAGTAACAGTTGCTATGATGTGTGATTGGACAATAGCCGTTTTGGGGGCGGGGCTGGCAAAAGGCTAATTGTGTCCAACAGAGACTATATTGATTATTTATTTTCAAATTTCAACAATTGAATTGACTGTAATGTGTGAGCTCTCCCTGCCTGTTTAACATTAAACAACTATTGGGATGTGTTTCCCTTTCTGCACCCAGTGTAGAGAGTTTTGTGTGTTTTTTTTCATCCTGCTGCAGTTACAGATATCTCACTTCACATATTAAACAAAAACTTTAAGGATTGACATCTGTTATTTCACGGAACAATCATATTTTCAGTTTTACATTGTTCAGGCAGATCTGTCTCATTTTGTAACAAACTCATCTTTGTATTTCTTGGTTATTTTAATGGCAGTAATCAAATCCAGTTAACACACGTTAGGAACAGACTTGTTCTCATTAAATCAACTGGCAGTGTGACATTAGGTAATCAGACCTTTTATAATCTCAACAAATTAACCCTAAACCATTACAATTCTTCACTGTGTAAACTTGTATACAATGTTGATTTAGCTCTCAAAGTTGTCACATTAGTTTGAGATTCAACTGGGTCACATAAATGGTTATGTGTTTATGTAACTTTTTAAATACTAAGAGTCAAAATGAAGCAATTGGATTTCTTCTCTGGACTGGAACTCCCAACCCAAGAACACAACACCAATCAGAACACCTTACCGGGACGAAAACATTTTGAATAAAATGTAACAAGACAAGAAATCCAGATTTCATTAAAAAAAGAAAAAGTATATATGAGTATCTACAACTACGTACATATTTGGACGATTTGAAACCTTTAAAGTAGTAGTGGACTGGGTACTGATTGTGCAAAGGGGATGCTTCATAACATGCTGGACAACCTCAGACTCTTCTCCCTAAGACAGTAATTTGACAACAGTGTCTTTGGTTGGATGCATTTTTAGATCTGCTGCAACACAGAGCACCCCAGAAGATCCTTTCTGCACAGATCTGTTAATGTTTTTATTTTCTCACTGGGAAGAATAAAGTTTTTTTGATTCAATTCAATTTGGACATTTAAATTAAACTAAATTTTAAACAATTGTTATGAATAAAGGTAAATCACAACCCACATGTCAGCCTTTGTAATGTAGTGTTGTCTATTAGCTTTTTTGTGAGTAGTCTAATTTATAATTTTTCATCTTTAGAACAAATGGGCCAAAGTAATGTCACTCTCTTCTGTTGCCATGTCAACATACAAGATATAACCCAATGCTCTGATGTTGAGAAGAGACAATGATGTGCAAAATGACAACCTAAAGTTCTTTACTGTTCAGAGTTTTTAGACAAAGTTGGATTGTGGGTGAAAAAGGGTCAAATAATGCTCAGTACCAGCGTCTCCATATCATTATTCCATTAATAATTGTTTTAGAAAGCATGTAGTTTATTGTAACTCCTGCTATCCTGTTGGACCTGTGAAATGGTTGTTTGGACAGAGTAGCTCTGTCTGTTTGTTCTGTCAGAATAATATTGTTACAGTCTCGATTCAGTGGCTGTGCCCAATGTTGTGTGTTCACGGTGGTACCTATCAGACAGGACAGACTGAGGGCAGTTTTGGAAATGTACATCTATAGTTCATTTATTATCTTTAATGCAATTTTTAAGCACTATAATTACTGTCATGATTTTATTATGGGTTTATTTAGCCAGAATGATTTACGATACAGTGAAAACGTTTTTTCTCCCTTCCAGATTTTTCTGTTTTTGCTTTATTTGTCAAACTAAAACATTTAACCCAAGCAACCAAATTCCAATATCAAAGATCACCTGGGTAAATAAAAATAGTTTAGAAATGACAAGTTTGTCATTTGAGGGTAATGAGCTATTTAAACCAACCTGGCTCACTGAGAGGAAGTAATCCCCCACCCACCACCCCAATCATGAATAAACTGTCAATGGCCCCATTAATTTGAAAGCTGAGCCCAATTTACCTAGCCACATCCAGACCTGATTACTACCAGCCCTGTAGAATTAAAGACGAGCTTCACTGAGAAACCATTTTTTTAACTTTTTTTAAAATTATCAGTCACTCAGAGTTTAACATGCGAGCTGAACGTAAAAATAGTGTCCTACACCTATCTCCTGCATTAGTTTCCGATAGAAAATAGACGGTGAAACTCTAGGATTTGAAAAGCCTGACAGATCTACCTCAAGCTGTCACTTAACCCTCATTAACTCACCCATCTCAGCTTGCAAAGGGGAAGGCTGTTGTGGATTTAACTTTCAGAAAACAGCAGAGAACATCTCTGCTAGTAGAAGCTAACCATTAGCATTAGCAACTCCACAGCACTGCAGAACTTCTTCAGACTTGTGTTATTTGTGGAGATAAAACATCAACGATGCAGAGCAAACTGAGTCAGTGGTAGAGTCGCGTTGCTGTTAGCCAATCAGAGGCGAGATGTTCAAATATCATGAAATAAGACTCTAAATCCTGCCATCTGAAGCTACCTTGGCTGAATTCTCCACGCTGAAACAGGTGCACCAGTGCCACATATTAACCCTGCAAACAGTCAACGTTGCATGGACATGATGATCATGTCTATTTACAGACTACATCTGTAGGATGTCCTAACTAGGTCTTTGCACAGTGGGGAGTTAGAAAACTACATCTTGGTAATGCATATGAACAAATTGCCCATGTGGATGTAAAGTTAAACAAATGTCAGGCCAAGGAAGAACAAAAGGTTTTTGAGGTTCAACAAAGAAAGTAAATGGTAAGTGACCTTAATTTGATATAGAGCCCTCTAGAGTTCTACTTCCCCCCCAAGGCACTTAAGACAATCAGTCATTCACATACATTTACATGCTGGTGGTGATGAGCTACATTGTAGCCACAGCTGCTCTGGGGCGCACCAATTGACGTGAGGCTGCTGAAAACTGGCACCACCACTCCCTCAAACCACCACCAGCAGGCAAGGTGGATTAAGTGTCCTGCCCAAGGACACAACAACTGCGGCGGACTTGATTCCACAACCCTTCGGTTAGAAGATGGGCACTTTATTCCTCTGCCACCATCATCCCATAAACAGTGTTGTTCAACTCTAATAATATTCAGTCCACTTGTAATCCAATTCCAATATTCCTTAACAAGAATGGGCTTTCAAACCAGAGCCATAAAGGGCAAACATCTGCCTCAAGCAAATTGGGAGAGTGAGGACAGTAAAGGCATACAAACATAAAGCACAGGGCCAAGAATACATTCTATGGGAAGGAATTAATTGTTGATGGTAGTAATAACAAACAAGGAGAGTAACAAGGGAATTAAGATAGGAGATGGAGGAGAGGTGACCAGTATATCATTAGACCTTTCCAAGTAGAAAGAGGAGAATCATCTAGCTTTATCAAAACTGTTACTTGCAGGTATGGTCACAACATTAGCGAGGATGTTTGCCTCTAAACACCAATCTAAGGGAAACTTCTACAAGCAAGAGGCCGAACAGCTTTACGTTTTGAAACTACAGCTACCTCATGTCTACAGTCTGGGAATGAATGATCCTATTGGAGTTATATGGAATGATGATGTAAACATAGTTTAATAGGTAAAGAAACACAATAGGAGTATACAGGGTAACCAGTGAAGAGACGCCAACTGAAACATAATTTTTATTTCAATACTGTAAAACAAGTGTTATGGGCTCAACACACAGGATGCGACGTCGCCTCTCCTCCATTCATTTTCAATGAGACATGCACTACAAAGCGATAATCGCGGGTCTCCCTCCTGCTAAGCGACACGCGAAAACGTGCATGTGAAATTTTGTCAGAAGTAAGACTTCACTTAACTCTAGCAAAACCTTCTGAGACTTCATATCTACCGCTTTATCAACACTGAACTGCTTTAATAACCCAAAATTCCCTCCAATCTGACGGCCAATCAAAACAACGGAAGACTCGCTATTCACCCTGGAACAGAGGCGTCGCTGGCTTTTTCCGCTGCCGCATGTCACCTCCCATGTGTAAGATTATCAAAGCGATAAGTTTCGCTGATCTTGGTCGTGTGTCGCCTCTCGTGTGTCGAGCCCATTATGGTCAAACTTTTTTTTACCACTCTGAGACAAGATTCATCTAATTTAGGAGAAAGTTCAACATTAAGATACTCTAGACCCCACGGCCACTTGTCTAAATTCCTATCTGACTGTAATTCCTAATCCATCTCATGCACACTCACATATTCATTGATTTTTGTGAACAGAATACCAAATCAGTTTTTTAAATTGGCCATAGTCAAATGTCCTTCAGTAAAACCCTCAACAATTTTCTATTCTATACCCGTTTTTTTTTGTTTTTTTTACCTTTTTAGCTTTTCATCCTTTGCCATCCCATCCAATCCCTTTGTGTCTTCTTTGTCAATACACATATGTGATGGATTTTATCATTTTCCTTTTTCAACCTCTTCACCAGTGTGTGTTTTCCTGTAGAAATCAGGAGTACAGTCATTTGGGAGAACAAGAATAATAGAAGGAGGGAAGGCACGGTCCCTGGGATTTGAGCACAGGCCATACAGCCTGCTTATCTGCCGTTTTGCGCTGTAGGGTTTGAGTTTTTCTGGTTCTTTGTCTGCGAGTGTGTTTGCTTTTGTTTGTTGCTGTTTGCCATTTCTGTTCTACGTCACTTTGGGGAAACCAGCAGCCTGTGGAGGCCTACAGGCACTTCAAGCTAAACATAGAAACATGCACAGCAACAACACAATCATACATCATTTGTCCCTCATTTCTCAGGCTTTGAGGGGGACTGTTCTCTCCAAATTAAATGACAGATCATGCATAAACTCAGAGAAACTTCCATGTGATTGAGTTATTTTGCATTAGTCATTTCAGCATGTTTTACAATGGAAATATATGTTTCCTAATGTCAGAGCATGCTGACCAGAAGTAGAGTATGGGATTAATGAATCTTTAATCCATCACATACATAAACAACATACATTATTACTATATATGAGACATACCATCAGCATCTCAGCACATTAGTACCACACTGAGACAGTCTCACCATTAATCAGACCAAAGTCTCACTGGGTTGTTGACAGCTAGCTGGAGACACAGTTGGAGCAAAATCTACACATTTCCAGTTGGAATTAGAGTCTAAATTCTGACCAATACAATCGGTTTCCACAGTCTGTTTCTGTCACCCCTGTATGCCCTGCAGTCTGTTTTTTACTCGCGCAACATTTGTTTCCAATCCGCCTCCAGATCCATTAATTAATTAAAAAAAATACTAATATATTCAAATGTACAGTGTGTTATTTTAGAATAACAAACATTTATATACTGGATATTACGTCCTTCAGTTTTCTACTCTCCAGTGTTAATTTTATCATTAACCTCAGTTGTACTCTCCATTTGACCATCAATCTTGGGAGTCAGTCTATTTTTAGCCACTTGCTCGCACCCACAGCACTTCTACAACTGCAGACATCTGCAATATTAATGACTGGTCCCATGGATCTTGAAAGACCCCAGTCCTAATGCAGAACTCTGTTAAAAACCTCAGTTGTATTCTCTATCCAACCAATGACCTTGGAACCTGGGGTCTCGCAGGACTTGTAGGAACCCATTCCCCTTGCAGGGCTCTGGTTTGAATAACACTAAAAACATACATATTGCAATTTTGCAAAAGCATTTTTGTAGGTTACACTAGAAATATAGCCTGGCAAGCCATCCTACATATGTGAATATAAAGTCTGGCCACGACCCATAGACAGAATTCAGTCGTGGGGTGGAATCTATGGTTGTCTTTCAAACTGTCTCTGCATGCTATTGGACAACGAACAACGTGACGTACTCACCGCTACAGATGTCATTCAATGTGGCAGTCTGCCATACACTGTTGAAGATGCATCGCTTCATCACATCAAACTGATAGAGCACTGTGATTGGCATAACACAATACTGCTCCGGCCAATGGTAAACCTGCTTAGGCTCCTATTGAGCGTGTCTAGCCTGACCTGCCGAGCAAAATCTTTTTGCTTCTGCTAAGGTCTGTCTAGATTTCTAGGCTACTAGAAATATGGAATAATGGGTAACCAGTCATGAACTAGTGTTTTTTTCAGAGCATCATTGTTATGGGATGTCTTGGTTTATTGCAAGATAATGGTTTCCTATTGATGAACTTGATATTTTCAAATGACACATATTTGGAAATGTTTAGCTCATGATTAGGTATCATGAACTAAACATTGGTTCATCATTAATTACCAGTTAGTTCATACTATTGCAAGTGAAAATTCATTAATAAATGACCAATAGGAAACTTAAATATTAAAGCACAAAATTGTGCTATAATTTGACATAGTTGATCAATAAGCAGTCTTGATTTTTGTAATTAATGAGTTTTAACCAAAAAAAATAATATAAAATTGAGACTGAAGCAAAAATGTTACAAAGATTTATAGCAACTTTAAAAGATTCTATAGTAAAGTTAGGTGGGAGTCTATGTAATGTCCTGATTTATTAGACCAGGCAGCATCCAACTATCAGCATAGTTTATTTAAGTAGCCGTCTCATACAGTAGAGTTCATTTGTCACACTGCATTTATCAAAATCTAATTAAATTTTTTAAGCAACATAAAAGCTGCAAAAATAATCATACATGAAATTAAATTGACTGAATTTTAAATAATTTTATATTTTAGTCTTCCTCAAGAAATCTTGTCATAAAAGTTGAGTTTTTTGGTACAGCAGGACCTAATGCAGGACAGTGGAAAAAATAGACGCAGATCCCCAGTAGTTTGTTTTATACAGAACAGACAAAAGCTTAGCCATCGGAAAAAAGAAAACAAAATCTAAAAGAAGACATGAGCTGAGACAAACACATGCGAGTATCTGGCAATGAATAAATAGAAGCCGGGAGTATAAATACACTGAGGGAGTAATCACAAAACAGGAGCAGGTGTGCAGATTGACAAACTAGGACCAGCTGTGCAGGGAGCAGACAAACAACACTAAAGGGCAGGAACAAAACAAATCTAACACAAAATCGCTCCAACTCCTGACACCCTGAATCCTACATTGCCCATATTGCTTTATATGTTTCCACTAATTATTTTTGCCACAATCTATCAGAGACTGAGTGACCATCTGTCAACTTAGCATGACTTTTATGAAAGCTATTTGCAAATATTGGGTACAGGCATGAGCAACTGCTTTTCTCAATTTGTTATATAAATCAGCTGGATAGGCCATTAACCCTAGGTTGTTATGACAAAAACTGTTTATAATTTGTTTGCAAGTTGTTAATCATTTTGTCGGTCATCTGCCTTCTGGCAACAAACTCCTTAGTGTTTAACTTTATGACCTATTCCAGTTTCACCCTCTGTTCCTACCACTGGCTCAAGCTGATTATTTTAGATCAGGGGTAGGGAACCCTGGTTCAACACACCTGATTTTAATCAGCAGGTGATTAACAGGCTTCTGCAGAGCCTGATGAGCTGCTGAACAGGTGAATCAACTGTATCGAAGCAGGGAAACCTCTAAAACATGGGTGCCCAATCCTGGTCCTGGAGAGCTACTATCCAGCATGTCTTAGTTTTAACTCTGCTTCAACACACCTGATTTCAATCAGCAGGTGATTGACAAGCTTCTGCAGAGTTTGATGAGCTGCTGCACAGGTGATTCAACCCCTGAATCAAGCATGTTGGAGCAGAGAAACCACTAAAATGGGCTGAATAGTGACTCTCCAGGATCAGGGTTCCCTAACCCTGTTTTAGAATGTGAGAGGAGAACAAATTAACCATTAGATATTTTTCAGGGTCACGCTTGAAAAAAGGGGTTTTCCAAACAAGTAAACAATAAAACACATTATTATGTCATGAATACAAATTACTGATCCACCTCCATTACAAAATTGCCACTATTTTGTTATTTTTGATACAGAAAATTTAACAAAATAGCCCATCTTACATTAAACAGCATTTTGAACAGGCCATTGGATGTCTTATAAGTATGTTTGGGTGACATTTAGGAAAAAGTAAAGGAGTTAAGCCAACACCTTCATCTTCTGAATATCTCAATTTTAGAAAACAAACCCCACTTCTCAACTACATGGCAACAAATACATGTTTAGAAAAAAAATCAAGAAATAAGTCAGATGACAACAATAGTACAGAGAATTTTCTCTCTATACACAGTCTCACTCAACAAACCATAGAAGTGTTTGAAGACTTTTTCTTAATTTTACTTCAGCTGTAATTTTATAGTGCTGTAGACACAAAGGTATGGTTATAAATGTCACTTTGATTTACCAACGGTAAAATAATCACTGATGCTATATATTCATAAAAGGGTTATTGCCATCACACCTATAGTAAACAGTTATACACGCAGTGGTGGATATTAGATGATTGCAGCACTTTGAGTAACATCCATGCCTAATTACAATAGAGAACCAATGCTTTGGATTTATTCCCCCTCATATTTGAATATGACATTGTTCTGTTTATACTTTTTTTTATTTGAGGTAAATGATCAAATTTTATATTTACAAAGATCTCCATGCAAAGTTTAACAGGAGTCATGCAACCCTATAAAGTAGCACTACTTAAGTTAATTTTATCCACTCTTATTCTGTGTTGGATAGTACTTCTTACTTGACTTAATTGATTTACGAGGTAAGTGAATGCACAGATATTACACAAAAAGCATTTTTTTTTCAGGGCATCATCTTGCGACATTCCTCTTAATGTGGGTTTGGGCCCACAGTTGCAGCAGCTGTTCTGTCTTCTCCCCAGCCAGTCCTGTCAGCGCCTCTGATGGAATCCAAGGTCTTCATCCAGCCTAGAAATACGATCCCTCCTGATTGGGAGTGTGGTAGTCTAATCCCTCGTTACAAAACTGACAATTATTCCAGATGATTATAGATTCAGACACACTCTAGAATTTTATGATCAAAATGAAAGTATTCCACAAGCAAGTGTCTGTTTTGTTCTTTGTTAATGACCTACAAACATCTGATAGACAGTGTTTCATAAGGGAGGGAGTTTTGAGATCCTCTGGGATAGCATTTGTGTTTCTGTGGTTTTCTCTTTAGAGAAATCCAGAAAAGACAGAATGGCAGACCAGTTAATGATGACTCATGTAGGTCAGGGGAGAATTTGGGTGGGAAACACCAACCTCTAAAGTCCATTTTGGAAAAACAAGTGTTCTGCTTGTGGTCAATTAACCCTAAAGGTCATTACAGTGTTTGGTCAGTCAAGATGCCCAACAGAAAAAAAAGTGAGTAATCCTTCAACTACTAAAAAAGAGAAATTCACTGAAGACACACCTGGCCCTTGTTGCCTTGATGCAGCTGTCATGTTTAACACAACTTTGGTGGAAAATAGCTGCTACTGTTTTGATCTTTTTTGCTTCTTCCTTCTTCTTTTCCTTTAATCTTTCTCTCTCTTGCAAGCCCCAGAGATACATTTGAACCTAATTTGTAGTTTTCAGTTTCAGAAATCTGATTTGACCCAGACATTGTCTTGTTAACAATGAAGCCATGATCGTAAACTTCCAGCCCCATGGTCATATCCAGACCACAAGTTCATGTTTAAGCTCACGAAGTATGAACATTTTAATGAATCCAATCCTGAAACCAGCCTTAGTCCATCTCAGAAAGGCTTAATGATGTCAGTGTTTCAACCAATAAGAGTGCTCGTTTTCTACCAGGCCAGATTCAGATACTCAAACACAACAATGAGACTTGTTGCTGAAAACTGGCTTGTCTTGCTCTTGGAACTCCAAGCCATGCATTAAAACTTTGACTCTTGCATGAATAATGCTAGATATCTCCAGCACTCTTTTTGTTTTACATCTGTGCTGTTGATGAGTTTAAAGGTGCACGATGTAAGAATAAATTAAGAATGACATCCAGTGGTCGAGTTTGGGTATCCATTCATCCATCCATTCATTTTCATCCATTTATCCCAAGTTGGGTCACAGGGGCAGTAGACTAAGCAGAGAGGCCCAGACTCCCCTCTCCCCAGCTCTTCTGGGGGAATCCCAAGGCGTTCCCTGGCCTGCCGAGAAACAGTCCCTCCAGCGTGTCCTAAGTCTTCCTGTAGGTCTCCCAATTGGACTTGCCTGGAAAAACCTCACCAGGAAGGTGTCCAGGAGGCATCCTAATCAGATGCCTGAGCCGTAAAAAAACAGTTCTCTTAAAGGAGTCATCACCTATAATACTGTGGATATCTACGTCCTATTATAGTCTTTTAGACCATTAAAATAAATTGTATTGGAAAAAAAAAAGTGGTTTTCTGATCCTTTTTTGTAAAGAACATATTTTCTCGCGAGATCGCACGCAATATTTCAGCTGTCTTGGATGCGCGCGGGACTGAGGAGCACGTTGATTGGCGAAAGGAAGCAGGACGCAGCTTCAGCGTCTCGCTCCAAAACAACAAAAGTTATAACTGAACCTGACCTGGCAGTGACCTACGGAATCTAACCGTGTATGTACGAGCCCTCGCCTCGCCTTGTGCGTAATGGCGCCCTCGTTTGTTGTTGAGTTGGGACAAAGCAAGCTAACAGCCTGGCCTCGGCTCTTATGCTGTTGTGAAGATGGAATACACAAACCGATCGGAGTTTTATTTCCCATAACACGGATTACAACATGAGTCGTCAACGGTAAGACATAATTTATGCGTTTCACGTTATGAAATGAGCTTTGTTGTGCTGTTTTTTTTCGCTGCTGGTTCATATTTGTTTATATTTGACCTTTGTGTCAGCATATAGGGCCAGAGCTCAAGTTCTCGTTTTGGAGTGCGCGTGCTCGTGGGGTGCATGTGAGCTGGTTGAAGAAGGCAAGATTAAATGCTTCAATGTTAAATATCAGCTTCTCAGCCAGTGAAAAATCATTAAGAAGCCATTATAGACATTTTTTCAAGTGAAAAAGTGAAAATTTCAGGTGATGACTCCTTTAAAAGAGTTTCCATCACTAAAACAAAGACTACATCCCTCTACAGTCTTTTTGAAAGGAGAAAATCTGACAATCCACCAGCTGGAGAGGGAAATCTTTTGCAATGTAACCTTTAGTGATTATTTCACTGAAAAACTCGTACTTGTTGGACCTTTAAAGCAACTGGCATGCTGCCCAACCACAGGCTTGTGCTCTCCATAGCTTTTGACAGACCGTTCAAAAGTTGGGCATGTCTCTGCCACCCTCTGTGGGACTGCCACAGAGCGCTTGCATTGATGGATGCTGGCGTTGTGTGTCTCTGTACCCCCACAGACAATAGTATAAACAAGGCTTTACTCCCCAAAAAGTTGTGTTAAACATTTTCCACCTTAAGCAGTTCTAAACACTGACCCCAATCACTGTATGTATGGATGGATGGATCATTGCATGATAAAGCATCTTTATGCAGTTTGTGACAGTTGATTCCTGCCTTTAAATCGTTGCTTTTGTTAATACATTTTCAAACTGTCAATAAATTCCTCAAACGCCCAATGGGTTATTTTGTGCTGAATGTGGCCTTTGGTCAGTGTTGCTGTAATCTATAGCTGTACTTTGTATGGACCAAGGCATAAAAATCTAGGCAGAACATTGTGCGTGCTTGTACTTGGACAGTGGGGTGGGCAGAGGGAATAAAAGACTGCATTTTATTAGATTTATTGTGCAGTTTACACTTAGTATGGGCCACAACACTTATACCCCCACAATAAAACTGTAGACGTCATAAACTGGAACTTGCTCTGTTTTTACCAACCATAAATTCAATCCCCAGTTCCCGTATTAAAACTGGAAGCACACCATCAAAACTGATATTATGACAAATCAAAGTGTTTTCATTTGACACTGTCCAGCTACTGTTCTTCTACTAATTGCAACCTGGGATGTGTTCTGTCCTCAAATATTGTTTTCCTTCACACCAATAAATTTCATAGGAACCGTATAAACCACAGCCATTCACAAATGTGCCAATGATGCTGTTACTTAAAGTTTCATTTTGTATTCTTACCCTCATTACATTCTTGCTTTTTGTATTTTCTTGCTTATGAATTGGACGACTCTTTCTGCCAAAATGAAGAGGCCAGTACCAAATGGATCTGTCTGCTTTTTGTAGGAAGTTATGCCCTATGATACCCAGTGTAAACCATCACTGACACCATAGCAGATCTATAAATACCAGGTCACTTTCTTAGTCGATAAGATGAATTGATTGAGTTTAAATGTTGACAGGATGCCAATGAAAATTTTCAGTTCTGCTTTCAATGAGCCAGCATTTAAAAAATCCAGATACAATGTTTGATTCATACATGGTAGCCATATTAGAAACTGTAAAGAAAAGGTGATTTAATTTAAATGAGTTTGGCTGAGATATCCTTGACACATAACTTGAGACTCAGGTTCAATGAATCAGTTTTGACCCACTTCATCTCTTGGATGCTTTTTTCTCCTGTTTTCTTTAATGCAGTTGCATTATCCCTTCAAATGAAAGCAGCAGTGCTGGGTATATCCCATAATTTAATGGCATTTTAATGTTTAGGCAAAATGGTCCTCTTATTATACATGATAAGGTATAATAGGTCTATGATGGTTTTGAGCATGCATAAAACTTTTGCAGTAAGGATATGGTTGTTTTATCAATGAGGTGAGAATGCATTGAGCTCCAGGGTGAAGAAAGGAGGCGTTTTGTATTAATGTATCCATGAAATGAGACCTGCATTCACCGGATTGGCTTACTGGTTGTGAATTTGTAGCAGGAGTGTGAAGTACTGGCAACTAAGTTATTGCAACGGTCATTGCTTCTCAGCTGCTGCTCACATTGCATCCAACTGCTAATCTTGCCATAAAATTGTGCCTTTATAACAACCAATCAATGCGCTCTACCAAGCAAAACACTTGAAAACACTTGTTCTCATCATGGTCAGGCTTCTAAAAGCAGCAGTGCCACTGAAGGAGGTTTTCCAAATGTACTCATCTCCAGACACATTCTAATAGGTCATGTACAGGTGAAACTCGAAAAATTAGAATGTCATGCAAATGTTTATTTCTTTTATTTGCATGATTATGCTTTTTTAGAGGTGTGATATTTTTCTATGTAGAATCCTTGTTTTATTGATTTCATGTAATACTCTAAATGTCTGAGATCTTGAATTTTTGGGTTTTCATACGTTGTAAGTCATAATCATCACAATCATGACAAAAAAAGGCTTAAAATATCTTTGCTTTGCAATAATAAGGATGTTCCTGTTACGTTTTTTTGCTCCCGATCCGAGTTATTTGATCTTGACTATCTGCCGATACCGAATCCCAATCTGATACTGTTCAGGAAAGCATTAAAATGAGAAGAAAAGAGCAAACACATCCAAGTTGTCCTTGAAGTTTCACTTTCACTTGTTTAGGAAGTACATTGATTAAAAAACGTTTTAATATTATGAAAATGTATTAAAAAAGTAGCAGCGTTGCTCATATTTCAAGCTGTTTACTCTCTCAATATATGCATGCTGTGATGAGCGATGCACGTTCCTGTGACAGGGCAGGCGGAGCCTCGGTAGGCAGGCTAACTTTTCCCTGCATTATGGGCTCGACACACAGGAGGCAACATTGCCTCTCCTCCATTCATTTTCAATGAGACATGCGCGACAAAGCGATAATGGCAGGTCTCCCTCCTGCTAAGCAAAATGCGAAAACGTGCATGTGAAATTTTGCGCTCGAGCATGTGTCGTGCACATACGAGCCAGCGACGCGATCCCAGAAAGTTGAAAAATTTCAACTTTTCATTGCTGTCGCTCGGACAAGGACCAATCAGCGGAGGTTTCATTGACTGACCAATGAGTGGACAGGATGCTTCACAGTACATCTCTGGGCAAACATGGAGGAAAAGTTAATACTTGCCATGTCGGATTCCCCAGAGCTTTAAAAGACTTCATTTAACTCTAGTAAAAACTCTGAACTGTTTTAATAACCCAAATTTCCCTCCCTCTGACGACCAATCAAAACAATGGAAGATTCGCTATTCACCCTGAAACAGAGGCTGCTGCTGGTCGCTGCCGCATGTCGCAGCCTGTGTGTTAGGTTATCAAAGCGATAGCGATGAGTTTCGCTGATCGCAGTCGTTTGTCTCCTTCCTTTGTGTCGAGCCCATAACACCTGTAGCTACCGTGCAGTTTGGGTGCTGCAGCAGACTTAAGAAACCTTGACGTTTTCTAGTCTGTTGGCAATTTCTTGTATCTTTCTCTCTCGGCTGGCTCCGCATTCTTGTATGAGTTTGCTGTGAACTGGGACTATTAGTGGCAAACTGGGAATTAATGGAGACAGGTGATTTGCTCTGTTGACACCTGAAGGGAAAAGCCGAAGGTGAAAGTAGTCTGTTTTGAAGGCAGCAAATCATACAGCTCTGTCTTTTCCACCATGTTGAATGCCCAGTATGCACACATTACAAGTGGCTGTAGCGCTGTCTTCGCTGCCCGGTTTAAAATACCACCTAGCTGCAGACATTTTAGCTCTACTGCTCAGCGTTAGCCTGCTTGCTGACAGCTGCACCTAGGTGTCTGAATCCCCACCTACCGTAAATTGTCTGATGTTACTGTGCTGTTTTTATAACGCACTAATTTTGACAGCCCTATAATATATATATATATATATATATATATATATGTGTGTGTGTGTGTGTATACAATATAGAGGAACTTGTTGAAATTAAAACTAAGCCATTGTTATTCCTCAGGATGAATTTAAAACGCCATGTTTGTTGTTTTAAAAGGTTATATTCGATCTTTTTCACTCGATTCCGATCTTTTTCACTCGATTCCGATCCTTTTAAAATCACCTAATCGGATCGGAGCATTCCTACTTTGCATGTTGAATTCCTGATAAAAATGAACCATATTCCAATTTTTCGAGTTTCACCTGTAGTTCATAGAAATCTCAATGTGTTTTACTGGGATTTACGCATTGCATTCAACAATCGAGTGATACAGCACTTCATGTAATTAGGACAATGGCTTATCGAGACAGTTTTTATGTGTAAATCTGTATGCATGTTTACAAAGGACCATGGTCTATAAACAAATAGTCTCTTGGGGACTTTAATGCTTTAGCCTTACGCTTATCCTACCCGTACGTTCTGTTGTTAAAGGATAAATGTTGCTGATTTACTTCAAAAGAAGCCAATACTTTCTCCAAACAGATCTAAGTCTTATGACCAACACAGCTCAATTGATTTTAGTCAATTGATTGCAATTAGCATCAGCAAGACAAATCAGCACAGCACAGACTCGTCACAAATTTACTTCCTTTCCTTTCATTGCTTCGGGATAAACAAAAATGAGAGGAGGTGAAAGAGCAACGAGCAAACGGAGACAAAAGGGAGAGAAATTTGAACAGGTGGAATGAGAATTTGGCTAAATGTTAATGAGATGAAGATCATCACCAGGGAAACAAAGAAATATAAAGAGCAACATGGGCAACATTTCAAGCTTCAATTACATCAGTTTAATTCAGTGTCAAGAGCCCTAAAGAAAGCTCAGTGTGTGGAAACAGATGTGTTTTTCAAGGGTTTAGTGAGATAGATTCTGGGATACAATGACTGACAGCTTTGCAACTGTGTAATTGTGAGAGAGATGTAGAAGAAATCCAACAAAGAACAAGCTGTAAACCTTTGTCCCAAAACATTAAGTTCTAATTTGGCTGAAGTTAAAGTAATATACTCTTTCATCGTGTTTTTCCCTGGTTCACCCTTTTATTATTTTAAAACTTGACATGAACTTTTCACAAAAGTGGATCATATTTGTTGGCAAGATGCAGCAATTAAAAAAAATTAAATGTTTTAATAAAATGTGTATAAAGGGGATTGTTTTATTTCTAGTTAGCTTCCTTAGTCATTTGTAGCAGGTTGTGTTTAACCAAGATGTTTCCCTGCTGATATTACCCATGTGTCTAGCTTCACACTAAAAATGAAGTGTTCAGACAAAGCAATTTCCTCCTAGGGTACAAACTGGATTTATTTCCCCTTTATTGTTGAATGTGGGATCTCTTTTTGACTTTATGTACATATTTAATGGCCTGAAAGGTACATGCATGTTACCAGGTAATAATAAGTACATAAACAGCCATGTTTCCACTAAAGGTGTTCTGGGAAATTTCTGAGAAGAGGAAACTTGACCAGGAATTACGATGGCTTGGTCCCCTCAGCTGTTGTGTCTCCATACAAATTCAGCCCTTTCAGGACTTTGCTATGTAAGTCTGTCGCGATTGGTTTTGCAGTGAGTGATGTCACTGATCAGCACCAAACACGTCACACGTTGACATTAAAAAGTTTTATTACGTCAAAAATGCCATAATTTAATCAAGTCGGAGGACTGACTGAGATGCTGTGTGATGTAAAATGTGGCATTCAATGACAAGAAAAAGCATAGTTTTTTACAGTGCTCCATGAGACTACAAAACCCGGTGAATTACGTCATTTTGGGGGGATTTCTGCTGCATTTTTTGGTGTTGGGAGCTTAGTAAGGGTGATATTAAAGCAGCATGAACACTGCTTATTTTTTTTCCTTCCATTTTGCTTCACCAGCAACTCTTCCAACTTTGCAAATACTGACTGTTTTTGGGCAATGTCTGCTGATTTCGTTTCCTACTGAGTTAGATTCAGTCTGCATGAGTTAACCAAAAGTTCCACTCAGCGACTCTATCAGGGCATTCCGAGTACCTACCCCAGCTTAGGTACTTTGTTGATTCATGAAAATAGGCTGGAAAATGTTGATTTTGGCAGGCTCGCTGAAGTGGAACACGCCCATGCTGTAAAGTTCTAGTGATCCATCCATCCATCCATTGTCTTCCGCTTATCCGGAGTCGGGTCGCGGGGGCAGCAGCCTAAGGAGGGAAGCCCAGACCTCCCTCTCCCCAGCCACTTGGGCCAGCTCCTCCGGGGGAATCCCAAGGCGTTCCCAGGCCAGCCGAGAGACATAATCTCTCCAGCGTGTCCTGGGTCTTCCTTTGGGTCTCCTCCCGGTTGGACGTGCCCGGAAAACCTCACCAGGGAGGCGTCCAGGAGGCATCCTAATCAGATGCCCGAGCCACCTCAACTGGCTCCTCTCGATGTGGAGGAGCAGCGGGTCTACTCTGAGCCCCTCCCGGATGACCGAGCTTCTCACCCTATCTCTAAGGGAGAGCCCAGCCACCCTGCGAAGAAAACTCATTTCGGCCGCTTGTATTCGCGATCTCGTTCTTTCGGTCACTACCCAAAGCTCGTGACCATAGGTGAGGGTAGGAACGTAGATCGACCGGTAAATTGAGAGCTTCGCCTTTCGGCTCAGCTCCCTCTTCACCACAACAGACCGGCACAACGCCCGCATCACTGCAGACGCAGCACCAATCCGCCTGTCGATCTCACGCTCCACCCTTCCCTCACTCGTGAACAAGACCCCGAGATACTTAAACTCCTCCACTTGGGGCAGGACCTCGTCAGGCAGGACCTGGAGAAGGCATTCTACCCTTTTCCGACTCAAGACCATGGTCTCGGATTTAGAGGAGCTGATTTTCATCCCAGCTGCTTCACACCCGGCTGTGAACTGCTCCAGCGAAAGCCGGAGATCACGTTCTGATGAAGCCAACAGGACCACATCATCTGCAAAAAGCAGAGACCTGATCCTTAGGTCACCAAAACGGATCCCCTCACCACCTTGGCTGCACCTAGAAATTCTGTCCATAAAAGTTATGAACAGAATCGGTGACAAAGGGCAGCCTTGGCGGAGTCCAACTCTCACCGGAAACAAGCCCGACTTACTGCCGGCAATGCGGACCAAGCTCTGACACTGGTTGTACAGGGACCTAACAGCCCGTATCAAGGGGCCTGGTACCCCATACTCCCAGAGTACCCCCCACAGGGCCCCCCGAGGGACGCGGTCGAACGCCTTCTCCAAATCCACAAAACACATGTAGATTGGTTGGGCGAACTCCCACGCACCCTCCAGGACCCCCCTAAGGGTATAGAGCTGGTCCAGTGTTCCACGGCCAGGACGAAAACCACATTGCTCCTCCTGAATCCGAGGTTCGACTATCCGACGGACCCTCCTCTCCAGAACCCCTGAATAGACCTTACCAGGGAGGCTCAGGAGTGTGATCCCCCTGTAGTTGGAACACACCCTGCGGTCCCCCTTTTTAAATAGGGGGACCACCACCCCGGTCTGCCAATCCAGTGGAACTGCCCCCGATGTCCACGCGATATTGCAGAGCCGCGTCAACCAACACAGCCCCACAACATCCAGAGCCTTAAGGAAATCCGGGCGGATCTCATCCACCCCCGGAGCCTTGCCACCGAGGAGTTTTTTGACCACCTCAGTGACCTCTGCTCCAGAGATTGGAGAGCCCAACCCAAAGTCCCCAGACTCTGCTTCTATCCTGGAAGACGTGCCGGTGGGATTGAGGAGGTCTTCGAAGTACTCGGCCCACCGATTCACAACATCCCGAGTCGAGGTCAGCAGCACACCCTCCCCACTGTAAACAGTGTTGGTAGTGCACTGCTTTCCCCTCCTGAGGCGCCGGATGGTGGACCAGAATCTCCTCGAAGCCGTACGGAAGTCTTGTTCCATGGTCTCACCGAACTCCTCCCACGCCCGGGTTTTTGCCTCCGCGACCACCCGAGCCGCATTCCGCTTGGACTGCCGGTACCCATCAGCTGCCTCCGGAGTCCCACGGGCCAAAAGGACCCGATAGGACTCTTTCTTCAGCTTGACAGCATCCCTAACCGCCGGTGTCCACCAGCGGGTTCGGGGGTTGCCGCCACGACAGGCACCGGCCACCCTGCGGCCACAGCTACGGTCAGCCGCCTCGACAATGGAGTCACGGAACATGGCCCATTCGGACTCAATGTCCCCCGCCTCCCCCGGGACGTGTTCGAAGTTCTGTCGGAGGTGGGAATTGAAGCTCCTTCTGACAGGAGACTCTGCCAGACGTTCCCAGCAGACCCTCACAACCCGTTTGGGTCTGCCAGGTCTGACCGGCATCTTCCCCCACCATCGAAGCCAACTCACCACCAGGTAGTGGTCAGTTGACAGCTCCGCCCCTCTCTTCACCCGAGTGTCCAAGACATGCGGCCGCAGATCAGATGAAACGACAACAAAATCGATCATCGACCTGCGGCCTAAGGTATCCTGGTGCCAAGAGCACATATGGACACCTTTATGCTTGAACATGGTGTTTGTTATGGACAATCCATGACGAGCACAGAAGTCCAATAACAGAACACCACTCGGATTCAGATCAGGGGGGCCGTTCCTCCCAACCACACCTCTCCAGGTCTCACTGTCATTGCCCACGTGAGCATTGAAGTCCCCCAGCAGAACGAGGGAGTCACTCGAAGGAGCGCTTTCCAGTACCCCCTCCAGGGACTCCAAAAAGGGTGGGTAGTCTGAGCTGCAGTTTGGTGCATAAGCACAAACCACAGTCAGGACCCGTCCCCCCACCCGAAGACGGAGGGAGGCTACCCTCTCGTTCACCGGGGTACACCCCAACGTACAGGCACCAAGATGGGGGGCAAGAAGTATGCCCACCCCTGCTCGACGCCTCTCAGTGGGAGCAACTCCAGAGTGGTAGAGAGTCCAGCCCCTCTCAAGGAAACTGGTTCCAGAGCCAGAGCCATGCGTTGAGGTGAGTCCAACTATATCTAGTCGGAACCTCTCAACCCCACACACCAACTCCGGCTCTTTCCCCACCAGAGAGGTGACATTCCACGTACCAAGAGCCAGCTTCTGTAGCCGAGGATCAGACCGCCAAGGTCCCCGCCTCCGGCTACCGCCCTTTCCACATTGCACCCGACCCCTTTGGCCCCTCCCACGGGTGGTGGGCCCATGGGAAGGGGGACCCACGTCTCCTCTTCGGGCTATGCCCGGCCGGGCTCCATGGGTAAAAGCCCGGCCACCAGGCGCTCGCCAGCGTGCCCCACCTCCAGGCCTGGCTCCAGAGGGGGGCCCCGGTGACCTGCGTCCGGGCGAGGGAACACTGGTTCCATTTATTGAACTCATCATAAGGGGTATTTTGGGCTGCGCTTTGTCTGATCCCTCACCTAGGACCTGTTTGCCATGGGTGACCCTACCAGAGGCATAAAGCCTCAGACAACTTAGCTCCTAGGATCATTGGGACACTCAAACCCCTCCACCACGATAAGGTGGCAACCCAGGGAGAGGGAGAAAACATAGCTCCTATAGGATTGTCAGGGAGCTCAAACTTTTACCATGATGAGGTGACAGACGGGCCCGGATGTAGCCATAAGCAAGGTGGGGCAATGCCCCCCTAAATATTGTGACCCCAAATGCGATGACATGTAGAAATCCCAAATTTGAAAATATTTGATGAAAAAGGGTCAGGGCCAGGGTTCGAATTACAGGGGAGTTAAAGGGAGCCCGGCTCCCCTGAAAGGGCGATGGGCTCCCCTGGAAGCCCTCAACTTACACACCTAGTTTCTATTACATTATTTATTTGGACTCTCAGCGCACCGGCTCTTTTTTTGGGCAGAGCGCTGATTGCTTCTGCACTCCGCCGGGCAGCTGCGTCCTGCGCACGGCCACAGTAACATTCTCAAAGTGGCGCCACAAAAAAAAACATAACTAACACGTGATCGTTCATGTTTGCTCATACTTTCTGTCTTTCATTTGTGCCTGACGCGCTCCGCTGCTGCAGAGCTCATCTCCCGTGCTTCGGTGACTTCACCTCACTGGTGCGGCCGCGCAGCGCAC